>JAZAYU010000245.1:304075-761063 GCA_038501625.1 Corbicula japonica | reverse complement strand
CCTGAAGAAAACTAGGTTCTATTTATCATCTGAAGAGGAGTATATATGACTTTTTACATCTAATCTGGTTCAAATATTGGGTTGAGAAGAAATGTGTTTGTTATCTACAGTTTAAATGAGGTTAATACATGTTTATTTGACAATCAATTTCCCAAATAAATCTGCATTTCTCAATAATAAAAGCTTAACCCTTTCCTCCATAGGTACGCCTTTATTGCAAGGTCGAACAGTTTAGATCCAGATCAGCCGGCACATCGGTGCCGTCTGATCAGGACCTAAGCTGTTCGCTTTTTGATTGGTTAGGTTATCTCTGACCAAAATGAGACCAGTGCAGATTGCCGGCTGATCTGGATCTACACTGGTCTCACATGCATAAAAAGGCATATATATATATGGAGAAAATGGATAACTTATACTGACTGTTCAACAAGCAAATTGTTAGTCTGAAGCAAATTGTTGACGGGTAACATACAAACACTAGTCACAATAGGCATGGACCTTAGGTTCAGGAGAGCTAAAAACTTGTATTAAATTGACAAATATGGATTGTATTTGGTTAGTATAAACTCTGAAATATGGTATCAGTCTGTAACCCTGCCACAGCTTTCGTTAAGGTGGAAAGTTTTAAGTCACCATACCCTGTTTTTGTTCTTCAATCATATCTTCTTCTGCCCATTTCTCCGTGTAATGCATCCCCATAGGGGGCACCTTAAAGTAGTCTGAGTCATCCTCATGAGATCGTAATAATTCTTCCAGGAACTTCATATCGTCTGTGGTGATGTCGGCACAGTATGGTTCCACCGAAGCCCAGAATTTATTTACAGCATTGTTCTTGGGCAGTTTGGGAATGTCTAGAGGGACAGGCTCTATGTGATCTACATGGTCTGGTGGTTTCATCTACAACACAAACATAGCATTTAAACATAACTTATGGTCGTTAGGAAGTTTTTCTGAGAAAATACACTTGCAGCAAATGGTACCCAACTTCTTACATTTCACTGTCAAACCTTACTGGGAGTTTTCATTGTCAAATCTTACAAGGAAGAAAGTTTTGGTTTAGTAAAATAAGAAGTAAGGAGAAATCATTTATTATATATCCATTAATGATTTTAGCATAGTGCAGTGTTAATCTGCAAGAATGGTACAACTAGTCAGAATAATAATTCCATATTGCACATTGTCGTATGAATGCATAAATCAGAGCAACACAAGACTCTCAGACGTTCTGAAAGTTGCCAGGCCAACGGACCTGTCTGGTAAAATTTGGGCCGGTCAGACATGATTTCTTATGTAATCAGACTGAATGTCAGACAAAACTTTGGACTCTAATACTTTCTTATTTCTTTTTAACATGTTTTGGTCCGACAGAATTTGTTTTGGTCAGACGGATTTTCACATCATGTCTGACCAAATGTCTGAGACTTTTTTTCAACTTTCGGGAAGTCTGGACTCTGCAGGTCTGGGTTTTCATTGATTACAGACTGCACACATTGTATACCTGTGAAAATTTGGTTTTTAGTTTGGATGCAACAGGTAAGATTGGTTTCCCAGAAGCATCTTTAAATTTCTTGCTGGGCTTCTCCTCAGCCACTTTGCCTCTTTTCGTGGGAGTCTCTGGTTGCTTAAAAAATAAAAGAATGTTAATATCACTTTATAATCAACAAACTTGGGGTTCAAAATAATTCTGCTCTGTATTCTAACAAAATATTTCATGTAATATTCTGGAAATTTTTGTAACAAGGGTTCTGGAAAATCCATGCCTGAACCAAGGATTGAACCAGGGACCCCTCGTATGACAGTCTGATGCTCTACCATGTCACCATTAAAGCTAGCTCTATGGCGAGAAAGTACAAGTGCTGTACTAACTCAACCATAGCTGGATTACATTTTTAATCTCCAATTTTAAGTCAAATTAACTTATGTTGATTAATAAAATTTAATTGTCATTTTTATTTCGTATCTGCTTAGAATGAAATCAGCATTTGGAGTTTTAAAACTTTCAGAAAATTTTAATTAATGGTAAATAATAAACCTCCAATCACCTAAAACTTTCTGAAATCCAAAAATAAATTTGATGATTATGATTTCATGAACATCCTGATGTTAACTTACTTTTGTAGTTTGTATGGGACAGTCAATCCACAAATTTAAAATCACCAAGAAATATAGAATTTTTCTTAAATATAATTAAGAAAACTGCAAAACTACTACTGCAAAACTACAAAATTACTATGAAAATGGCATTCAACTAAAAACCATGAAATTTTATGCCACAGCATAAATATAGGTGCAACCATAGTAATAGATAATATGTCATTTTTTTGGTAATAAAAGAGCTCACCACTTTGCCACCTTTCACTTTAGCAATAGGTTTGATCTCCCCGGATTTCTCCTGCCAGTTAGTGAGGATCTGCATCTCATTCTCGAGAACTTTAAGACGTTTACCAGCATTAGCCAGCAGTGTTTCCAGATCTGCCTGAATTATGTCCAGCTCTTCCAAACCAACTGATTCCCCATCCCCTCGTGACAAGACTGAAAAACACAATGTACAGTAAAGCTTTCATACATGTGTACTGCCCAATACAAAATTCACAGACAAAAATCTGAATTATTGCTGTCTTGATTAAAATTTGTTTAATTTTAGAAATGTGTTCTCTAATCTAGCTTTTAAGTTATAGTATTTTGTATGAACAAATGCAGAAGATATCTTAAAGAACCCAGGGCAATGAAAAAAAAAGAGTTATTACAACAAATGACAGTATCAAGCACAATTCTGCTACAAACTGAAATTCCAGTACATCATTTTGAAGCACTCGAGGAAGACCTTTTTCATAGTTTACAAATGACACACAACAAACTGATAATAATGCAGGTTTCGTGAAGCCGTGTATACTGTAATGAATCATAATTGTAAATGTATTTCATACTAAATACAAGGTGAAATGTAACAAATTTAGACTCAAAATTAGAGCAGCCAAACAATGGGGGCCTACCGATATCCAGAGTTACCTCCCATTGAGAGTAGCTTCCCTTGCTGATTGGGTAGTTCCGGTTTCGAAGCGGTAATAAAGCGTATCGTTAAAAGTGTAGATAAAAAGTTTCAAAGTGCTTTTGAAGTTAAAATGCATTGTCAAATTAACAAAAAAAAGTGAAACAGGCATATAAGGAATAACCATCATCTTTGTAAAGTGATTTTAAGTTAATAACTAAATGCATCTTTACGTATTTACGTAACTGCACGCATCCTTTATGGAAAATTATTTATTGGCTGGCATCAAAATTTTATCTTTTTAAAACGTTCACTTAAGTATTCAGCCAATCACCGTTAAGTCATGCAAAAAATGCTTATTAAGAAAAGGGCCTTGTGTTTTATGATCATGTTACGTAATCTAATTAGCAAGACTGGGTTTTACCAGCTGGAGGTGTAATAAAGGCCTTTTGAAGTTTAGTTGTAGATTTTTAAGCGGTCGAAAACGTTGCTTGTTGGGGGTAAAAGTGTTGTTTTAGGAAAGTGACTTGAGATTAAATATTCTAATTAATTGTCACACTGTTGTTTGATACCCGAGACATTCATTATTTGATATTTGCAACTTCAAGCGCTCCGATCTGAATTTAATAAAAAAGCATTCGGGAAAGTTTTACCCAAACATATATAAACTTTATTAAATCAATTAAAATTGATTGTAAAACTAAATGAAATAAAAAAATTGAAATAAAGAGAAAAACGTGAAAACATTACGAAACCATGTTTGAATATTTTCTAAATTGTATAAGAATAAGAAAGAAACTTTTGGAGAATAAATAACAGTATACTGAAAAATACGAATATGGCACAAATCTATGAACCGAATGGTGTGAATTTAATTTGTAGGAAAAGGTTCAGTTATTAAAATAATCTTAGACTATTAAATTCCTAGCCAAAAATGTTGCATGGACATGAAAGAACATGTATAAAAGTGAACGGGCGTTTCATTGGCGGAAGTCAAACTTTATTTTACATCATGTGTTATAAATTGTACTAGTCTACCTTTTTTCGTTCACGGTTTCTTACTTTTCTTTCCCTCAAATCTGCCATTTTTGAGCATAAGAAATGCGTATTTTTACTCTTTATTACCGAAGGGGTCGAACATAACGATGTTAAACACATACCTCGCAAACGTATAAAATGGGTAAAAGAGAAAATTTAAATATTATGCACTGCACTATAAAACTATCTATTTTTTCCATTCAATGATTATAATCAAACGTTTTTATGCATTATGCTGATCTCTGACCAACCAGACCCTATTAAAACGTATTTGAAAGGACCACGGATGACTACTGCATGTCTGTTTTAATGTCAAACTCAGACCGGAACTACCCAGTGACAGGTGCGCGTTACTAAGGGAGGTAACTTAGGACAGAATATTGAGATAACTCTGTATATCGGTAGGACCCCATTGAAACAGTGAATTGCCAAAAATCACTGTTCTCGTTTAAATATGAAGGCCAATCACTCCACCCTCCAATACTGAGCTAAAAACCCAGCAATTTTGTAAGAACAGCTCTATTGCCATTACTGAAGGACTCCAACACTTACTTCTGTTCTCTTCTTCTCGAAAGATAATGCGAGCACTGCCTATGAATATGAATGCCTGGATGCTCAACATTAACTCTTATGCATGCTAAGCTTTAAATTAAGTTATATCAACCATCAGGGCTCTGCCTATGCTAAAAAATTAGGGAGAAGTGAGTTACGACGACTCGCATGCCGCTTTAAAGTACACAAGCATGTTGATTTAAACACTACTCATATTCAAGGTAGTCATTTGCAGCAGCAGCAAATAAAACTTATACTCATTTTAAATAGTGAGGAGCAAGTTTATTTGATAAAATTTTAATGCTGATAAAAACGGAATAGCATCATGTCATGATATACTAGTCAACATTGCATAAAGAAATCATATACTTGTTAAAAAATCTCTAGCTTATGCTGTTCAGTTCTATTCTTAATCAGTCTCTGTATTCCTGAATTTTGTAATCATTTGCATAGATTTAATATATCTATAGGTTATCAAAATTTATTTTATTATGCCTGATGTTGCAGGAAAACAGCTTAATTAGTTACATAGTTAATTTAATTCTACACTTAGTGTGATAGACCACCTTATACATATATCGGTAATACATTTAAAAGAAAATATTTTGGATGATTTTCGAAATAAAAAATTAAGATATTGCCCAAGAACAATTGCTGTGTTGATGTTTTAACAAAATTTTCGCGTCAGGACTTTAATTAACTGTGTCCTTGTATAAAATGGCAAAATGTAGTTTCTTTTTATCACCTCCCTTTATTTTATTGCGCTTATTTTTTTGCCAATTTTTGCAAGATTTTCAATTATTTATTAATGTAACTTTAATCATTTAGCTGGTAGCTTGAAACTGTGAAAGATGAAATCAACTTTTTACAGCTTTTCAGATGTTTGCTTCTTTGTTAATTGAAAGACAAAGGACGACCTGTCAGACGACCGCTTACACCAAAGAATGACTAGTTTTAACTGGTAATCCTTGTACAAACAATCAATTATGAGACAAGTGGGAATCATGCTGATTGGGGTTAATTGGTAATTTGAACACTGACCGACTTGACAGTTTGTTGATGCTGCCATTGGACTAAAGTTAATTCAGCATATCTGCAATCGGCGAATCACAGTGCACGCTCATATTTTTATTGGTCTAGTAGGCGGGCATTTCGTAAATCCGATTATCGGGTGGAGCGTAGTGAACAGATCGAATGTCATCGAACAAAATATTATTTTTATGATTTTTGTTAGGGCGAAGTTTGGAAAGTAAAGGTGACAATGTCGCCCGAATCGCCCAGTAGGCAGAGCCCTGACCATATATCACTTTCTATTGAACTTGTATTTTGAAATTGGAAAGCATCTTCTACTTTCTAGCTCTTTGGTAGTGTGGAAACATTATAATTGTTCACCAAAACGTTGGAGAAGAAAACAATATGATCAACAGGTTTGAGGACAAGGAGAGCAAATGTTGTTCTTACCATATTTATTAAATTATTCTTCTGCAACTCCAAACCTCTATGAAAGTTGAATACTTACTTGCTGTGTATCTTGGACACTGTTTAACATGATCAATGGGCTCAAGGTCAGGAAACATCAGTGGACATTCTTTGTCTTGTGCTCCCTTCCCCTTTCCCTTCATTTTATGTGTGCTGTACTGTAAAACACTTGTTTTACATCGCCTATAGTTACTTTACGCCTGGAAGATAATTATGACATAAATATGCAGTTAGGCGGTAAATACCAACCCCTGTATTTACCAATGTGTTTAGTAATTTATTTGACTGGTAAATACTCCTAAAGTGACAACTACTGGAAAATAATGGCCAACTGAATTTTGTGCCTGAAATACTGCAGAAATCTTAAAATGAAAAACTTTAAATAAGGTATAATCAAAATAATAACCAAATT
Organism: Corbicula japonica; assembly: GCA_038501625.1. Classification (NCBI taxonomy): domain Eukaryota; kingdom Metazoa; phylum Mollusca; class Bivalvia; order Venerida; family Cyrenidae; genus Corbicula; species Corbicula japonica. The sequence continues at coordinate 754,593 of JAZAYU010000245.1, read as the reverse complement.
ACTCAGATATTTTAATTTATTTTCATATAACTTATAAGGTTATCACCATAAGCAAAAAATTCACAATTAATATTTAAGCTTGTAGAAACATTATTTTTATGTGAATTTATGGTTTTCCCATATTTTTTTTAAACACTTCCTTTGGTGATTCAGCAAAAAGGAATATTTTCAATAGAAAACTAACAGTCTGAACGAAAAACTCAAAAGGGGCATCCCTGTTAAAGTCTGCTGCATAAAGTTACATGATAACAATCCTGTACTGTAAAAGTTTTTCTGTGTCCTGAACCAGTTAACAGAAATAGGACGTTATGCCAAGATGGCCCATATATATCCTACTTTCCTGTATTTCTATCCCTTCCTATAATCCCGTCCCCCTTGAATAAACAACAATTAATATTATATCATATGATACATGGACTTATACACTTTACTGGAGAGTAATCATGATATTTTCAAGTTGCAGTTGTTAAAAAATTGAATTTATTAAAATTGAGCTTAAAAATGATTAGAAAACATATTTATCTAAGATCACTTATCTAAAACATACCATGTGCTAAAAATAGCTTTTATTTAGATAATCATGCAAAACTGATTAAAATGCATCAAAATATTTTTGACCCTTAATTGTCTGCATGGTTTGAACACAATAACAAGTTTGAAATAGTGATTACAAATTCTTCACACAGGTTCTGACAGGAAAGGACGTGTTTATAGGAATGTGGCAGCAATTTATTTCACCGGCGGAGTGTGTCTGCTAAACAACCGAACATGCATATTTAAGCATCGATTTTCAGATATAATGTTCCGTTTCATTGAACAAAGAATGCTTTGTTGATCATCATGCTAATTTGACATTTATATTATCTTATTATAAAGTATTTGACGAAAATTCTTTGGGGGATGGAAATACAGGAATAGGGAAATCCCTGCATTAGGTTGTTTTTTTTTAGGTTTAAGTGAATTAAATTTGTATAACAATTAGGAAGGATAGAATAGTTATTTATGTCGTAGTTTTATTTCAGTTGCTATTTATTTACACAACGGAAATTAAGCTAATTAATAACTATACTGAAAACTGGTCGGTCAATGCTACTTATCCGTGTACTATTACTGTTAATGGAAACTGTAATTTATCAAAAGATTTTATAGAATCTGCATGCTGAAGAAATTTTGGCATTGATAACGATTGAAATTATTTTCTTTAATGGAAAATGCATAAATTTCTTTAAATACCATCGGTAAAATGCAAATAATATTACTTTGAAAAAAAAATCTTATTGTTGTTGTTGTTCTTGAAGCTTTGACTAAAACTCTAACCCTCAGACACAGGGCCATCCAAATAGCTTAACGATAGACTGCTTCACTGCGTAAGTTTCAAAGGGCAGTTGATATGACATTGCTTAACGACGGATAATCGATCGATTTAATCTTTTACCAATATTTTGATGAGGAAGGGGATTTTCACAAACTTTTAATGATTTGATTTTAACAGATCAACTTTTATGACAAAGCATTGTTCATCTAACAAATCGAAATTACTGGTGGTACGCAGTGTGATGTATTACTTAAAGAAGCGTGGCAGATGTAAAAGCTGTTCACAATTTATTTGACTGCGCACAATATTTCGATGTGTAACATTAACAAACACATAGTTTTGCCACTAGTTGCTTTAAAAAAAACCTGCTGTCATTCACTTTGTTACCAGCGTGGCTGTTCCAACAGTCATGTAAACAGTCTGTTAATGTCACAAATTTTTTATAAATGATTTCTGTATTACTAAGAGTATTTATATATGTAAAAAAAGGACTGAATTGACAATTGATGGTTTTCATCTGGATATTGAAACACTTGGGCTGTTTGAAGTATTAGCATGAAGTCCTTCAGACTTACAACAACCCAACTGTTTTACATACCCAAACGAAAACCATCAAATATTGATTCAATCCTAAAATGTTGTGACTAAAAAATAACACAAACAATCTCTGTCTCAAGCAGATCTTACAGTGTTTGCCCCAAAACACTCTCTTAGAACATAACACAGGAGCATCTTGTGTGAGTCAGAAAAGATCAAATGTCGAAAATAAATGCTTTCATGTACATGCAAATGCTTTTATGTGCTGATAATATGATCTTATGCACTGTAATGTGCCAAGTGGTTTTAATGTTTTATATGTTTTTATGTATATGCTTTTATGTGCGAATAATCCTTTTCTTATCACAGTGATTTTGATGTTGGTCGGTTTTAAAAGCTCCTTAGAGATTATGTTATATTGTCATGTGCACCGACTTGACTTGAATTGAATGCTTAGTCAAGAGTACTACAAATATTAATTCTAATGACAAATGTAAATACATGTATATTATTTAGTCACTGATTTTAAACAGGGGAGTTCGTGAACTCAAAAATCCGTACGGAGGGCCATTAAGCATATTTGGGGCTGGAGGCGTGGTTAACAACTGGTCAGTTTCTAGTGAGATTATCTGTAAACAGAAACATCTGTGGTGAATGATAAGAGCTTAGGTTATACAGTTAGAATTTATCTCTTTAGCAATGAAAAAAAGATGCATTGCTATACAGAGAAGATAATATATTTATTTACAATTCTCTTTATTATTGCTATCAATCATTAGTTAATAGAGATATATATAAATCTCATAAAGAAACATATACAGTAAGCATAAGTGGCTGACTTGCTGAGAGGTGAATAATAATATTGATTGTGTATGAGACAATGGTTTCCTAACACTATAGGTTCTCTTTACATGGGGCATTTGTGGGAGTGATTTATCTCAAAGTATTTATCAGACATTGAGCATTTTGAAGCTTTCATCATAATGTAAAGAACTGATAAACATTTGTAAAGATTTTTCTCCCGCCAGGTGCCGAGCTAGCCATTCTCAGAGTTAATGACCTTTCTTGAGCTGTCAATCACACCTGTGGGGGGAAATTTGAATTTATCTGTTATTTTGAAAATAATTTTCTGGAAATAACATTTCTAGATGTCAGACTTCTTTCAAATTTACATAATTGTAAGAAAACTCTATGGAGAATATGTGTGCCAAATTATAGATAAAAATATTAGTTATTTCATGAGATATTCTTGTTTTTTCTCTTTCTGTGTTCTGCTAGCAGACACCACAGAGAGTTCAGTACAAGTGGCCATTTTGCAGAGCTTCTCCCTTTTATACCTGAACTCTGGCCTTTAACTGTATTATTGATCCACTTTAAAAAGGCAAATATAACTGAATATTAATTTCCCCACTAAATGAAAGTTAAACCTAAATGAGCACTCAGTCTGTTGTAGCCTAGATTATTCAAGACCAGGCCTTAACAGATTTGGGCTGGTGTGACCTTGATTCTTTCTTAAAAAAACAACAAACAGTTTACAGAGTGATAAAGTCAGATCAGCTTTGTAACCTTTTTTGCACTCCTAATTATAGACAACTTTAAGTGTCAATACAAACGGTGCATAACTCTGTCAAGTGTGACCTTAACCTATAGATTTTGGCTCAGTCACAACCCTACAGTCATTTGCAATACCATTTTAAAGTTTGATGAAGAAATATTAAGAAGTGCCAGAATGACCATGTACAAAAAGGGACATAACTCTGTCAAGACTGACAATGACCTGCACATTTTGGCTAAATAACTATCATGTAGTCAAAAAATATAAAGTTTTTGATGAATAATTATTAACAAATGGCAATTATTGTTAGTGTGACAAATTTAAGTACACAAGCTTTTGTCAGGTGTGACTTCAACCTAAAGATTTTTGCTAAATCATTTCCCTGATCAAAATATAGTTTGAATGTTTGAAAAAGTAATATTTGAAAAGAGCAAAGTTATAACGTGCATTCTGTTTTTTGTGATGGACTTACCAATAGACAAAGCAATCACTGTTTCTTTGACATCTTTGAAAGGGTGATATAAACATAAACATTCTCAATATCTCAATATATAATGTATGTGGTCATGTTTCAAAACTAAATGTAATGTTGAGGACAGTATGATAAAAGAACAAGACGGGGGTCATGGTGTATAAAAAGAACACTAGAATCTTTGTTTTTTTTAATCTTTGTATTCATGTCATAATGACAGTCTGATGTACAAAATATATATGGTAAAATATATGTATATATATAGAACAGTCTTGTAACAATAAACTGGAATGATTATAAATTACCAGATTCACAACCTTTTTCAGACATTAAAGAAAATATGTTGCAACTTTAAACTGATCTGTAATAACTCAATTATACATTTATGCCAATTAACTTTATAATTAAATCAACATACAATGCTATGAAGAAGTTTAATTAAAACCATTTAATCACCCCCCCCCCCAACCAAGTATAACAACAGATCTTCCATATATGGTATCTTACATTTTTAGAAATGATGATTTCACAAAAAGGCAATTGTCTTTTTACTTTCTTGCATAACATCTAACAGTTACTATTCATTTTAAATACTTCATAGATAAAGTTGTTGCAGTCATGGCCACTGTTCAACAGTATTTTGTAAACTCTTTTAAACTAATTCTTAGTTATTTAGAAAAAAAATGTGCAAAACCCATTTTCTTACAGCTACACAATTCAAATTTCTTTAATTTTTATTGAAAGTAAGCAATACTTTCCCATATAGGCACTTATACAAATTGCATAAAACACTATTTTAAAGGCAGCTCAACATTCATTTTCCCACTTCATTTTACCACAAAACAAAGTGTGACTATTTTAATACAGTCTTCATTTTTATTTACATAAGTCTCATTATTTTTCTTACATGTTGCTTCTTAACCCTTTCCTCCATAGATAAACCTTTACCACACAGGCGAACAGTTTAGATCCAGATCTGTGCCGTCTGATCAGGATCTAAACTGTTCGCTGTTTTATTCGTTAGGTTATTTCTGACCAAAATGCAATCAGTGCAGATCCTGATCAGATGGCATGCATGTGCCAGCTGATCTGGATCTATACTGGTCACACATGCATAATAATGAAGGAATATATTTATTTATATTTATGGAGGAAAGGGTTAAATTTTACACATCAAATCACAGGTATCATTAAGCAAATCAAAAAAAAAAAGAAAAAAAGGAAAAAAGTAATAATTATCATAATGTTTTATAAAAAATGATGGTTTTTATGAATGGAATCACTCAATCTGTTACAAAAGATCATTCATAAAGATTTTAACACTTTACTCCATAAATATGCCTTTACCTTGCCGTCATAATCACGACCTACACTGTTCACTTTTAGCTTCATTATGTTGTTTCTAACCAATTAGCGAACAGTGAAGATACAGATAAGACGGCACAGATGATAAATGTCATATATATGTCCATCTGGATCCGTCCCTGAATATATCAAATGTTGCAGCTTGGCTATTATATTTTTATTCCAAGGATGCAAGAATCAGCTTGACTGGTTATTTCTTCCTACTTTGTAATTAAAAAAATATTTGCAAACGTGCCAAAACGTTAATTGTTGGTCGAATGACGAATAATTTTTATCCGAAAGTGTCCCATTATCCGGATGCACACATATTTTGGACATCATAAAAAACCGTCAATCCTTAAACAAGTCCGCTAATTGTACATAAAACAGACGGTATACTTGTGATTTCATTCACAATTACCTATGCAAACAATCAATTATCCAACAATCCTGTTAAGTGTCAATTCTCACTAAATAATCGATAATCCCCTCGATGACACTAATTAGACGAATTCGGAACGTTTTGACACAACCATTAGGAGTCCGAGATACGTAACGGTGTATTCGGCATTTAGACAAATGTCTGATGAGAGCAACAAAAATGCATTTTTATACCGTTTTTCTTAACTTTTGTTAATTCCGGGGGATTTTCGTATCCCGCCGGGGGGGCCAGGGGATGGCTCTAAATTCCGGGGGATTTTTTCCCCCGCCGGGGGATATGGCAGGTATGATATGGAGTCAAGATAATACTTTTATAGTTTCTTAATATATTCTTAATTAAATTACTTCCAGAAACTTGAATCAACTTTCCTCTGGCTCATTTCTTAATGTCCACAACAGACACACATAAAGTCAAATAAAATGCTCAGCGCCTAAATAGAACAAGTTTGTTAGTTTATGTAGATATTCAGACTTGTATAAAAATATTCACAACAAAATGAACACAAAACCAGCACTAGAAAAAAAGTGAAAAATAGCAAAAATATATCAAATGTTGAGGTGATGAAAGAACATTGTGTGTGATGCTGAGAGAAACTATTGTCACCTTAGATCAAAAGAAATAAAGTAAGTCTCATTGAAATGAGGAGGGCTTTTCTTACTGCAGGGTCAGTAATCCAAAGAATTTTCATAGGGTTGGCTGATCATATAATATAACTTTATTGGCAGTTATAATACAATATTTAAGGGGGAAAAAGTCAGGTGGAATTTTTAAAAAGTAAGAAAATGTGAGATTCTGTCAATTAATAGTAAAATTCAAAAATATTAAAAATATCCATGACAACAGATATGTATCCAAAAAGACCAAATTTGGTCAATTAGTGTATGTAGGTGAACAGTTGTACCAGATCTATGAACACAGCCCTGACATAAACATATTAGATTAGAAAAACTACATGCTTCAACCTTTATTCTATATTACATGACTGTTATCACATGAACAAACAGTGTAGATCTAGATCAGCCAGCACAAACCCAACATTCTGACCAAGAAATGAACAGTGTAGATCTAGATCAGCCAGCACAAACCCAACATTCTGACCAAGAAATGAACAGTGTAGATCTAGATCAGCCAGCACAAACCCAACATTCTGACCAAGAAATGAACAGTGTAGATCTAGATCAGCCAGCACAAACCCAACATTCTGACCAAGAAATGAACAGTGCAGATCTAGATCAGCCAGCACAAACCCAACATTCTGACCAAGAAATGAACAGTGCAGATCTAGATCAGCCAGCACAAACCCAACATTCTGACCAAGAAATGAACAGTGCAGATCTAGATCAGCCAACACAAACCCAACATTCTGACCAAGAAATGAACAGTGCAGATCTAGATCAGCCAGCACAAACCCAACATTCTGACCAAGAAATGAACAGTGCAGATCTAGATCAGCCAGCACAAACCCAACATTCTGACCAAGAAATGAACAGTGCAGATCTAGATCAGCCAACACAAACCCAACATTCTGACCAAGAAATGAACAGTGCAGATCTAGATCAGCCAGCACAAACCCAACATTCTGACCAAGAAATGAACAGTGTAGATCTAGATCAGCCAGCACAAACCCAACATTCTGACCAAGAAATGAACAGTGTAGATCTAGATCAGCCAGCACAAACCCAACATTCTGACCAAGAAATGAACAGTGTAGATCTAGATCAACCAGCACAAACCCAACATTCTGACCAAGAAATGAACAGTGTAGATCTAGATCAGCCAGCACAAACCCAACATTCTGACCAAGAAATGAACAGTGCAGATCTAGATCAGCCAGCACAAACCCAACATTCTGACCAAGAAATGAACAGTGCAGATCTAGATCAGCCAGCACAAACCCAACATTCTGACCAAGAAATGAACAGTGTAGATCTAGATCAGCCAGCACAAACCCAACATTCTGACCAAGAAATGAACAGTGTAGATCTAGATCAGCCAGCACAAACCCAACATTCTGACCAAGAAATGAACAGTGTAGATCTAGATCAGCCAGCACAAACCCAACATTCTGACCAAGAAATGAACAGTGTAGATCTAGATCAGCCAGCACAAACCCAACATTCTGACCAAGAAATGAACAGTGTAGATCTAGATCAGCCAGCACAAACCCAACATTCTGACCAAGAAATGAACAGTGTAGATCTAGATCAGCCAGCACAAACCCAACATTCTGACCAAGAAATGAACAGTGCAGATCCAAATCAAATGACACAGATCTGCTTGCTGATCAGGATCTACACCTGTACACATGTCATAAAACCACTGTATATGGAATAAAGTGTTAACAAGCACTGTAGAGTCACTACAGAAGACATCAATAGACAAGTGTAACAAGACAAATATGTTGCAATGCACACATTCTTGATACAAGATATCATGTGGTCCCATCTGAACAATCACAAAAATATAGGATTAATACTTGACTATTTCACACAGTGTTTTATTTCACAACACAACAGAAAACCCTGTGTTGATGTTTCACAATACAACAGAAAACCCTGCGTTGATGTTTCACAACACAACAGAAAACCCTGTGTTGATGTTTCACAACACAACAGAAACCCTGTGTTGATAAACTATTAACAGTAAACAGATCAATTACTATATCAGCCTAAAATAACAAACTTAACAAGTTCTTTTAAATTGATATGTGCAAAAATATATAACTTTACATAGAATAAAGACATTTATATTGTTACTGCAACAATAAAAACTTGAATGAAAGACAACCCTTTTAGTTAATATTAAATTTCCTTAGACCTAACCCTGACTTACAACTATGCTAATAGCATATTAACTCTTTACTCCATATATACAGGTTTTATCTAATGTGAACAGTGTAGATCCAAATCAGCCACCAAATCTGTGTTGTGTGATCAGGATCAACACTGATACCTCTTTGGTCAGAAATAACCTAATGAATCAAAAAGTGATTAGTGTAGAATCAGATCAGATGGCATGGATGTGCTGGCTGATCTGGATCTACTGTACACCCATGGATAACAGCCATACCCCATGGATAAAGGGTTAAGGTTTCATGCAAACTGAAAACTGACTGTTTTTCAACATTATTTTGCATTTTTGTTAAGTAATAAAGGAACACATCTTCACTTGAAGAGGCCCAAATTTGAAGATCACAGTGAAATAATTGTTATAATCAGATACGGTAATAAAGAAGTTGTTGAATATATAAATTGACAAAAAACTCAGATTTGTAGGCTGCTATTGAAATCTGTAATGTTATAGTCACATTTTTGAATGTTTATAATACATTTTCTTCCAATGGGAAAAAGATAAAAAGAACAATGGAATTAACAAAAATTAACACCATACTCTTGTGCTGTTGTGTACTGAAGCTACAGTACTGAATGTGTAATCTATATCAGATCATAAAGCTTGTATAAAGGAATATTCCTTTAACCCTTTACTGATATATATGCATTTAATTGCATGTATGACAGGTGAAAATCCAGATCAGCCGGCACATCATTTGCACTGTTTTTGTTTTGTTTTTTTGTCAGAAATAACCTAATAAATCAAAATGGGAACAGTGCAGATCCTGATCAGACGAACATGCCAGATCTAAACTATTCACCCATGCAATAAAACCCGTATATATGGAGTAAAATTTAATTTATGTATTTTTATCTTCATCAAATTGATCAGAACTCTAAAAACATGTACCCAATAACAAATCACCTACACTGATCACAGAGTGCAATTAACATGAAGAGAAATGTAGCACCTTTATATTTGAAGATTTCAGCCCACAGAGGCCACACTACATGTACAATTGATTTTGAGTACAAGTGTAACATACATATTTCACAAACTGTATGTATTGAGTTACATTAAATTATATAACACACATCATAAAACTGAGATGGTGACCAGTCTTAAATCTCAAGCATCAAATTGATTGAAATGGAGAAAGTATAAGGTACAATAAAATTAATCCAAATTTTTCAATTTTTACATTTTTTACTGATCGACACGATGTTACAGGAGAAGTTACAGAAGAAGACCCAGCAAAGTGTACAGAACAAGCTGTGTTCAGAAAACAATTCCTTAAGATCCAGGGCTATTTCATTATCTATTATTATATGTGACACATCAGGACAAATTAAGGCTTACTGACTTCATTATAAATTTAGATCTTGATCAGAGTTGGAAAAGGATTTGAAGCAATCCACACATTATTCTGACCAAATTTCATAAGATTTGGACAATATTTAACTTTTTTATGTTAAAAATGGGTGAGCATTGTGTCCATCCACCTTAACCTTTTCCTCCATAGACACGCATTTTATGCGTGTGTGACCAGTGTAGATCCAGATCAGCTGGCACATCCGTGCTGTCTGATCAGGATCTGCACTGGTAGCATTTTGGTCAGAAATAACCTAATGAATCAAAAAGCAAACAGTTTAGATCCTGAGCAGAGGGCATGGATGTGCCAGCTGATCTGGATCTAAACTGTTCGCCCACGCAATAAAGGTGTATCTATGGAGGAAAGGGTTAAACTGTTATTTTGATGCATTTTGCATGCTTCTCTGACTGAATAGCAAACAGTGTAAATCCTGATCAGACTGAATAGCAAACAGTTTAGATCCTGATCAGACTTGGTGCTGGCTGATCTTGTTCTCTGACTGAATAGCAAACAGTTTAGATCCTGATCAGACTCATCTAGTTCTAGATAGGTTTGATAGACCATAAGCCCCAGTTTACCTTTGTGTGTCAAATACTATTATCTTGGGATTGCATTATATCTTAAGCTAATCGAGTGACATTATAAAATATAATAAAGAAGGAAAGCGGCAATGTAGCTGGGTTTTCTTTTCAGATAAAGATGCAGTTTTTAGGTTAAATATTACTAGGACTTCCCTGTCCCCAGGACTTTGAGAAGACCACTTAACAACCCTGCTAAATTTATCTAAAAGTGAGAATCCAAGTGGTGATGTCTACAATCAGCTGATGATTTTTGATCAACCATTTGATAGCCATTTACTCAATAGATATGCCTTTATCACATGTGTGAACATTGCATATCCAGATCTGCTGCCACCTCTGTCATCTGATCAGGATATACACTGTTTGCTTTTCACTTCATTAGGATATTTCTGACTAAACAGTGTAGATCCTGATCAGATGGTACAAATGTGCCAGCTGATCTGGATCGACATTAGTTGCAAATGAGATAAAATGTGTATATATAGAGTAAAGGGATAAGTCCCAAGCATCAGTTGATGTAAATATGAATCTCATCCAGGAGGAATAACAACATTTGTTTGAGGATTAATTAAATTGATAGCCAATGTAATCTGGCAATGTCTACAGGTTTTGTAGAATTCTCGGCTGAGTTTCCATGACCCTGACTAGAAGGTTGTCGATGTAGTTCTCCAGCTCCTTGATATACTGGTCCTTGCGAATCAGCTGTGCTTTGTGTGTTACCACCAACCGTATCAGCTCCTGTAACAACCAGGATCAATGTTAAGGGCTGAAGGTTATAAAACTGAGATTGGAAACCAGTCTCAAATCTCAAGCATCTGATTGGCTGAAATGGCGACCAGTCGCCATTTCAGCCAATCAGATGCTTGAGATTTGAGACTGGTTTCCATGCTCAGCTTTATAACCTTGGGCAAAGGAGTTTTGTTTGATTTGTAAAAAATACATCAATACAGGTTAAATTTTTCAGCAATGTTCACGTGTACTGAATTTATTGACAACTTTAATAGATCAGCATTCAAGTTTTATTCCAATGACCCGTTGATCAGTTGCATTGTTTTTACAAGGAACGACCATCTCCCTACAGGTGTTGTAGAGGTCTGTGATAATTATGTATAAACTGCAAGAAATTAAAGCTACAGTGGCCTTTGTGAATCAGCTGTTCCAAAGAAATCCAACACAGCATCAAGGTAAGAGAAATAGATGAAAGCAGTTTTTCTTACCTCCCTTGTCATGTTTTTGTAGACAGCCATTAGATCTCCTGGTACAGAGTCTTCTCTCGAGTAGACTGGACGTTGGTCTCGGATATCTGGTGCAGATCTGTGTGTGGACATGCCCTCCATCCCTTGTACAGTATACCGCCTGCCTCCTAGATACATCACAAATTATAATATTTAGCCGGTAATGCTAAAACAATACTCCATATAAATTCACTGTCTTCATTGTAATACTGAGACCCAGTCAACACTACAGCAATGGTGGACAATACAATATAAACAATGGTATATACCATAGTTTTGTTTAAATTTCTCCCTACATTAATTGAAAAATCTAAATTTCTAGTAAAACTGACAATTTTTTTAAAGAAAAACCTCTGAGAAATTAAATGTATTTTGCTTGCTTTGGATTGACACATGGATTAAAGGGTTCACAAATTCATTACTCGGCAGAGTTATCCCATCCATAAACCACAGAAAGAATCAAAATTGACCTATCGTATTTACCTTTAGCGTATTGCTTGGATCTTCTTCTTGGACCTCGGAAGTCTTCAGAAGTTATTGAATTATTAGTAAAAGTAAAATCTGCATGTGGTGATATCTTTCTCCTTGAACCTGACATAGAGTCTGTAGACCCCCGGTCAAAGGCCCTCTCTGCTGCGGACTTGCCCCGATAAAAGCTACTACTTGATGATGTATGAGATGAAGAATGGCTGTCACTTAAGCCTTGGGAATTTAATTCTGTGGATTTATTTCTACTTTCCTCTCTTGCAATAACTCTGTCCAATTCTGATGTCAAGTCATTAGGGATTGTTCCCAAATCTTGCACTGGTCCAACATTATCAGCACTTGAGGCAGTTCTACTCCCTATACTGTGACATTCAGTCGAGCTCATTGCTCCGCCTCCAGCTGCATCACCATTCACATCAGCAGTGTGATCTGTCAGTTCATTGTGTTCACCAGCAGCTTCAATATTAACACCACTATTGGTGCCCTTCAACTTAACTTTCGGTAGAGTTATCTGTTCCTCCTCAGAGTCAGATTCTGTACTTTCACTTTCACTTTCAGTTTCACTTTCTGAATGCTGATCATCATAAAATATTTTTGACTGTCTTCTAGGATGATCAAGGTCACTTTCCGATTCTTCTTCAATATTCTCATTATAAACATCATTCATTCTGTCATCTACTTCACATTCTTTTCTGAACATATTCTCAAGGTATCCTTCCTGTGATGTCACAGAACTTCTAGAGCTACGAGAGCTCGTGCGTGACTGTCCTATTGCACTGTCATCCAAGGAAGGCCTCTGACGAGCATGACCACGCGTCGGTAGTGTCAGAGACTTTTCACCGGGCAAGTTCATCAAAGATCTGCTCTTGAAGTCTGCAAAAGATTTACAATTTCTTTACTGCTTTCTCAAATACTCTGATAATGGTTAGTGTGCACAATTAAAGTTTGTGGTATGATTTTATCTTATTAAGGTTTTAATTTTGCATATTAATCACTTAGTAAAAAGCACACTGAATTTCACCACACCCAAAGTTTGGCATGAAAAAGCTTATAAGAACATTAAATCTGGGTGATTTTATGACTGTGCAAAAATGACATTTACAGCATCATGGAGAAAATTTGGATCAGTGAAATTAAATATCAAAGTAAAGCATGTCTGGTATTGCCCTATGTCACAGGTATGAATGTGCAACACAGACTTGTCCATGTCATCATTTAGGTGTATATTATAAGCTTTAGGTTCAATAAACTAGCTGCTTGTATTTTTGTACTTCCACGGTTAGATTGCACTTTTACCTTACAATACTATACAATATGCTAGTTATGATGTTTCTTACCCCTTTCTGAAAAGAAGTGGTTTGTAACAAATCCTGCTTATTTTAATCACTTACAATGAGGATAAGGCTTACAATGAGGATAAGGCAAGACGTGCACTAGCAGTTTTAACCCTTCATAGATACAACTTTTATCACATTGGAGACCAGTGTACATAGGTCCATATCAGCTGGCACCTCCATGCTATCTCATCAGGATCTACACTGTTGGCTTCTGGATTTATTATTTTTGTTATTTGGTTATTATTTGGTTATAGCATATTCAGGCTGATCTGGATCTGCACAGATTGCCAATGTGATAAAAGGAGTATCCATGGAATAAAGTTAAACCTGATCCAAGATGTCCTACTAATTACTTATACCACATCAATTTCTGAAGTCTGATATTACTTCTTCTTAATCAATTGTAACCCAGATATGGTAGAGTTAGTACCACACTTTTACTATCTTGCCATATAACTAGTTTTTATGGAGACCTGGTAGAGCACAGGCATAGCATGCGAGGGGTTGAGGGTTCAATTCTTGGTTCAGGCATTGATATATCAGAACCCTTGTTATTTATATCTGCTGACTTTTTGTAACTTAGGCTTAACATATATGTCTGAGTTATGACTTTCCTGACTGAACAACTTCTAATGGAATGCTAGTGGAAATTTTCTACATTGTGTTAAACAATGAAATATTAATGCAACAATGAAGAAAATTTACCTTTATTATTTCGCCGTTTGTCACTTGTCAAGCTGTAACTCCGAGCAAAATTTCCATCTCCCTAGAATAAACAAGAAATAAGTGTTACTTAAATTATCTAATATTATATTAATTTATTCTGAAGGTCAAAAAGAAAAAAACAACCCTTGAATAAGCATGTCCGAAATGTCACGGATAGAGACTATGATTCATATACAACTTCTCTTTATGCAAATTAAAGTGTTAAATATCTTTATCTTACAGCATTCAAAGCTGATGCCCTAAAATGTAACAGTAGTACAAAAAAATTTAATATTTTAAAACTTAAGTTTAGTTTCACCCTTTACTCCACAGATACAGCTTTTATCCCATGTGCAACCAGTTTAAACTGAATGGATCTGCAGGCTGATTTGAGTCTACATTGATCACTTTTAAATTCATTATTTCTGACTAAGGAGAGAACAGTGTTAATCCAGATAAGACTGTACAAATTGGCAGGCAGGTTGATCAGGATCTACCCTAATAGCCCATGGGATATAGGCCATATTCAATGGAGTAAAGGGTCAACATAAACTATTATTTTAGCCAGAGCTGTGTCAAACCAGTAAAACGCTCCAAAACTTCAATCAAGTATTTGACAAGTTCAATAATGAGAAACGTAATCAGTATTCTACATTATACTCTTTTGAGTTGAAACATCTAAAAATTTGCATATTTGAACTTCATGCATTAAATATTTTACATTAAGGCAACACTTGCCTTAGCAATGGTTACTATAAATAATAAAGGGCCCAAGATCATAAAACTAAGTTTTGAGATCAGTCTCAAATCTCAAGCATCTGATTGGCTGAAATGGCGACCAGTCGCCATTTCAGCCAATCAGATGCTTGAGATTTGAGACTGATCTCCAGATTTAGTTTTATTATCTTGGGCACAGGTTTTTCAAAAAATGAAGAACTGTTTTAACCCTTCCCTCAATATATATGCATTCGTGGCATAGGTGAACAGTGTAGATCCAGATCAGCAGGCACAACCATGCAGCTGATCAAAATCTGCACTGTTTCCTTTTTGATTTGGTTGTTTTTGACCAAAATGTGCTGTCAATAGTAAGGTCAGTATGTGACACAGCTCAGCTGAAGTATATTACACACAATATATAAAAGCCAGAGTTTAAAGGCATCTTGATCACAGTGACAATAAAATAAAGCACAGCACTGCAGAAAGTTAGGAGGCATGATACAAGTTTTAATGCAGTTATATGTAGCAGCATTCTTGATCAATTTACAACATGGCCTTTCTATGAATCAGCATAAATCACTTCACTTAAGTGTTTATGAAAAAAAAAATAAAGGGATCAATGCAAGTAAAGTGTGCATCAAAGTTGCTAGGTTCAGATGGGAAAATCTGCCCTCCAGACACTTTACCAAGAGTCTCTATCCAGCCTTATATACAAGGAAGTTATTGCTCAAAGTTCTCAGTGGTCAGGTATATTAGATTGCTATTAACATACATAATGTTTTTAAAAAATTAAACTTGTGGTACACCTTAAATGGGCAACCAGTGTAGATCCAGATCAGCCTGCACATCTATGCGGCCTTTCAGAATCTCCCTGTTCACCTTTAGCTTCACAGATGTGCAGGCTGTTCTGGATCTACACTCATTCTCTCATTGGCTATAAGATATATGAAGGTAATAAAGTTTTAAGGTTCTTTCACTTCTATAACTATAAAAAGAATCATGTTTTGTCAAATAAGAGATACAGGTGTAATAAAGTAAGGCTTGTATTACATGTTCATATAATGTCCTAGACAGTCAATGTTGATACTGAAGGAAAATACTGCATTTTAACCTTGTTGTCTGATCTGGAATTACACTGTTCGCCTTTTGATTTATAAGATTAATTTTTACCACGAAGCAAACAGTGCAGATCCTGATCAGACAGCACTTATGTTCAAGCTGATCTGGGTCTACACTGTTTGCCCATGTGATAAAAGTTATAGTGGTGGGGGAAAGGGTTAACCTACAAACTCAAAATTAGACTCAGCTATGCCCCTTATTTTTAAGGTCCAACATGAAGAATTGTGTGATTTTCAGTACCTGTTGTCAAAAACTTCCAACTACATGACTATTGTAAGTGACTTTTACTTCAATCCATATTTAACCTTCTACTCCATTGATATGGGTTATATTACATGTGCTTACAGTGTACATCTAGATCAGGATCTACACTGTGCCCAAGGTTATAAAACTGAGCATGGAAACCAGTCTCAAATCTCAAGCATCTGATTGGCTGAAATGGCGACCAGTCGCCATTTCAGCCAATCAGATGCTTGAGATTTGAGACTGGTTTCCAAACTCAGTTTTATAACCTTCAGCCCATATCTGATGGAGTGAAGGGTTAAATGAACAGAAACAAAAATTTGTGATTATCAGGTATGTTAATACACAGCACATAGAGTTAGCTGCACTGCTATGCTTCATACATACTTCCATCTCCAAAGTGTACTATGAGAAGAGCACAGAATATCATATTACAGTAACTCAATAACAGAAAACATATGGATCACAATACAGAACAAAAATGCAGAAATAAACAATGATATTGTTTCACAGTTAGCAACAATATATATGTACAGTTATATGACAAGGATACAGTAAGTGTTATAGATAAAATCTATCAAAAGTAAACTGAATAACTAATAAATTACTCAATTACTCAATTTTACACATAAAACATGAAGGTAATGAAAGCATTAAGCATCCAATTATTCTCCCTATCTGCAGCATAAAAAAGAAAAGACTAGAAATGGGCTTCAAACAATTGTAATCGTTAAACCCATTTGTTACACATAAACATATTTTTTTACCTTAGTGTTTTTCCTTTCATAAAAACACAAAATATGAAAAAAATTAAATGTTGATTTCAAACTCATAATATTATAACAATCTAGATGGGTGTTCAGTTGAACACTTTTGTCACCCTCTGGTTCCACCCTCTAGTACAAGTTTGATGAAGAAATGGCAAAGTTATAGCAAACTTAAAGAAATGGCAAAGTTATAGCCAACTTAAAGTTTTGGGTCGAAATTCAGTACAAAAATGGACATAACTCCATCAAATGTGACCTTGACCTAAACTAGACTGTGTCCACAGGACACTAATGCCCCCACTGCTGCAATAACATTTGTTACAAAATTTTGTACCAGGTTTTAACAACATGTGGTGATCATGATTAGTAAATGAGGAGTAAGTGCCACAAAATTTAATAACTAACATAAACAAAAGGCCATAACTGTGGTGAAAATTGTTGCAAGACAATGTCCTTGACAACAATCTTCACATCATGTCTAATCATCTGTGCAAGTTTGAAAGAAATCAGCCAAACAGAAAATGTGAAGTTGATGCCACAAAATTTTGTAAGTGAAATAAACAAAGGGCCATAACTGTGGTAAAAATGGCAGCAGAAAAAAATCTTTTTTTTATGATCATCTACCCAGCCATCTTGATCATGTGTGCAAGTTAGAAAGAAATCTGTCCAAAAGTAAATGAGGAGTTGATGCCACAAGATATTATTACTGAAAAAAAAACAAAGGGCCATAACTCTGGTAAAAATAGTCGCAGGAAAAATTCCTTTCTTCACGATCATCTACACATCCTGCTTCATCATCTGTGCATGTTTGCAAGGAATCTGCCCTGTAGTTTAGGAGGAGTTGATGCCACAAGATTTAATTACTGAAATTAACAAAGGGCCATAACTCTGGTAAAAATGGTCACAGGAAAAAATCCTTTCTTTACGATCATCTACACATCCTGCTTCATCATCTGTGCAAGTTCGCAAGAAATCAGCCTTATAGTTTTGGAGGAGTTGATGCCACAAGATTTAATTACTGAAATTAACAAAGGGCCATAACTCTGGTAAAAATGGTCGCAGGAAAATATCCTTTCTTTACGATCATCTACACATCCTGCTTCATCATCTGTGCAAGTTCGCAAGAAATCTGCCTTATAGTTTTGGAGGAGTTGACGCCACAAGATTTAATTAATGAATATAACAAAGGGCCATAACTCTGGTAAAAATGGTCGCAGGAAGAAATCCTTTCTTCACGATTATCTACACATCCTGCTTGATCATCTGTGCAAGTTTGCAAGAAATCTGCCTTGTAGTTTAGGAGGAGTTGACGCCACAAGATTTTATAACTGAAATTAACAAAGGGCCATAACTCTGGTAAAAATGGTCGCAGGAAAAAATCCTTTCTTTACGATCATCTACTCATCCTGCTTGATCATCTGTGCAAGTTTGAAAGAAATCCGCCTTATAGTTTAGGAGGAGTTGATGCCACAAGATTTGGGGACGTACGGATGGACGGACGAGTGCAACTCTATATGCCTCCCACTTTGTGGGGGCATAAAAATTTGGCATCATCATGATTTCGTTGTCATAAGCAATATAATTTGAAAGTTTGATGAAGAAATGTAACCTAGACTGTGTCCCCAAGACACTGATGCCCCCACTGCTACAACAACATTTGTAACAAAACTGTGTATCAGGTATTAACAACATACAGTGATCATGACTAATAAATGAGGAGTAAGTGCCACAAAATTTTATGACTTACATAAACAAAGGGCCATAACTCTGGTGAAAATGGTTGCAGGAAAATGTCCTTAACAACAATCTACATATCATGTCTTATCATCTGTGCACGTTTGAAAAAAATCAGCCAACAAGAAGGTTCATAGGACCCTACGTCGCTCACCTGTCAACAACTGCTCAATGCTTGCAAGAGTTGTGTGCAAGTGTGGTAAAATCAAGTCAAAAAATAAAGCTGCTATTGTGGAGAAAAGGTCAAAATAGCTTACTTTGGCTCTTTCAAGGGCCATAACCCATTTCGGAACTTACCTAGATATCATCGAGATAAACATTCCAACCAAGTTTAAAAAAGATCCCAACAAAATTAAGACCACTAGAGTGTGGACAAGAGTTTTCTTTTACTTGACCCAGTGACCTAGTTTTTAAGGTCACATGATTCAGTTACAAACTTGACCTATATATCATTGAGATAGACATTCTGACAAAGTTTGAAGAAGATCTGACCAAAATTAAGACTATTAGAGTGCAGACAAGCTTTTTCTATAATTTGACCTAGTGACCTAGTTTTCAAAGTCAAATGACCCAGTTTTGAAATTGAACTAGATGTCATTGAGATAAACATTCTGACCATGTTTGAAGAAGATTGGGCCAAAATTAAGACCACTAGAGTGTGGACAAGCTTTTTCTTTAATTTGACCTAGTGACCTAGTTTTCAAGGTCACATGACCCAGTTATGAACTTGACTACGATATCATGGAGAAAAACATTCTGACCAAGTTTGAAGAAGATCGCACCAAAATTAAGACTGTTAGAGTGCAGACAAGCTTTTTCTATAATTTGACCTAGTGACCTAGTTTTAAAGGTCAAATGGCCTACTTCTGAACTTGAACTAGATGTTATTGAGATAAACATTCTGACCAAGTTTGAAGAAGATCGGATCAAAATTAAGACCGCTAGAGTGCAGACAAGCTTTTTCTATAATTTGACCTAGTGACCTAGATTTCAAGGTCACATAACCGAGTTTCAAACTTGACCTAGATATCATTGACATAAACATTCTGACCAAGTTTGAAGAAGATCCCACCAAAGTTAAGACCGCTAGAGTGCAGACAAGCTTTTTCTTTAATTTGACCTACTGACCTAGATTTTAAGGTCACATGACCCAGTTTCAAACTTGACCAAGATATCATTGAGATAAACATTCTGACCAAGTTTGAAGAAGATCCCAGCAAAAATGAAGACCGCTAGTGTGCAGACAAGCTTTTTCTTTAATTTGACATACTGACCTAGTTTAAAGGGTCACATGACCTAGTTACAAACCTGATCTAGATATCTTTGAGATAAACAGTCTGACCAAGTTTAAAGAAGATCGCACCAAAATTAACACTGCTAGAGTGCGAACAAGCTTTTTCTATAATTTGACCTAGTGACCTAGATTTCAAGGTCACATGACCCAGTTTCAAACTTGACCTAGATATCATTGACATAAACATTCTGACCAAGTTTGAAGAAGATCCCACCAAAGTTAAGACCGCTAGAGTGCAGACAAGCTTTTTCTTTAATTTGACCTACTGACCTAGTTTTAAGGGTCACATGACCCAGTTATGAACTTGATCTCGATATCATTGAGATAAACATTCTGACCAAGTTTAAAGAAGATCGCACCAAAATTAAGACTGCTAGAGTGCGGACAAGCTCTTTCTATAATTTGACCTAGTGACCTAGATTTCAAGGTCACATGACCCAGTTTCGAACTTGACCTAGTTATCATTGAGATAAACATTCTGACCAAGTTTGAAGAAGATCGATTAAATAAAGACCGCTAGAGTGCGGACAACAATTGTGAACGGCCGGACGCCGGACAGACGGACGAAGGACAAAGGGTGATCACAAAAGCTCACCCTGTCACTATGTGACAGGTGAGCTAAAAAGAAAATGTGGAGTTGATGCCACAAAATTTTTTAAGTGAAATTAACAAACTCTAGTAAAAATGGATGCAGAAAAAATCTTTTCTGTACGCTCATCTACACATCCCGCTTGATCATTTGAGCAAGTTTGAAAGTAATCTGCCTGACAGTAAATAAGAAGTTGATGCCACAAGATTTCATTACTGAAATTAACAAAGGGCCATAAGTTTTCATGACAAGTAACAGACCGAACGAACGGACAAAGTGATTCCTTTAAAAGGGTGACTCAAAAACATGTTGAATTATTAAAATATACCCACATTGCAACTATTTTAACCATAATTCTTCTTAGCTAATATGACAGTTTTTTTTCTACATAATGTGAAATTCTAAACCTAACTAGAAAAGTCATGATTCGTTACTTTTGGACGCGAGTATAATAAATAGGAATTTTTCTTGTAAAAAAATAAATTAATAATTGTAATTGTATTAGAATATTACTTGTAGAAGCATTTTTATCTGTTGAGTATTATTAAAACAGCTTTTTTGCACGTTATTCTTAGCCCCACAAACGACTGTAAATTCGTGTATTCTTTTCTGATCTGAATTTTAAAATTATCAAAACCAGTTAACTTAAAGAAAAATCAATTTATAAACAACATTTGATAAACTCACAGTATGAGGTTCCGAGTCAAGTTTCAAGTTCAAACACTAACTATAAACAACTTAACTACATCAAATTCTGCTATTCAAGGACATATACAATATCAAACATATTAACATTTTGTTACCAAACAGAAAGAATTAATTGCGTAAAATATATTTAAATGGTCTACTAAGAAAATTGATAACTGGCAGAAAAATGAACCTGGTATTAACCCTTTACTCCATGGGATATGGCTGTTTTTCCATGGACAATCAGTGTAGTTCCAGATACTTTAGCTGGCACATCCGTGTCCTACGATTAGGATCAAGACTGTTTTTTGATTCATTAGGTAATTTCTGACCAAAAAGAGTAGATCCAGATCAGATAGTGCTAATGTACCAGCAGATCTAGATCTACACTGGCTGCACACATGATATGGAGTAAAGGGTTAAATTCATTAACCTACAATCAGTATCAATTCTATGGTACCAATCTGTTAAAACTTACTGATATTTGCTGCTTTTGTGTGAAAATTTGTCCCCCCAAAAATTTATCAATACTGGTTACACAAATATATGCTCTTCTTCATGAATTGTTTATAAACAATCAAATCAGTGAAAAAGATCTTAAATAAAACCAACAGGAAAAATCAAGAAGAAAGCACACAAGAAAAGTAACTTCTATATACAAACCAAGTCATTTTCGACCTCATTTTCTCGCCAGCACTGTTCCGGAACGTACAGGTCTACCGCCTCAAAGGTAACCGGGGTATTAGACGGACTTAATTCTCCAGTGTAAGGTTTAGTAGAGTTCTGATAAATGGCATAATGCATCAAGATTAGATAAAATACATGAATACAGGTTACAGACTATAACATGACAGCAACATAGCCAGGATCATGTACACTCTGTGGTTATAATGTTACAGCCACAGCTAGGCGATTTTGAAGTAGAGACTATCCTTATTAAAACTGTGAAATAACATAAACATTTTGATGTTTAGGAAATTTTGATTAAGTATGATACATGTAAAATCTTCAGAATTAAGTTCTTAAAAAGTCCTTATAAATATTGCAGATATTTTATTTAAACTTTCCCTGAAATAGAGGGAAAATATTTCTTCGATGCCCAAAATGGGCTACTATAAAAATTGGACTGTATGCACAGGCCTTCCTTTGACTTCGTTTTGACTCTGGCTTTGTTACTGACCATGATATTAGAAAACTCAAGTAAGATCTATTTATCCATTGTGTATTTTTGAAAAACATAATCAAATATTATATGTAAAACATTGCATGAAATTTAACATTTACTGTACAATGTGTTGTTTTGTCTGAATAAGACAATCTATAATAGTATATCAGAATTGTTAAACAGCTTTAGAAAGCTATCAGCAATATTAACTTTAACAAAAAGCAAGGATACTGTTATATGTAATAAGCAAACTTCAATAAATTACAATTTTGATAAATCCAAAATAATTTCCCGACTGTTAACAGGAATGCTTCATGCAATGGATAAATCTATCTTTGCAGTAAACCCATCATTCTTGGTTTTTGTCTGGTTTCTTGTTATCAGCTTTCATGTTATTTACGTGGCTTGAAGACAGTGACTGATGCCAAACAATAAAGTGCTTCATCAATATTAACTGGCCACATGTTAAATGGGTCATTGACACTTATCAATTAATTCTAGGAGTTTATTCAAGTGCAATGACAAAACTTATCAATTAATTCTAGGAGTTTATTCAAGTGCAATGACAAATAAATATAGATTTTCTTCAATTAATTATTCCTTTATAAAGAATTTGGGAAAAAATAAAGCTCAGAACATAAGCACTATACCATGGTTCTGTCAAATAAACTTCTGGTGGTGTTTCCGGGAGTAAAAGAGAGGTGCATAAGATAAACTCTTTACTTCATGGAATACAGCTTATGTACTTCACATATGTTCATATCTGATCTCGATCTATGCTACTAGGTCAGAAATAACCTAAGAATCTAACAGTGTAGATCCTGATCTGATGGCATGGATGTGTTGACTGATCTGGATCTACACTGTCTGCCCATGGAATAACAGCCATATACACCACTGAGTAAAGGGTTAAAGCACATCTACGTTATACCTTTATACTCTACAAATAAATTAATTCAACTGTTCTTATGAATTTTTTTGTTTTTTTTTTAGATTTCTTGGAGATGCAATCAGTCACCATGTCTTCAAACAATTTAATTCAATCAATTACAGTGTGAATTTCAGAATTATTGTTTATGTAGAAATATAGTAGGGGTTTGTTTTGTATTGTATTTATCCGCTACTTTATTTGAACTTTATCTTGAGAAAAGTTACTCCAAGCCCAGTGGCCAAGGTTATAAAACTGAGCATGGAAACCAGTCTCAAATCTCAAGCATCTGCTTGGCTGAAATGGCAACTGGTCACCATTTCAGCCAATCAGATGCTTGAGATTTGAGACTGGTTTCCAAACTCAGTTATATAACCTTCAGACCATGTCATACTTAGACACAGCAAAACAGTACAAAATTCTAATAAAGCACTACAAAATGTTTGAAAAAAACAAAAACAAAAGTAAAACAGCTGATAGTTAACAGATCAGAGAATTTGAGTAAAATACACAATGGTGTTATACAGACATTTTCACTAAGAATGATGGGTAAACAGGAACAAGAAAGCCAGAGATACACACACTGCTTTGAACATCACTGCCAGTACATACACTGAATAAATGCATTTGTTTTCTTTTCCCCAACTCTTTACTCCATATATACACATTTTATCACAATGTCATGTGCAACCTATGTAGATCCAGATCAGCTGGCACATCTGTGCCAAATGATTAGGATTTACACTGTTCACTTTTTGATTTATTAGGTTATTTCTTACCAAAACAGTGCAGGTCCTGATCAGATGGCACAGATGTCTGGCGGATGAGCTGGATCTACACTGTTTGGTCATGTGATTAAAGGCGTCTTTATGGAGGAAAGGATTTTAATGGTGGTAAAACTTTTGAGTACAAGAAATTAAGCACATGTCAAACTTGAGTACTAGACTGAGTACTTAAATTATTTTACCCTCTTAGTATTGGTGAAGTAGGACTGAATATTTTCTTTAGTTTGTTGAAAAAATTACTCCCACTAAACTTAGAAAAAAATGAAACAAACTACACTCATCAAATTTTTTGAGATCTCTAAAAAAATAAAGAAAAATGCCAAAAAAGTTTTATTTTGTCTTAATTTCATTGTTCCCATTCTGAAAAAAAAAACAACAACAAACAAAGGAAAGAAAACTCTCAATTTAAAATCAAGTTGTAAATATTTCCCCCCCTCCCCAATAAATCGCTTAATTGTTTAAGAAAGACTGAAACAGCAAATGCCTGTTATTCAGCATTTTGTACAAATACTGCAATGATGGCTGCAGCCTAAATGTTATAAAATGGAAACGAGTTTCAGATCTCAAGCTTTAAATCAGCGTGCAGACATTATTCTGAGACAGGTCTCCAATTTAAGTTATTTAACATTGAGGCCACAGTACGAGTACATTCAAAGCACCAGAATAATATAGAAGGTGTAAGCTAACAAGCAACTGAGCACCAGAAATCTAGAAATACTTTAGAAAATAGCTATCCCAACACACTTCTTTTATCTTGAAGACAGTGGCATCACTTAATTTGCATTAGTTTAACTATCGCTTATTTCACCCATTACACACCTCAATTTATACCAAAATTCATATATTCAAGGCACTCGGTGCCAAAGATCATAAAACTGAAACTGGAGACAGTCTCAAATCTCAAACATCTGATTGGTTGAAATGGGGACTGGTTGCCATTTCAGCCAATCAGATGCTTTAGATTTGAGACTGGTTTCAATCTCAATTTATAATCTCCAGCACTGCTTAGATGAAATGGAGAATAGTGTTCATTCAGCTAATTAGATTTTGAGACTTGTCTCCAACCTCAGTTCTAATGATCTTGAGCTCAGTGTATACAAGTGTTATTGTGTCTTTGAGATACTTATGGAATTGAATGTTGAACAATAAAAATGGCTCTGGACAATATTCATACCCTGCAAAATTAATTGATACCACTGCAACAGTGTCTAAAAGGCAAACAAATACTGAACAAAGCATAAAAATATACAGAGAAAACAAAACCCATCAAACTTTATACTTATTCCAGTCAAAACTGATTTATATAAATATATATAATACTTCTCAACATTTTCAATATCTTTTTTCCAAGTTCTAAATCTTAAAACAAGTACAGTACAAATATATTAAAACTCACACGGATTTCATTATTCAAAGTTAAACAAAAATTGGAAAAATGTATTCAGGACAACTGATAAAATAAACAAAAACAAAGTTTTAGCAAAAAGAAAAATAATTATATACCTCCAAGCCAGGTCATTATCATGCAATATTAGATAAAGCTAGAAATGAGAAATAATTTTAGTGCTCTACTGTTACACACTATGGCTTACATCATGCATGCTAAATTTTCTATGATACTAAAAGCTAAAAAGCAAGCTGTCCTATTTCAAAAATATATTCTATTGGCTAACATTTTATAGATAAATTAAAGTCGAACTAAATATAAATCTTCTACAATCAGACCTGTGTTTTAGACTGCCCTAGGAATACAATGATTAACATTTAACAATATGTCTACTATAAAAGTTTAGATCTACAAGTCCCATAAAAGGGGCCTTAATACACAGGTTTAACTGTTAAACCTAAAACAAGTGATCATTACTTGAATATTGTGCTTTAAAAAGCTTGCATTTTTATCACCCTAGCAACATCACCATAGCAACATGCATCATGCCCTTGTATCATAGCAACCAGCCCTGTTCTTGTTGTGACGTACCTTGTTGGATTTATTTGGCTGTGGTGTAGAGAAAATGTTGTGATCCCGAAGAGACCTGCTTCGAGAAAACTTCAACTTGTCACCTGAAAATAATCAGTGTTCTATAAGTATTGTAAGAATGCAACACTTCAAAATGTTTTAGCATAATAATAGCAACAAACATGAAAAAAGAGAATTCAGACAGAACAACTCCATAAAGCCACTTCTAAATAAAGAAAACAAAAATCTTGGTGAAGCTTGAAACACATCTCTTATGTTTTAACATATTTTTGAAACATTAACAAAGAACAATAATGTTAATCTAGAAAGCAGGAATTTTTTACGGCACAGGACTTAACCCATCACTTCATTAACAGTGAAATCCTACAAAAAAAAAACATCTTTGGGACTGGGCAGAAGTAGTATTTATAGTGAGGTAGTCTTAATTTCGGGGGTAGAAAATAGTGCAGAACATTAAAAAGAGATAATAAAAAAGTGGACTAATTATTGAGAGCATCTTATTTTCAGGGTAGTAAGGGTTTTACTGTATAAATATTTAAATGCATAGGCGAACAGCTTAGATCCCGATCAGCTTGCATATCTGTACTGTTTAATCAGGATCGGAACTGTAAATTTCTTTCCTGGTCAGAAATAACATTTAAATGATTCAAAAACTGAACAGCTAAGACCATGATCAGATAGATGAACTGGATGATCTGGATCCACACTGTTTTCCCATGATAAACTGACCTATGCCATGGAGAACTCCATATATATGCCTTTTTACGCATGTGTGACCAGTGTAGATCCAGATCAGCTGGCACATCCGTGCTGTCTGATCAGGATCTGCAATGGTCGCATTTTGGTCAGAGATAACCTAATAAATCAAAAAGTGAACAGTTTAGATCCTGATCAGACGGCACAGATGTGCCGGCTGATTTGGATCTAAATTGTTCTCCCATGCAATAAAGGTGTGTCTATGGAGGAAAGGGCTATTGTAAAATTATCAGAAGGGATGGTTGCACTTTTCCTTTCTTCCATATATATATATATATATATATATATATATATATATATATATATATATATATATATATACACACTGCAACTCCATTATATCGCGGACTTCGGGGTCCAAGCCCGCCAACTGTGATATAAACGGAGCGCAATATAAGTACTAAATGTAAAATAAATATTAAACCACTAACCATCGTGAACATATTCCATAATTTATAAATTAAATCCTAATTTATCTCCAGTGTAATATTTCAGTATTGTTGCATCATCAACCAACTAAAACCAGCTATAGAAATGACAAATGTCACGTACACACTTCTTGTAGATCAAACGATTTCATAGCAGAGCCGACAAAACATCACAGTCTCGATACGAGCCAACATTTTTCTTTGAAGTCGCATTTCATTGACAGATATTATCGCTGTTCACCTCTAGTCAAAAATACAACCTCTATGAAATTAACAGGAAGGCGGATCAAAGCAAAATGTACATCAATGAACTACCGACAGGTTTTAAAACATGACTAGGAATAATTTTTTGTTTCTTTCTGAATTGTGCGGATTATGTGATAATTATAGAGACAATCGAATTTAGTAATGGATCAATGATAAAATTAAACAGTAAGTATGCATTCACATGTTTTGCCCCGGGCTGTTAAAGTGTTATCTGTCACTGGGAAAGGTGTTAAAACACGGTTGTTTTAGGGGAAACTTGTGTTTAATTCTATCCGGCATATACATGAATAGTTAAAGGTTGAACAGAATTGTAAAAAAAAACTTTCATCTATTTTCATTTTTGATGTTAAATTGTATCTGCTGGTGAACGTGTACATCGCCTCTTAAATCCCTGCATACAAAATGTAATAAACAGCTTTTGCCGATAATGACGTAATACGACACGGAAAAAGCGTGCGTTTCGTGAATTACTCGCCAACGTTGATTTAGTCATTTGATCTTTTTTACCACCCATGAAGAATGAACAAACATATACATTGTATATGTACAAAAAATTGGGATCCACGGACCAAGCGCGATATATTGGATATCGCGATATAACGGATCGCGATATAACGGAGTTGCAGTGTATATACACTGCAACTCCATTATATCGCGGACCTCGGGGTCCAAGCCCGCCAACCGCGATATAAACGGAGCGCAATATAAGTACACAATCGCGCTAAAACAAGGAGAATTCATTTGTTTTTGCTGTCAGATGCATGTATATCGCGGTGTTGCGTAATTAACACGCCGTGAAAACTCCGGGGAACATCAGGCAGTACGTTCCTTGCTGGACAAATGTTTTGGAACAACTTCTTTTAAATTATTTATTAAGATTTATTTTTAATAAAAAGAAATTAACTAATGTACAAGACAAAGATCGCCGTTGTCAATTTCTAAAGGTGGTATTATTGTTTTCGGTACTTTCAACTGATCGACGATCTGTTGGTCGGTCATGGTCGGCAATGTTAGTTTGTCGTTGTCCTTCATTTACCATCTTGATATGTTGATGAGCAGGTAATGTCAAAACAACAAATTGTTTTGACGTTTCCTGCTGATGTCTATTATCATGTCTATGATTATGGTCAGCAACTTGCATTAATTGTCGCTAATTTGCGGTTTGTCTCGTGAACGAAATTCTGCCAGTACCGTATCAGCTTAGTGTTTTTCGCACCTATAATTGTTCGTCACAAAGGGGGTTTCATGTGAAGTCAAATCAGAAGCAACAGAATTGTAAAACAAGAAGCTGTGTTCGGAAAACACATATGCCCCCGGTAGCGAAGTTTGTAACGATACAAATTTTAAATGATAGCACAGTGTTAAAACTGCAACTAAAATGACAAGTTAGTTCTAAATAATGAAAATAACCGTCTGGTGCCAGAACCTGTACATGAAAAGAATTTATCATAACAAGAGCCAGTCGGAAACACATTTAAAACTGGGCACATTTAAACTGGGGAGTGATTCAGGAGTTTATGACACCCAACACACACACATGAACAAAAGTTTCTTAATCCAAGTTAGGAAATCAATAAATTACAGTTACTTTATTATTGTAGTTTTTTTAGAGGGTTTACACAACCCAGTCCATACACCCCTGATCCCACACCCATCAACCCACTATCCCGGCCCACCTATAGTGATGTGGTGGGGTGTGGTGTAGTATAGTAAGGTATGGTATGCTGGTTGTTGTCGGTGGTGGTGTGGGTGTTGTTGCTGTTGTTGGTATTGTTGTTGGTGTTGGTAATGTTGGTGTTGTTGGTGGTGTTGTTGTTGTTGTTGGTCTAGTTGTCGGTGTTGTTGTTGGTGTTGTCAGTTGTTGGTGTTGTTGATGCTATTGTTGTTGGTTGTTGGTGATGCTATTGTTGTTGGTGGTGGTGTTGTTGTTGGTGCTGTTGTTGACAGTGTTGTTGGTGCTGTTGTTGACGGAGTTGTTGGTGGTGTTGTTGACTGTGTTATTGGTGGTGTTGTTGACGGTATTATTGTTGGTGGTGTGGTGGGGTGGTGGTGTGGTGTGAGATGGGGTGGTGTGGTGGGGGGTGGTGGTGGTGTGGGGGTGGTGGTGGTGTGGTGGTGGTGTGGTATGGTATGGTATGGTATGGTATGGTATGGTATGGTATGGTATGGTATGGTATGGTATGGTATGGTATGGTATGGTATGGTATAGTATAGTATAGTATAGTATAGTATAGTATAGTAACCACTCAACACTTTCACCAAAGTATGTTAAGTACATCTGTTTTAAACCTTTTCTATAGCATTACCTTAGAAAAACACTAACATTGAAACTTTAACCAAAATTTCTAAGTCTTAATTCTAATTTCTAAGCGAAAAAGGGCAAAAATCAAATAAAACAAGTTAACCATTTATATCCTAGTATAAAATGGGGAGATAATCCCAGAAAAAAGGTAGCCAGACTTACATAACTTGTAAGGATCATCATCTGTGCACTGTTAAGTATGTATGTAAACTCTTTGTGGATATTGCGAAATATCCAACATGCCGAAATAAGTTAACCATTTTCTAAGTACAAAAAGGGGAGATAACACCAGATATAAGGTACCCAGAGTTATGTAACTTTTCAGTGTCATGACCTGCGAACTGTTAAGTAAGTTTGTAAACTTTCATGCTAATGATCTTTGTAGAAATGGAAAAATATCAAACTTGCCGAAACAGGTTAACCATTTTTCTAAGTACAAAAAGGGGAGATAACACCAGAAATAAGGTACCCAGAGTTATGTAACTTGTCAGGGTCATGACCTGTGAACTGTTAAGCAAGTGTGTAAACTTTCATGCCAATGCTCTTTGTAGAAATTCAGAAATATCCAACTTGCCGAAAAATGTTAACCATTTATCTCTAAGTACAAATTGGGGAGAAAACCCCGAATTAAGATAGCCAGAGTTATGTAACTTGTTAAGAGTCATACCCTGTGCACTGTATAGTAAGTTTGTAAACTTTCATGCTAATGATCTTTGTAGAAAAGGAAAAATATCCAACTTGCCGAAACAGGTTAACCATATTTTTATCCAACTTGCCGAAACAGGTTAACCATATTTTTAAGTACAAAAAGGGGAGATAACACCAGAAATAAGGTACCCAGAGTTATGTAACTTGTCAGGGTCATGACCTGTGAACTGTTAAGTAAGTGTGTAAACTTTCATGCCAATGCTCTTTGTAGAAATTGAGAAATATCCAACTTGCCGAAAAATGTTAACCGGACGGACGGACGGACGTCCTGACAAATCGGTACTTAAGTGGCTATCCTTTTGTTCTCCCCATTGTTCTTTTTAGCCACATAAACCGAAATAGCCACATAAACCCATTACGGAATGAATGACATCAAAGAAAATGTACAGTTACCTATTGTCCCTACAGCCACCTAAGTACCAATTAATCCGGTCGGACAGACGGACGGACGGACAGACGGACGGTTCAATCACTAGATGCCGGGGGCATAAAAAAAACACAAAACTTTCATCTATTTTTATACGTTTGATGTTAAATTGTATCTTCTGGTGAACGTGTACATCGCCTCTTAAATCCTGTATACAAAATGTAATAAACAGCTTTCGCCGATAATGACGTAATAAGACACGGAAAAAGCGTGCCTTTCGTGAATTTGTCGCCAACGTTGATTTAATCATTTGATCTTTTTGACCACCCACGAAGAATGACATTGTAAATGTACAAAAAATTGGGATCCACGGACCAAGCACGATATATTGGATATCGCGATATAACGGAGTTGCAGTTTATATATACACATTTTTACACATGTGTGACCAGTGTGAAAAATTATCAGCATGGATGGTTTCACTTTCCCTGGCAGGTTAATGAAACACAACCCCCGGTTGATTATTAATTTCATGATGGCCCAACACCCAAAAGGTTTGCATTGTTGTGGCCAGACAATTACATTAGGGCAAAACCACATCTACTATGAATAATTCAAACTACGCCAAAGTAATTCATCAACCAGACACGACTGTTCACTTGTACAAAACAACATTATATTGAACTGGAGAAAATAAATATATAAACATCAATAGAAACTAGATCCGAATTTTTAAATTGAATTGTGAAACCCATTAATTTCCCTAATTACATAAACCCGATATCTGTGAAACCAATGGATGCTCCCCAAGGTACTGTGGAGACACATGAATGCTATAATATACTTCATGTAGCTAAATGAATGTACCAAACATGTATGGTAATACAATATGTTATATGAGCAAGATCAAAGTTCCACAACTGCAGGAGCAAGCTGATAGTATAAGTATAGTATAGTCTCACTTTACAGTTGCTGTCAAATAGCAAAGACAAATACGGAACTTTTTATACTATGTAGAAATTCAAAGGGGCATAATTTTGTGAAAAATCATCAAGCCAAAACATATAAATAAAATGCATATCTCTTGTTAGCGAAGCTTCCAATGAAGTGTGATTAAAGTTTAATTTCAGTTGCTGAGAAAAACATATGAATAGTCCTATTATCATAAAATATAAATTTTAAAAGGGACATCACTCTGTGCAAAATCATGGCAATATGCATTATTATCTCCCTTATCTGTGTTGCTTCCCATAAAGTGTCACTGAATTACTGGACTTTGAGAGAAATTGCCTGCAGACTGGTAGCTGCTTATGCCAGGGAACTTGCAGCTGCTTATGACAGACAGTAAAGACCATCAAGAACACCAAAGGACTGGAGACTGGGATCTCCTTGTTACTATGTTTCAGATTGTATTGGGCATATAGTAGGACTGAACTTAGGCCACACAGGGCCTACAAAGACTGCCTAGTAAAACAGCTAATTTTGAAACAAGATCTTACCAACAGCATTGACTAGAGATTTGATAGAGCCTGATCGCTTCCCTTTCAGGCTGCTATTTGACGATGAATCATCATTTTTACTTTTGACATGGAAGGTAAGTCTGACCTCGAGCTCTCCCCGACATCTGCCGTCTGGTAACTTACTGGGCTTCTGACCAAGCTGCACCCAACTGAAAAAACAAAAACAATGTTTATATTGACAACAGAACAGTAGACTGCGGGTTTGTAGCTGCCTTTATGTCAATATGCAGCTGAATCCTCATGATTCACCAAAGACTACCAAGAATGAACATCCAGAACGCAATGCCCAGATTGCCCCAGTTTTCAAAATTTTCCTGTTTGACATCATCCCCCATCCCCCTCCCCTCAGCACAATCAGGAATCCGCATTAATACA
This sequence comes from Corbicula japonica, assembly GCA_038501625.1. Classification (NCBI taxonomy): domain Eukaryota; kingdom Metazoa; phylum Mollusca; class Bivalvia; order Venerida; family Cyrenidae; genus Corbicula; species Corbicula japonica. The sequence goes on along the minus strand of JAZAYU010000245.1, from coordinate 721,651 downwards.
GAACTAGCCATGCCCCTAGACTTTGACACAGCTGTACTGGAAGTATCCTGTAAATGATTTCAAGCTTTTACTATTTACAGTTTGCTAGTTTGACTGTAGCAAGTATAAAGTTAGATGGGTTGGTACAATTTCCTTTAACGTGATTTTAAAAAATTCTCTACATCAATACATGTAGTTACTTCCAAATAAGGTTACAGTTTATAATTTTTAAAGTTTCTCATTAAGGTTATATATCTTTACTTCAGACTTTTCAAAGTCTCTCCTAGCCTTTAACCTGATTTGGCTTCAAACACAGCTTTTTAATTCCTGATCCCAGAAAAAAACTGTCTCTAAACTAGTAGGAAGCAACATGGATCTTTTCAAACTGGTTTTAAGTTTTGGTTTGTTGGGTTTCATGATAGAATTTCATGACATACCGTAGGTTGCCAGATTATCAGCTAATAAAGTACAAAATGTGCATTAGAACTCTTATGACATATGAAACATATGCTGTTGATTCATCCATGCACTTGCTGTTTCCAAACTAAACTACAATCTATACTTTGGAAGAGTAATCTGTGTCTTCTTCATACTAATCACCTTACTTTCAATGCGCTTACTAATACTTCCTACTGTGGTATATCATTTACATAAGTAATTTTAGTTTTGTAATTTTGCTGGCAAAAAGCTCATGCAAATGATGAAAAACGACTCAGGTCAATGTAAATAAATCCAAATTCTTTGTAGAAAACATTTTCAAATACACTATGGGTTATCAGGAAAGCTAATTATCTTCTCATTTAGTAGACATTATATGACAAGATTAGCACAGGGTTCAGTTGGCACTCTAAATGTCTAAAGATTTATCATGTGATACTCTAGCACTTGTTCGGAACAGCCAACAGGGCCCAAGACCATAAAACTAAGATTGGAGACCAGTCTCAAATCTCAAGCATCTGATTGACTGAAATGGCAAACAGTTGCCAATTCAGCTAATCAGATGCTTGAGATTTGAGAATGGTCTTCAGATTTAGTTTTATGATCTTGAGAATAGGTCTACACTGTTTGCAAATATAGATTAAGGTTACAAAGAATGAAAAACTTACTGGCTCTTTGGTCTTTCGTAAACATCGTAGTTTTTCAGTGGTATTGCTACAAAACCAATAAATTCATCTGAGAGAAGACCTCTATTCATGACATGCACATCCACATCGGAGGACATATTAGGTATAGCCCTGAAATAAACAAATACATCACTACATGAAGGACACTGAAGCTTCTCCTTAGAAGGTATGTTCTGCCACCACCGCAACTCTGCTACCACGACTTGACTACTGTGACCTGTGTTCTAGTACTTACCGTATTACAAAAGTTGTCTCCCCTTACCATCAGCGTCTAAATGTTCCTTCCTGTTTTCTAGCTATCTTTTGGCAATACTTTTTGTTTGGAGTGTTTCCTCGCAAGATGTAAGTTAGCTTTGAACTTGTGTGGATTTTTTGTATTGATTTGCTTACTATTTGAGTTTGGTAGAAAATCTATTAAGGTGTAAGACCTGTAAATAGACTTCCCTATATAAACTATAGTAAACATGACATGTTTCAAAAGGCTGGCAATCATAGCTGGTACCATTTGAATAAGGGCTAACTTACATGCTTTTGAAGCTAAGTGTTTGTACTGTCCATTTCCAGCAAGAAAAGTAGGGGTAATGTATCAATTAACAGAAATTTGACACCTTGAAACCGGTGGTCTGTGTGAACTTCAAAATTGTTTTACATATGCCATCCTAAAACCAGGGCCTTTTTTCATATACTGCATTTCCAAACATAAATTTGCTAACAGTGCATCAGTAAAAGCATCTCATTTACTAAACATGTTCCTTTCGGATCATACTAGCCATTTAATGCCCCCAAAAGGCAAAAAAATTGGGACTATTTGGTGTCGGCCATTGTCTGACTAGCCCGAGTAGGAACATCCGGTGAACTATTGACAAGTAATTAGCCTATATATAATATATTTTCTGTTTTTATTCAATAATATGATGTTAGCAATATATCTACCAAGTTTCAGCTTTCAGTTAGCAAAAATGAACTCAATATGATGAATTTTCCAACACCACCTATTCAGAGTGGTACGCGTTAAATGCAGCCAAAGCGGCTAAACCTAAGAATTTATTTCAAATAAAAATTGAAAACATCAAATTTCTCAAAAAACTATGTCGCTATGAATAATAGTATAACATCTCAACTACTTAAAGCAACTCACTTTTTGAGCTTACATATGACACAGGGTATCAATTGTGGCATTTTTAAGGCAAAAATAGTTCAAATTGAATCCAAACCTAATTAAAACCCAATTTTGCCTCCTGTAACACAGTTATTTTGATTTTTGACTTTCAAATTTGCTTAAAATTGGTCAGCACTCAATTTTAGTGGAAAATAGCATTGCAGACAACATAAATATTCAAATGCTGCCCTCCACTTGTACTTCTTGTAAAAGACCGTTCCTGTTACTTGAGTTTAAAAATGTAAGCGTTTCATTAATTATATTGTTTTTTATATTTTTTCAGCTTTTTACCCTGTGATTAAACACCATCAAACATCACTTGTTTTGGTTACTCTAAGTCAAAGGTTATATTGACTGCATTGCAGCAGTACAAGCTATCAATATTAAATTTTGTGATAACAGACATTGTTCAGGGTTGCCAGCACCAAGGATGAAAAAAATTCCCCGACTTTTCCCTGACTTTTCACTGACCAAATCAGGGTTTTCACTGACCAATAATACTGAACGTAAACGGCCACTAACACTCCTACTGCTGCCCAATCCACCCATAAGTACATTTTTATTATTTTAACAATATATTATTACATTATTTAACAATTAAAGCATCATTTATATATCACGTATAAAGTTGATTTATGTTTAGTGAAATATTAAAATATGTACTCTTACAAGATTCAACCAATACTTCTTAGATAATTGGCAAATAATGTATTCTTATTCTTCATACAGAAACTATATAAACAACAAAGTACTTGTATAAAGCAAGAGATTATCACAATTGAAGCTTAAGTATCCATTATTCACTTATGACTGGAATAAATCATCAAATGCAGTGCAAAAGAAAAATACATAATCTGTAAAATGGGCAAGCAAACAACATACCATTTTACACAAGTAAAACAACCCCTCAGACCGAATGCCCATACATGTTTCCTTCATGTTGTAAAAAAAAATATACATAACTCAATTACAATGCTGTTTACACCATACAAGTGAAACGAAAACACACAATTTAGCCTGTGCTAAATGGATAAACTTGGAAAAAAAATGCATGTAGGTTTTGAAGATCCCTGTTCCAATCCAATAAATATTAATAATTAATAGTCTGATCCAATTGAAGGATATGTTAACCACATATACAATGGGCCTAATGGAAAATAGGTCAGTTGATGCAGAATGTATGCTTTAATTTTGCAAATTAATCTAGAGAAAATTTTTGAAGTTTTTGTCACAAGATTAAAAAAATCATGCACCTGTCATAAAAATGATGGACTGAGCCACATAAAAATATGTCAGGCACATCTACAGATGTACCTCACTTGTTTAAAGTTTCAAGTCATTATCTTGAAAACTGTAGCAGTAGTTTGTGCCACAATATTTTTTTTTAAATCCTGCCGTTATACAAAAAACTAGGTTGCTGTGAACTGAATGTTGGAAAACAGATTTTGTACACGAGATGTTCACATTATGATTGTCACTTCTGCCAATTATTTTAAAATCCAACCATAGATGAAAATATATGGGCAAAGACACAAACTATCATCAGTAAGGCCTGTATAGCAGAAATTACTAAGTTCAGAGTGTTGCTGTGAGCTGGATCTTGGAGGGAAGAACATGGGTTTTGTGTGTAGCACCTTGTTATTATAATTTCTGGAGGCAAGGGTTGCAGAGCCTTTCAGTCTTCAGGCAATATTTTTTAATATAAGAACTTTTATTATAATACATGTACACAATTATAAAAAAAAAGGTTCATAACAGAAAATTTGTAAATGCAATCTTTAATAAAATAGAACAATTTTTTTCTTTCAAATTATTTTTCCCTGACTTTTCACTGACTTTTCAGGATTTTTATTTTTCACTGACCAATTTTCGAAATTCCCTGAAATTCCCTGACCTTGAAAAAAAATCAAATTTCCCTGACTTTTCAAGTCCGCTGGCAACCCTGTTGTTATAGACAACATACAGCAGAAGAGTCAAAGCAGAATATTTCTGAAAGTTGGGGTGGAGGGGGGAGGGGGGGGCTAGTTTAAACTACTTATTTATAACAGAGTCAATAGCTATTATGTTTGGTATGTCTGAAAGTTATTTGGGAGTGCTACTTTGCATTAAAACTTTAATCTGAGATTCAACTGTAATGATTTTCAACCCTTTCTTATATATACGAGGGGGGGGGGGGCGAACAGTGTAGATCCAGATTAGCTGGTACATCCGTGCCTTCTGATCAGGATCTGCACTGTTCGCTTTTTCATTTGTTAGGTTATTTCTGACCAAATGAAACCAGTGCAGGTCCTGATCAGATGGCATGGATGTGCCAGCTGATCTGGATCTACACTGGTTACACATGCGTAAAAATGCGTATACATGGAGGGAAGGGTTAATCACTGTTGCCAAAGCACTGCCTTGAAAAAAAAGCAAGCTTGGAGCTGATCTGGATATACACTGGTCACATATGCGGAAAAATGCGTATATATGGAGGAAAGGGTTAATCACTGTTGCCAAAGCACTGCCTTGAAAAAAAAGCAAGCTTGGAGCTTTCGTCTAAAAGGCTGAATAAAGGGTGTTATTAAACTGCTGCCAAGATAACACAACATCAGCAGTCATGTTGTTCACATTCTTCAGATATGTTGGAAGCTACACAAGCTTTATGATCTTGGTTTAAATATTTGCCCCCACAAAAGTATCAGCCTGCAAAGTATCAATTTTCAATTTGGCAACAGTTTGCAAGAAAAAGTATTACTAAGGAAATCTAATATGTCTTCATTCTTGATTCTGTATCTAAAAGGAAGAGACATGCATATAAAATTGATGTGAATCAGTCACAATTTCCAGAATCCATTATCTGTCGGAAAAGATTGGCCATCTTAGGAATGGCTATTGTGGGAACATTCAATTCATATTAGATAAAAATATAAATAAATAACAAAATTTTCTTATTAAACATCATTAAGAACTATTTTTCTGAATATAATAAAACTGAAATCGGAAACCAGTCTGAAATCTCAAGCATCTGATTGGCTGAAATTGCAACCAGTCACCATTTCAGCCAATTAGATGCTCAAGATTCCAGACTGGTTTTATAACCTTGGAACCTTGTCTGGTTTATCATGGTCAGTTAAAAAATAATGGTTTTCATTTCATTAGTTATTTCTTAGCCACTAAATTCCATAAAATAGGAAGCCACCGTCATCTACTTAAACCAGAATACTCAACCCAACAGCTTTTCCAAATGCCACAAATGTGGCAGCAATCTTCCATTGTTTTACTTTTTATGATATGTTTATGTTGTTACTTAAATGGTATGGTAGCTAATGGTATTTTCTTGTCTAATTATCTGGTTTCTCAAAATGTTATTGTGACCTTTAAATATTTGTTTTACTTTCTGTTATTTTTCCTTGTTTGAGCAAATGTTACAAAGAACATTAACAAGCCTTTGACATCAGTTTATTTATCAGGTAGGTTTGTTGATTAACTTGAAAGTTAATTGAAAAAATAAAATCTACATAATTGTTTGGATTTGATTTATTTCTATGCAAATAGTGATCAGTTTTCAACGACATTGCTTAATTTGTTGATCACACCAGATTTGAATGTTAATGAATTCCTTTAATTATCACCCGCTCACAGTGGTGAAGTTGCAAACCAATGTTTCAAGGGTTTGCACAAGTGGTTGTGGGTAAAGATCGACCTGCAACAGATTCCCTTTGCTAGATGAGATAAGTGTGATGGTCCATCACCTCGGCAAGGTTCTTAACAAAACCACTTGAATGTATGGCAAACTCTGTCACAGACAAAAACATCTCCTGCTCATTTTCTTAAGTGTACAAATATTCCTCAAGTGCTTGCACTCATTTGTGCTACCACAGTATTTTCTCTCAGCTGTTTTTCAATGTGACCATTTAGCAATATGAAACAGGCCCAGATTGATTTTTTCGGTCTAATTGTGACATTTACTGCACATGCTGTAGGCTTTCAAATGTTGTATTCTGTTGACCATTACTAACTACCCCTCTTTTCTGCAATATTTATCTGTTTCAAACCTTTCAAAATAATATTTATTACACTAAAAAGGTTACATACACCTACCAGCTAAAAGTTATTTCACTTAGTGGTAGGCTGGTAGCCTGTGGCTAACTTAAAATAACTTCAGCAGTCCAGTTGGAGGTATTTGACAGTGATATCATCCATTCTTGACATTCAGAACAACATAATTACATTAATCATAAAAGCACATTTCAAAACAGTTACTAATGTCACATTTACAACCAGTTAAGATCCAGATCAGCCTGCATATTATGTACTGTCCAGGGGCAGATCCAGAGAGGGTTCAGTAGGGTTGCTCGAACCCCCTTTTTGAGCAGCAATATTTAATTTTCATGTGGATTTTGACTAGATGGCCAGCTGATCTGGATCTAAACTGTTCGCCCTAGCAATAAAGGTGTATCTATACAGGAAAAGGTTAAATTACAAGTTCCGCTGTATCTTCTTGTTATAATACTTAAACTTTTGCATGTCTTGAATTACAGGTACCTCAGCATCTTCCTTAATGTTTAATATGTAAAATACATGCATTGTTCACATTTAATAATGGAAAGCTGCATTGAGACCATGAAGTTAAATCGAATTTCATAGCCTACTTTTAAACAGTATCCCATAACAGGATGTGGTTCTTTTAAATAAATGTCTCTATGACTGCTTCAAATTGCTACACATACATTATTTGAACAACTGATTACAAATAAACTAAAGGGAGGAGTAAAGTGAGGCAGAATAATAATTTGATGTTTCAGAAAAACTAGGGCCATCCTAAAGCAAGTTGTACAAATATATTTAAAAGGAAATTGTAGAAAATCTTAACCCTTTACTCAATATAAACGCCTTTTATGGCATGTGCAAAGTGTAGATCCAGATCAGCGGGCACATTCACGCAGTCTGGTCAGAAAGTGTATATCCAGATCAGCGGGCACATTCACGCAGTCTGGTCAGAAAGTGTATATCCAGATCAGCGGGCACATTCACGCAGTCTGGTCAGAATCTGCACTGTTCACTTCTTGGTCAGAAATAACCTAATTAATATACAATAAAAGCACAGTATGGTCCTGATCAGATGGCACAGAAATGACAGCTGATCTGGAACTACACTGTTCGTCCATGCCATAAAGGCGTATTATATGGAGGAAAGGGTGAAAGCAAACAAAAACAAAACAAAAACAATATATTCTTGTAACTGACAACAACCTTGGACAATTGTAATCATTATCAATGTTCATCTTGGACAGCAAGTTGTAAGCAACACACTGCAGTACTTAGCTTCTGGCAATCAACTAACATATAAACAGACCGACATATCTGATGATTTACTTTTTCTTGCCTAAGGAAAGTACATGGACAAACATGATGATAACTGTACACAGCAAAACAGATGTAACTTTGTTCAGCAATATACACCAAATTATCTTTTGTGATCTTTAGACAAAAATCAAATGATGATGCATGACTTGACTGTTCAATTTTGTTTTTAAACATCAATCAGACAAAACCAGGAATTGATAAATAATTGATATATAAAATTGCTGATCTGCTGTTGTATATGTATATGTTATTACCTTTATGTATTTTGTGTCAGTGCTGTATTTCTGTTTTGTAACTTGCAGCCAAAGGCAAAGATTTGCCGATTTGCTGAATAAAAACTGAAACTGAAACTGATAAAATGCACTTACTATGATTCAACAAGGACTCCTAATACTTGCAAGCTTTTGTTATTTTCACCAGGTAACCTTGACCTTCCCCCTAGTGACCTTGAACATTGCCCCCAGTGAACTTGATTTAAATGCAATACAAACAAGAGGGTCCACAGGACCCTGGGTCGCTCACCTGTCAACAACTGCTCAATGGTTGCAAGAGTTGTGTGCAAGTTTTGTAAAATCAAGTCAAAAAATAAAGCTGCTTTTGTGGAGAAAAAGTCAATATAGCTTACTTTGGCTCTTTCAAGGGCAATAACTCTGGAACCCATAATGGAGTCTAACTGATTCAAGAAAGGAACCAAGATCTTACAGTAACTCAAGTATTGTAAAAGTCTAATTAAATTCAAATAAAAAATGAAGCTGCTATTGTGCAGACAAGGTCTAAAAAGTAAATCTTTGCACTCTCAGCGGCAATAACTCTTGAACCCATAATGCAATATGGCAATGTCAAGAAAGAAAACAAGATCTTTTGGTAATGAAAGTGAAAATCAGACCAAAATTAAGACCACTAGTGTGCAGACGAGCTTTTATTATAACTTGACCTAGTGACCTAGTTTTCAAGGTCACATGACCCAGTTTCCAACTTGACCTAGATATCATTGAGATAAACATTTTGACCAAGTTTGAAGAAGATCGGACCAAAATTAAGGCCAACAGAGTGTGGACAAGCTTTTTATATAATTTGACCTAGATTTGAAGGTAACATGACCCAGTTTCGAACTTGACCTAGATATTATTGAGATAAACATTCTGACCAAGTTTGAAGAAGATCCCACAAAAATTAAGACTGCTTGAATGCAGACAAGCTTTTTCTTTAATTTGACCTAATGACCTTGTTTTAAGGGTCACATGACCCAGTTACGAACATGACCTAGATATCATTGAGATAAACATTCTGACCAAGTTTAAATAAGATCAGACCAAAATTAAGACCGCTAGAGTGCGGATAAGTTTTTTTAATATTTGACCTTGTGACCTAGATTTCAAGGTCACATGACCCAGTTTCGAACTTGACCTAGATATTTTTGAGATAAACACTCTGACTAAGTTTTGAAGAAGATCCCACCAAAATTAAGGCTGCTAGAGTGCGGACAAGCTTTTTCTTTAATTTGAAATAGAGACCTAGTTTTAAGGGTCACATGACCCAGTGACGAAATTGACCTAGATATCATTGAGATAAACATTCTGACCAAGTTTAAAGAAGATTGCACCAAAATTAAGTGACTAGAGTGTGGAAAAGTTTTTTCTATAACTCGACCTTGTGACCTAGTTTTAAAGATCACATGACCCAGTTACGAACTTGACCTAGATATTATTTAGATACACATCTGACCAAGTTTGAATAAGATTGGATAAAAACTGAGACAACAGAGACGTCGGAAGGAAGGATGCCGGATGAAAGGCAATGACAAAAGCTCACCCTGTCACTATGTGACAGATGAGCTAAAAATGTGTATATATGGAGGAAAGGCTTAAAGACTGGTTTGGTCAAGATCAGGGCCAAAGACAATAAAACTGAGACTAGAGACTAAACTCAATTCTCAAGCATCTGACTTCCGAAAACTGATACTAGTCTCAGAAAAAAATCAAATGTTTGAGTTCTGAGACCTCCAAATAACTTGCCAGTTTGTGTACATACACTGTATACAGCTGAGTCCTCTCTTAACTTTAGACTTAACATTTTGAAAATGTGCTACAAATTTGTTGTTGTTGTTGTTTTACTTACAACAGTGAATAAAATTTTTAGAAAAGCCTGATTTTCAAAGTATTATAAATAAAAGTAAGAAAGTTTATTTGGTCAGTATCCATAGAAAATGACAAAATTTACCCTATAAAATCTTCCAGAGCAAAGTTCTTAATATTGCATAATACAGATATAAGCAGCAAAGTTCATTAGGTCATTGACCAGCAACTGCAGGAATAAACTCTGATAATGCATCCTAAAACATCTTAAGATTGAAGCTAAATACAGCTGAAGACAGGTAGAAATACTGGAATTCTGACACTTGAAATTTTAACTCTGCTAATTTTGTTTCAAATTTTATCACTGAACAACCAGTGAATTAATTGTTCAGGAAAGACTGAATTTTGAGATGGTATAAAGTTTGTGTCAAAATCTGGTTGATAACTGTAGAAGATCAAAGGTTAAATACAGAATTTAAAAGAAAAAAAAATTAAAATCCCCAGGGCAATTCAAGAACATGATTTTAATAACTTGAGTAGAGATCATCATCAATATTCATACCAAATTTGATGACAAACGGATAAAAAATGTGACCTCTATTGCGTTAACAAAATTTTTGCTTTAATCTAAACTAGTGACCTAGTTTTTGACCGAAGATGACCCAGTTACGAACTTGACCTAGATATTATTGAGATAAACATTCTGACCAAGTTTGAAGAAGATCCGATAAAAATTGAGACCGCTAGAGTGCGGACAACAATTGTGAACGGACGACGGACGAAAGGCGATCACAAAAGCTCACCCTGTCACTATGCGACAGGTAAGCTTATAAAAACAATACTAAAATATGGATTAGGTTGGATAGGGAAGGCAAGGTTGAGCAGAGTTTCACAACAATGACCTTGACATCAGACGACGGAAATTATAAAGCCAATATCTGGCACAAAAATGCAGCATTTAAGGTAAAGACTGTAGTGTGCAGACTATGACGAGATATTTTTCTCTTCTTTTTTTAGGACATCCCAGGGGCAAGTTACTACATGAATAAAATCCAAAACAACCCAATGCTCTGTGATTCCAAAATATGCTGGTAAAGGGATGAGGGAAACAATTGGTGGTGGATAAAGCTCAATCTAGGTCATGTCCTCAGGTGAGGTAACAATAGCCTATATCAGTCATTCATATTTAACTTGCTATTTTGAAATAAAATGTAATGAGGCATCCAGTATTAATAGATAAAACAAATCCCTGAGGGTTTTTCATGACACCTGAGCGACTTGTGATGATGTAACTATGATCTTATGAATGTTTACATTACAGGAAGTCATGTACATTACTTATACATTCTTTGATCTCTGCATAATATATTTCAACAACATTTAAAATGTGAAGTAGGTGTTAAGACTTACATGCTGTGAGCTTTACTACATAGCTATGAATATCAAAAATAACTTGTTTCAGACTGCCGACAACTTGTTAACATATAACAGAGGTGAGAGTTGAATGGCTTCCACAAACCATGGGAATTTGTAACACTTTGGTTAAGCAGTCAATGACATTGTTTGGAATTCCTATCATTAACCCTGAATTCATTGCCCAATGCTCTTCACACTTCAAACAGAAAACAGGACTCCCAACTTTGGAAGCAAATGACCCAATATACCCAAAGAACCTTAATAATGGATTCATTACACTATGCATATAAACCTGTGCTAGAGCTGAAAAAAATGGGCCATAACTAAGGCTCCAACGTTTACAAATTTTTGAATATGTTTACACGGACCATGAAAAACGAAACGATCCTGTTTAAATGTTGTTTATATCATACAGACCTGCTAACAATGTGTCAAGTGTCAATGAACCTTTAAGTTTTAAAATAACAATGCAGCTATATAATAAGGCGATTTAAGGGGTCCATATACACAAATTATGACAGATAGCTATCTTATCGGATTGCTAAACTTCCACGCGAAACCTGTGAAATTCTAAATCTGTCAATTAGCTAATCCACCAGCATGTGGGCAACATCGCAGAAACCCATTACAATGTAAACTTTTAAGTTGCAATGAAACTTGGTACGCCCATCTTTTTTAATCTTTTGGAAGTACTTCCGAAACGGACCGTTTTTCCGATGATTCAGCCATGATATATTTATACGACCAAAAACCACTAGTGATTTCGCGCGTAAATAATGATGACACAATATGCAGAGCATGTGGTGAGGACAATTTTTGCATATAATGACGACAATGATAATACTATTTGTGGAAATATTTTTTCACGTTTATGACGTTGCCGATTTTTCAGTTAATATTTTTCAGCCTTTAGAGTCATGTGACTGTTAGTTTAAACGGTCCGAGATTCTGTAAATGTTTATTTCCCGTAATCAAAACGTTACCGTTTACACGTGTAAATGTTGGAGCCTTAGCCACAACTAAGACCATCATATACAAAACAAGATCAATGGTCCCGAAATAATGGTACTTGAAAATACTTGGTCCTGTATTTAAGAGTAATTGGACTTCCAGTTCTAAGATCTGACTTGTTAAACTCTTAAAGTGAGTTGTCAGTTTTATTTCATATGTTACATTTACTCCTTTTACATGTATATAGGTTATATCATGTGTGTGACCAGTGACCAGATCAGCTGGAACATCTCTGTCATTTGTTCTGGATCTCCATTGTTTGCTAATTGATCAGAAATAAGATAATGAATCTTAAGTGAACAGCGTAGATCCGGCATGGATGTGCCAGCTGATCTGGATCAGTTCACTGTTTGCCATGTGATAACAGCCAGATCCCATGAAGTAAATGGTTAATAAATGTAGTTTTATTTCCACTGTAGATGTACTTACAGGTCACATTCTTCAAACCACTCCACACTGCTCTTAACTTTGCCTCCATATTTGATGGTAGAGGTCTGAAACTTCTCTTTACCAAGGGCGATAGTTACAAACACATCTGTGATTTTAGCACCTATGAAATGAGAAAAAATACCTAGTTATCTATCTTGTCCAAGATATTATGATCATAAACAATATGACCAAGTATGATGAAGATTGGATAAAGACATTCCAATAAGTTGGAAAGCAGCCAAACAATTGCAATAAAAGGGCTGTAACTCCATAGTGGCTAGTACTTAGCAGAGATATTATGTTCATAGGTATTTCCACCAGGTTTTCCAAGGACTGGATAAAGATTTTCTAAGCATGAGCACCGACAGTTTATTTGGCTTAATTAATATCAGCAATTAAGGTGTCATAATTCCAGAGTAATTGGAGAAATCTAGTTTTCAAATCTTTCTAAAATATTAAATTTCTTCCTATTTAAAGTTTGATGAAGATTGTGTAAGCATTGCTTAAGTAAGAGAGGGGACAACATATGTGTATGCCCCCATCCCCATCTTGAAGCTGTTTCCATAAATAACAGGTGTATAAAATCAGGCATTCCACTAGCTGCTGAATCTCAAGGGTCATTTTGACCAGTGTTTAGTGGATTCTGCTAATTATTAGCCAAAAAGCCCTACCTTAAGAAAAAAATGACCCTTCAGCTAAATTCTTAGGGGGTCAAAATGAGACTTTTTGGAAATTCCAAGAGTTAAAGGGTCATCTTCCAGGTCAAATGGAAACACTGTTTTTGCTAGTGGAGTCTGTTGTTTATATATTTACAGGGGTGCAAGTTGAGAAAATTGAAAATCCTGAAATAAATGCTAGGGGCCTGGGGGCCGCCGGTGGATCCAGGGCAAAGCCCTGGCAAGGGCCCAGGGGCCAGAGGCCCCCCGGAAGCTCCTGGTTTTTAGCAATATCTTAGGGCTTCTGACTTATTCCTGGGGAACTAATCAATAATTTTCACAACTTTCCTGATTGCACCTTATTACTTAAAACAAAATTAAAAAACAACATATCTTGACATTCACTACAGGAATATTTAATTGCCAACATCTTCTATTCAACTATTTTTATTCTTTTCCATTTTGGTTTTAAAGTTTCTTTAGCAGTTCTCTTATGGCTTGCATTAATGTCCTTGGCTATTAAACGATTTTACAATTTTGGTTACTATCTTCGGAATGTAGCCTGTCTCACACAGGACACGGTTGGGCACACGGTTCCAATACGGTATACGCGGTTATACACGGGTTGACTGGTACGAGTATTGAGCTCCAACCGTGCCTGGGAATGAGTTAGTATGATTTTGACTCGAATGTAGCACAAGTATGTACAAACAAAGCACGGATATACTCGGTCAAGCAAGGTTTGTCACGGTTTGAACACAATTTGCAAACGATTTTCATACGATTGTTGTACAGTTCTAAGTACGGTCTAGTACGGTCTGTTACGGCCTAGTACGATTAAACACGACTTTTACTCGATTAACCGGACATTTACAGGGTTTACATACGACTTTTGTTTGATACGATTTATATACGATATTGACACGGTTGAGCTCACTCGTGGAGTGAACTTCATATGCGGTTGTATACACGGTCTCGTACGATCATACATGGACATGGCACCCGCGTCAGTTTTTTAAAAGTTTTAAAAATCATACACGGCTGTCACGGATACACTCGAATGGCCCGAGTGTAACTCGGATAAGGCCACGGTTGGTTCGGTTGTATGTACGGTTTACATGGGTGGCCAACCGTATAAGCCGTGTGTTCTGTGTGAGACAGGCTTTAAGGCCTTCTTTCCGCTAGATTTATAATTGATACTCTTTCCACACACCTCGCAGAAGGCCATCCCACAAATGTCTGGTTTCTGTAACCAGCTTCCCCATTTTCCACCATTAGAATCGGTCTTGTTCAACCATTCCCACCTCCATGTATTATTTGCGTCTTTTTCCAGTTCCCTGACATTATGTCCGACCGGTAAAAACTTCATCGTTCATGCAATTAGATAATCTACAGGCTGATAGATTGTGTAGGAAATGTTATGGAAATCCACCATTTTTTGACTGAATCGCTGAAGAAGCGATCATTACGATTGGATAAAACATCAAATTTAAACCAATGAAATCGCGCGACAGAAAAGAAAGAGTGCCAGGTCTAGTGTAAAATCCGGCACCCGATATTATTCGTGTAAAGCACCACATATTACCCCCCCCCCCAACAAAACTTCTCCACGGATTAACGCGACTTGGAAAAATGGCCTGAATGGCCACCGAAAATCCGGTATCATCCGGAAAACTTGCACCCATGTATATAAATATTGGAATATTTCTTTAATTTCAAAGGTTGTCCCAAAATTTCAACCAATGATGTTTATAAATTTATGTCTGCATTTTTGCTTCACAGATGTTCTGTCTGTCTCTTATGAAATACAATGCTAAAACTGGTGTTCACTTCATCTGAAACAAGCAGTTACAAGTCAAAATGTCAGTATAGATTTTATTTGATCAATGTGAACTTCCCATGGGGGTGATTATATACCACTATCTATCATTCACATGGCTGGTTAGGAATTCCAAGCATCCATATCTACAGTACAGCAAAAAAATGAAGTATGTTGCTAAACATTCTTTAGATTTTACTACAGTTTGCACTGAAACACATGTACATGACACATGTACATGCATTACTTTGAAGTGCAAATCAATAAATTAAGTTTATTAGGTGAAATTTAACATATTTTGTCAGCAATCAACAGATTTAACTGCCATCTTCTTTCCAGGGCTAGGGAAGAAAGTCGGTGGTCTGCAATTTCTTTGCAAGAAATAAAATTTCTGATAAGAAGTAAATTAATTCACTTGTTCCTGACTTGTTGATCATTTTTCTATGTCATCATCACAAATCAACAATTATATTGGTGCGTAATGCAATCAACCCACCATTTGATTCTGTGACCTTGACCTTAGACCTGGTGACCTCAAATTTTATAGGGATCATCCTTGCAACAAGGGCTTTCCACACACAAGTTTTCGTGACTGTTTGTATAAATAATTGTTGAGTTGCCTTCTCGACCAGCTTTTTTCACTATTTGCTTATGTGACATTGCCCTTCTGTACAACTATTTCAAAATTAATAGGTATGATTCTCACATCAAGAGCTTCAAGTCACATAATCCTGCTAACAAGGTTTTTGCACTACTTTAACCCTTTCCTCCATAGACATATGTACACCTTAATTGCGAGGGCGAACAGTTTAGATCCAGATCAGCTGGCACATTCGTGCCGTCTGATCAGGATCTAAACTGTTCCCTTTTGATTTGTTAGATTATCTCTGACCAAAATGCGACCAGTGCAGATTCTGATCAGACGGCACGGATGTGCTGGCTTATCTAGATCTACACTGGTCGCACATGTGTAAAAAGGCGTATATGTGGAGGAAAAGGTTAACCACTGGGCCACAGAGATGGCAAATCTTAATTATGTATTTAAACATCAACAATGCACATACATTTTTAACACATCCATGTTAATATTTTGCACAAAATGACTGACATTTATTGCCAGGCAAGTGTTTTCAAAATAGTGTCTCACGAAGTGTTGCAGAATCAACATTGATTTAAAACTTAACTACTTTTATGTAAACCCCAGGCTATATACAATTTAATCAAAGTTAACATAAATCATTGGACTGTTAGGGAAATGCCTACTACAATATAAATGGAATTTAATTAAAGTTTACCATTGTAACAGATCTAATTTATGTAAATCACCTTCAGTTTATTTCTTTGGGATGCTTGCAACAAAACATTTCTGAATCAGATTTCTTTAAAACCTGTGAAACCATGTGTACATTTATGATTTATATTTATCCTGTCTTTATAAATTTCAGGTGCATTAAAATATGAAATTTCCCAGTAAGGTTGCTGTTAATATGTCAAACAATCCTGTGAATAAGGGTTACTGAGAAATGAGAATGGTTACCTTCGAAAAATCCAGATTTCTACGACTTAAATAACCCTGAGACTCAAAATAACCGACCCTCTTAGTTAAACAGGCGAAGAAACAAAATGATGTCACTAGTTACAAAATTTTCCTGTATGTGAATTTGAAGTTTCAAGCTATATCATGAACAGTCTCTGAGAAATGGCTCTCAAAACAAAATTTTACCACAATTCTCAGGGAATTACGTTGACAAAATAAAGTCAAGGATTATGAAACTTGAGCCAATAGTTGATATTAAGATACATTAAGTTTCAAAGTTCTGCCTTGCATGAAAACTTGATAAGTGGAGTTATAAAAACTAGACTGTGCCCTCAGGACACTGATGCCCCCACTGCTGCAACAACATTTGTAACATTATTGAGTACCAGGTATTAACAACATGTGGTGATCATGATTAGTAAATGAGTAGTAACGGCCACAAAATTTATTGACGAACATAAACTCTGGTGAAAACGGTTGCAAGACAATGTCCTTTACAACAATCTACACATCATGTCTAATCATCTGTGCAAGTTTGAAAAAAATCAGCCAAATAGAAAATGTGGAGTTGATGCCACAAAATTTTTTAAGTGAAATTAATAAAGGGCCATAACTCTGGTAAAAATGGCTGCAGGAAAATATCTTTTCTTTATGATCATCTACACATCCAGCTTGATCATCTGTGCAAATTTGAAAGAAATCCCTTAGATAGTTAATGAGGAGTTGATGCCACAGATTTAATTACTAAAGTTAACAAAGGGCCATAATTCTGGTAAAAATGGTTGCGGTAAAAATATCCTTTGTTTATGATCATCTACACAACCTGTTTGATCATCTGTGCAAGTTTGAAAGAAATCCGTCTCATAGTTTAGGAGGAGTTGACGCCACAAGATTTAATTACTGAATTTAAAAATGGCATAAGGACGGACGAGTGTAACTCTATATGCCTCCAACTTTGAGCTGAAACAAGTACAGTAAAGCTCGGGTGTCTTTTACATTTTTCACTCATCGCCGCGTTTCACTGTCAGCGCGACATCCAATTTTTTTCGGGTGATCACAGGTGATCGTCGATCTTGCCACCGCGATCACCTGACAAGAAAATCACGGTGATTTGCTGCGATTTATCAGCGCGAATCCGGTGAAGATTTACCGGTGATTTAAAGACATTCTTCCAAATTTATTTATTTAAAAAGAAATATGTTGTTCGTATTTTCGTATCAGAGAAAAGATCTGAAACTTGATCAATGCATAAATATATTGTCCATTATTTGAAACACTGGAGTTTTCCACACCTTCCGTGTTGACATAAACACCTTTGTACTTGCCCCGTAAATTGCTGCCTATTATGCTTTTAAGTGGAATGTTGTCACGGTCATTGCAGAAAGTGAACAACAGTTATTAAATTGGTTAATTATTTTACGACAAATTATAAGAATTCATTGACAAGTAGAGTATTTACGCCTCAGATCGGAATTCAATGTCATTTAAAATACGAGTATAATTGCGATTGAAACACACAGTAAACTGGACGTAATAGATCATTATCGAGAGAGAAAAGTGTATAAAAATAGTGTCGTTCTTACCCGGTCGCACGACTTACCGGAATCCACCAAAATTACCGGAATCCACGGAATCCACTCTGATTTACCGGAATCCACCTTAAAAATGGTTTTTCAGAGTTATATTTTTGGAAATTAATGCTTGTATCGTGATGTCAAAGAGTTTTAAAGCAATATGCATCTAGATTTGACTGTACCGTTCCCTTTTCCCGTTGTTGTATGCATGTACGTATAAATTTGCAGCGCGCGCTTTTAAAGTTCGTACGGAATCCACCTTAAAAATGATTTTCAGAGTTATGATTTTGGAAATGAATATATGAATCGTAATGTTAGAGCGTTTAAAAGCAATGTGCATCTAGATTTGACCATACTGATATATCGTTTTTGTTGTCATGTACGTATAAATTTGACGTGCGCGCGCTTTTAAAAATCTTCCGGAATCCACCTTAAAATGATTTTCAGACTTGTATTTTTGGAAATCAATACATGTATCGTAATGTCAAATTGTTTAAAACCATTTTCTTCTAGATTTGGAGTCTGGAGGTTCATTTCGTTGTCATGTATGTACACAAATTTCCCGCGCGCTATATAAAATACGTGCAGGAAATAGTAAGGGACCCAGATAGTTTCATGTATTATTGATTATCATAGATCACATACTCATTAGCGTCTTTAGAAAACATCTGTTAAATAAATTTATTAATTATTATCAATTGAGTTTTTGCGATTTCGGGGTGAAGTCGTTCTCTATAAAACTATTTACCAGATAAACGTGGTTTTCAGAACGACGATCTTCGGAAATAATAAGCCTAATCTATAAAAAATATGAAGAACTCGTTTAAGTTTTTTTTATTCAAAGTTCACTTTAGCGAAACACAAATGGCCGTTTACAAATTATAGCACATGCAGCGCGGACCGTTGCCTTTTGACCGCGGTGTATCCTAATCTCATGGTGTTTTGGTCGCCGATTCATTTATTTCATGTCGTATTTGTTATTTTAAAAAAACACAAGTTATATATAAATTTAATGTTCAGAGAAAAACTGGTGAAGTAGACCAATGTATTTTTCTTTAAAAAATCTTATGTTCACATACTCGCACCTAGTAGCTTTCTTATGAGCGCATAGAAATATTTACGTACCTTTTCATGCATTAAAAAAATGGTATAATTCACATGCACACGTAGCAGCTGTTTTCCGACCATTATTAACGTTGTCCCCCGACTGTTCCCGCCTTTAATATTATCCGTAAAATATTAATTATCAGATAGGTCTATCAACGGGAGACAACCGTTTTATAACCTAGTTAAACTAACTGGAAAATGCCAACTGTCAATAAGTAAAAGGGAGATCACTTTTTCCAAACTTGCAATTGCTCAACGCGTGTTATATATATTGGTCCAGAAAAGAAAAATACACATGTATTTGGGTTAAATTTAAATGTACGAAGTTGTGTTAAAGCAAAAAGCAAAGGTCAATTGAAATAACTTTTACATTTCATTATGCAAGACGATTCCAGTAAGTGACATACACGTCACACTTGTTATCAGTTATGTTCGCACGCAAATGGCTGTAACTATGTATTCAAAAGTACCATTGTAAAACGATGGGAAGGAAGAAACTTTGTTTTTTTATATGATTTTTAATTGAGCTAAACTTATTTGAAAGTAGAACGCAGCGTCTCCTGATTGGAGCGGCAGTTCTAACATTAGCACTGACGAAAAATAAACGTGATCGGCGTCTTGTGAAGTGTTGAAGTGCAACATATAAATTTATGGAGGTCGCTCGCTGGGTCAATATCTAATTGATACCAAAATTTGTTGCAATTAAAAACCATTGACACAGGTATAATTATTTGATGTGACTGCGAATGAGCTCTGTCATCATAAAAACAACAACAGGAAACTGGCTTGCTCTCTTACGATTCCTTGCAATTTTTTATAGCGCGTAGCGCGGCAAATGTATACATACATGACAACAAAAATGATCTGTCAGTACTGTCAAATCTAGATGCACTTTTCTTTAAAACTCTTTGACATCCCGATACAAGAATTAATTTCCAAAAATATAACTCCGAAAATCATTTTAATGTCGATTCCGGACGAGTTTTAAAAGCGCGCGCGGCAAATTTATACATACATGACAACAAAACTGATATATCAGTACCGTCAAATCTAGATGCATATTGCTTTAAAACGCTCTGACATTACAATACATGTATTCCTTTCCAAAAATATAACTCTGAAAATCATTTTTATGGTGGATTGCGGACGAATTTTAAAGCGCGCCCAGCAAATTTATACGTACATGTATATGACAACGAATGGGATCGATACAGTCAAATCTAGATGCATATTGCTTTAAAACTCTTTGACATCACGATACAAGCATTAGTTTCCAAAAATATATCTCTGAAAATCAGTTTTAAGATGGATTCCGGACGAAATTTTATAGCGCGCGCGGCATATATACAAGTATACTTACATGACAAAGAAAAATGGGATCGGTACAAATGTACTGTCAAATTAAGATCCATATTGCTTTTTTTACGCTCTGACATCAAGATTCATATATTAATTTCCAAAAATATAACTCTGAAAACCATTTTTAAGGTGGATTCCGGTAAATCAGAGTGGATTTCGTGGATTCCGGTAATTTTGGTGGATTCCGGTAAGTCATGTGACCCGTTCTTACCTTATCGTTTCCTTAGTTGTTATTTTGATGAAAGATAAATATATAATATTCTTTTTCTTAAGTACTCCGAACATGTTGAGAAAATAAATAACGGTGAAAATATAACAGCCAAGTACATTAGCTACATGTATAAAATCCATTTCGTCAGTATTTTTCCCCAATCCCTTCCTAAAACATCTTCATTTATGAGCAATCAACACCTGTTTGAACACCTGTGTGATCAGCATTGTATATTTCATCATCACTTCTGTTTATTCACTTCAAAAAGAACACCGACGAGTAATACTGATTTTCCGAGATCAAAGGTGCCGTGTTGGGTAAAAAAAATTATTGATCAAACGTCGGCGTTTTTTATTCTTAACAGATTGACTCATTTGTCAACTCTCAACAAAAAAATTAAAATTGCTCAAAACAAATTAGAGTTGTACATTGTATAATCAAAACATGCCTTGTAAAATCAAAACATGCTGGAAATTAATAGCATATGCCTGTCACAAATGTTATTTAAATAAACAATGTTTGTGTTCACGACATACTCATTACATTCAAAATGTTCATTCAATAGTTGATTTGTCGTTGAGTAGTGCGTCATGTTTGTTTGGGAATCAACTAAGCTGTTGATAATTGGTGTTTTATATGGATTAATTAACTCCAAGCTTCTTACGTTGACAGGTAAGCACTTTCAAAATAGTTATTGATTAATTCATGTCAGTTTGCAAAAATCGGGCGTTGGTGATAAAATCAAGCTCTGTTCTATTAAAAAGTAATTACATTTATTAAGAAACTCGATATTTTCACAGAAGATACACAAACAAAGAAAATTTTTTTTTGTTTAATGCTGACGAATCGGCATGTCCGATTACACGACTAAAATTTTTACATTATTTTGATACAATGTTACGTTCAAATTGGTTAAAGAAAGAATATTTTACATTAAAAAAATACATTTTAATACACTCCTTTTTCGAAAGATTTTTCACGGCGATCCCCCGCGATCGACCCTGAAGCTAAACTGCTGACGATGAACACGAGAAGAGCGAGAATGACTGCAGAATTATCGCCGTGAATCACGGCAAATCACCCAAAAATCTCCGCGTCGGAAGGACATATTTGCGGTGAATTTCCACCCAGACTGATTTATTATGCGGAGGACGGGTGAAAAATGTAACAGACACCCGAGCTGTACTGTACATACATTCGGGTCCACAGAGGGCGCGAGGAAAATGTAAAAAAAACTCCTGAACTGTACTGTACAACAGAAGACAACACCAATTAGTAAAGATGATGCCATGTCACTGATGATGTCTTATAAGTTGTGCAGAGTTTTGGTTATGACCACTTTAAAATTCTCAACAAGGGTAAACTGACCCTTCAATTTAATGCTATTGGAAGTCCCGACACTTTCACAAGATACATGCAACTTCTTTTTTTGTGTGGAAGTTTTGAATCCTCAATGACCAATAAAGACTAAAGTGTAACTTTACATTTGTACTTACTTGTCTTGCCTTTGATTTTACCAACTAGGTTTCTTGCCCTCAGAACTGCAATCAAAGAAACATAGAAAATCTTAATAACTGTATCATGTTTATGATGCAAACATTTATTGTCTCTAAAACAACAAAGTTTTAACACCTTCCACAGGTGTAAATATCAGCCCGAGGCAAAATTGCGAATGTTTGTACACTTACTGTCCATCATCGATCTGTTATAGTTATTACTGAATTTATAATTTCAATAATCTGTAATCACTGTCCTTAAGACGCATACATTAAAAGAAATGACAATTAGTGGTCTTTTTATTTACGTGAACTTTGAGAATTTTATAACTCCTGAGAAAGACTTAAAACAAACTGATGATTTGATATAAATATAATAGACAGAAGTTTGCAGTCTTACATAAACTGCATGCTTATTTCATGGAGCCTGCATGCTTTTCTTCTGGAGCGTGTGAATAGTTTCTTCATCGGTGGTCTGTCACAACCAAAATAATTAAATTTCTTATTTTTTATGAGCATCTTCACATACATCAGGCCTTTATATCATTACAAAAATTTAACGATTACTAGATTTTGATCTTGGTATAATCAGTCATTCACTTGCCTGTTTGCTATTTTTTAGTGATATGTGTGTTAGTGATTTTGATCCAAAAACATTTGACCAATCTATGTTTTTTTTGTTATTCCTGAAGCTGTCTAAGAAAATTAATTAGTAATTACCATCTGCATTTATTACATATCATTTGCTGATTCCGTTGTCGTGATTCATTGTTTATCAGTGTGATTCAGTGAACTACATATACTACTCAAAGTTTTCTAAGCACGAAGAATGTTTCTATGTTACGTACACAGGGATTTCAATAGCTTTTGAAAATCAGGGGTCAGAATTTTCAAGTTATCATAATCAGATCATCGCGAGTCATATCTTGTGTTCACTGAACTTTACTTATTTATATAAGTGCTTCATTTACATTTTAATATATTTTCAAGGGTCAAATAAGTATTATCTTCATTTTATAATTAAAATGCAAAATACACAATATTTATCTCAAGTCTTACAAAATTTGACCTGGTTTCCTTAATTCTTCTGCATCAAAATGACCCCAAGCTCAAAAAAGAGGGGTCAAAAGTGGACAAATCCAAATTTGCTTGCATCAAAATGCAAGAATCTGCATCTATTGATATCCCTGCATACATTAATTTTGTATTTCTGTATATGTATACATGCCAGAGTTAAGTTTTATTTCTTGTTTAATGCACCTGATTAGTGATTTATAAAACACTATAAACAAACCAACTGTAATGTATTTTCATTGTTTTTTTTAAGAATTTGAATCCAATTATGATAAAGATAGGTATGCTGATAATAGTCTATTTTTGTAAATTCTCATAATCTTTATAATATTCTTAATAAACAATTCAATAATTTCTCTGCTGTCAAAAAACTGTCTTACTTTATTCTTTTAGCTTTTTGGCCAGAAATAATCTAATAAATAAAAAATGAAACAGTGTAGATCCTGATCAGATGGCAGAGTGGTGCCACCTGATATGGATCTACATTGTACGCATATGCCATATAGGCGTACATGGAGGAAAGAGATAATTCAAGACAGCTTTCAATAGTATGTTTATTTTCCTGTTGAAATGGGCAGTAGATGACAAAGCTAAAATTGGTTTTGTCTAAGAATTCTTTACACTACTGTCAAGCGAAATTTCTGCATACACAGCTTGTAAATAATTTCTTATGGATGAAATTCATGTTTGTCAATGCTCTGACATTGAAAGATCACTATTAAGATATAATCTTCAGTGTTTACAAACACAAATTTTTATTTTCAAACATATATTTTTTTAAATCTGTATACATTCAACGTTCAAAGAGTAACATAAGCTATAAAAACTTTTGCCAGACTAAAAGCTTTTGACTGACAATTCAAACTTTTGACTGACAATTCAATTAAAGCTGAAATTTTGGCTTTAGGAAAACTGTTTATGGAAACCAAGTACAGTAAATGTTTAAAATACATAATGAGTTATAAAAGATTGTAATGCAAAATTGTAAAAATTACAGTTGACTGTTACGAACTTAAAATTTAATGTATGGTCCTCTGAAGATTTGTATTAATGAATGCGTGTTTATGTTTCTGTGACATCTATTCTCACAAAGTAGTCTTTTTTAAGTTTGTATTTTCATTTGTTCAAAACTAAAAACAAAACAAAATCTGTCACTGATTCTTAATTAACTGCTCACCTGTCAATTGTACATGAGTAGGCTCCCAAGTCATGGTGACATCAAGCTTGCTTTGTAAATCAAAGAGCGTTCCTATGACCCCGATCAAAAAAGTCGAATATTTTCAATCAATTTACGAAACACACACATTTCCACACAATATTATCACAAATATCATTTTGTATATTTTAATTCCTTTACTTAAACCATCCATACATTTTCTCTATTCCGTCTTGTCAATATTTAACACCTGATTTGTTGTGATTCACCTTTCGCTGTCAAAACCGCAGGTACCTTTACTGCGCGCATGCCCAAACATTACTTCCGGGGGGGGGGGGGGGGGGGCGCGATACCGAAAATAGCCTCTTTTCGCGAAAATAACCCAAAGTGATCGAAAAGAGGCTCTAATATTTTTTCTGTTAAAAAGTATAAAATGATGCCAGGTATATTTGCATAAACATATAATTTCTTGATTATTTTTCATATTTTTTTCTAATTGACTGGTTTAGATTAATGGCTAAATACACGAATAACCTATGCTGTCGAAAAGAGGTTCGGGATCGAAAAAGAGCATCTAATATGTATAAATAATCAATTTAAGATAGTGTTTTTTCCTAATTATTTGCAAAATGTATGATAAAAATAATTAATCATAACATAAAAGAGAATATTTAAATAATAATGGTGCAAAAATCCTCTTTATGTACTGAATAAATGCTATTTACGCGAGAATAACCCAATCGAAAAGAGCCTCCGGATCGTAAAGAGCATGTAATATGATAAAATAATCAAATAAAGATTGTGTTTTCTTCTTAATTATTTGCAAAATAAATTTATGCTTAAAATAATTAATCATAACATAAAAGAAAATATTTAATAATAATGGTGCAAAAATCCTCTTTATGTACTGGATAAATGCTATTTTCGCGAGAAGAACCCAATCGAAAGAGCCTCCGGATCGAAAAGAGCATGTAATATGTAAAAATAATCAAATAAAGATTGTGTTTTCTTCTTAATTATTTGCAAAATTTATGCTTAAAATAATAAATCATAACATAGAAGAAATTATTAAATAATAATGGTGCAAAAATCCTCTTTATGTACTGGATAAATGATATTTTCGCGAGAAGAACCCAAGCGAAAAGAGCCTCCGGATCGAAAAGAGCATGTAATATGTATAAATAATCAATTAAAGATAGTGTTTTCTTTTCCAAGGCGGTAACCCCTCGGGTTCTCATTTTTGTTAATTGTTAGTGGTGTCTCTTTTGAAACTGATCATTTTATTAACCATGCAATCTCCCTCTCTTCTTCTTGACTGTGTGGGGAGGCTGTTTTTTCTGAATGTGGCGATTCCTGATATGCATATTTCACCTATTCATTATTTGCAAAATGTATTCTTAAAATAACTTAAAAATCATAAAATATAAGAGAAAATTTAATAATAATGGTACAAAAATCCTCTTTATTTACTGGATAAATGCTATTTTCGCGAGAATAACCCAATCGAAAAGAGCATCGGGATCGAAAAGATTGATAGTTATATGTATAAATAATCAATTTAAGATAGTGTTTGCTTCTTGATTATTTGCAAAATGTATGCCAAAAATAATTAATCATAAAATAAAAGAGAAAATTTTAATAATAATGGTACAAACATCCTCTTTTCGCGAGAATAACCCAATCGAAAAGAGCCTCGGGATCGCAAATAGCATCTAATACCTTTGAATAATCAACTTAAGATAATGGTTTCCTTTTTATTAATTGTCAAATTTATGCATAAAATAATTAAGCATTAAATACTAGAGAAAATTTAATTATAATGACATAACATTTCTCTGTTTGTTACTGTAGTTGCTATTTTCGGAAGAATAATCCAATGATCGAAAATGGGCATGCGAACATCAAGAGCATCTTATAATTATGAATAATCAATTAAAGTTGTTATTTTATACATCAGTAACCGACATTCAGTTACACTAACCTCACAGAACATGCAGTTTTCAGAACAAACAGAATAGCGATATGTATTCGCCATAGTTGATTATGAACGAATAGGCAGAAAATATTAAAGTCATAATATTTATTGAAATGAAATGAGCTATTTGGTTAAGACTTGTAAGTTTTTAATTTTATTATTTAAGTCGGTGATTCCTTTACTTACCGAACAAGTGTGATTTTTCAACAAACAAATTCATTTGACTAAGAAAGATCTTAGGCAATTAAAATCAGTTAAAGACATGAGCATAACATGGTGCGGTAATCCAATCAGTGCCAATCAGGGATGCGGGTAGACTAGTCTCAATAATTCGACTGCAAGCACAGACCCATTATCATACTGACTTTTTACAGATGTCTGTCCTTTACGTCTCAAGCAGTTACGATCAAAACTGTGGTGGAAATCGACCCAATTTAAATTCTGTTAATTATTGATAAACGTGAGTCAGGTAAACTTTAAGCGCGGAAATCGAAATTTGTTGACATGGGTGGACGTTTAAAAGAGTTTTGCATAAAAAACGAAACCGTTATTTATAAATGATTACATATATTGATTCTACTTGAATGTGGCTTTTCAGGTATGTAATTTTTTTTAAAGATACATATGGTTTAAGATGCTTTATGGAGCCGCCAAAGTTGCGATCAAATTCCGATCGGCGGCATATAGAAATAGAAGGAAAATTTTCCGCATTGATTTGAATAGTAACTGGGTTGTGCGCGATGGACGAACATCGCATATATAGAAAAGTCCATGTCGCGCACAAATAGTTGTGCTACGCGTAGACAGTTTAAAGAAAGTGAGATAAACAAGAATACGTAATGGATGTCTTTATATCATCAATTTGCATTATTCTTAAATGTGTTAAGTGTTTATAAATCTAATTTCATATCATTAGATTAATCAATCTGTTAAATTGACAAATTTCCAAACATTACAGGTTTGCTAATTAATTGTGGTTCTTGTTTTATAAGCTTTTTTATAGATAAAAATTAATCAACATTTTAGCCTCAAATATCAATGAATAAACAGCTATTTATCACATTATAACTCGAGCTCAAGAACCTTCGTAAACAGGTCCCGTGCAGCTACTGTAAATCAACCATTAGACTTTACTACCCCAAATAGATTTAGTACATTGCAAGACTGTACTCAGGCTCGAAACAAGCTGGTGAGATCTCCAAGATCTCCACTAGAGGAGACCTCAGTAAAACGTGTGTGTGACGGAACTATTCCCACTATCACCATCAACGATGACGGGCCTCATACTGTCAACGATAATCCGTCTGCTATGTGCCTCGGCGAGACAGAAAACGTGAATCCCGTGCAATCTACAGATACGTGTAACGGTCAACAATAGGTTTTATGGGGAGAGCCCCGTTTGATAGACTATAACCTTTGTTTACATACCAGTGACAATGTTGATGTTATTAGTGGAGTAGAAGATTGTACTCTAACTGAGAAATATGATTTAAAATTTCTTTCATTGAACGTTTGTGGGATTATTTCAAAACAAAAGTCTCCTGATTTTTAAAAATTTATACAAAATTACGACATTATTGGATTTCAGGAAACAAAAACCGATAATCTTGATAGTGTGATTTTACAAAATTTTGAAACTTTTTCCAAAAACAGAAAAGATGTATCGAGGAAAAAGTCAGGCGGCTTATGTCTTGCAGTAAAAACATCTATTTCAAAGTATGTCTCTGTTATAGAAACAAATAGTCGTTTTGTATTATGGTTTAGTCTTTCTAATAATCTCACGCGTCATGGTGATATTTTATATGGCGTAGTATACTTGCCACCAGAAAATTCTAGATTTTCTATAGATGACCCTTTTGCTGAAATACAGGAAGAAATTGAATCATTTCAATCAAGGTATAATCAAATATGTATGTTTGGTGATTGGAACTCACGCACTAAAAATTTGAATGATTTTATTTATCCAGATTACGAATTTTTTCACGAAAACAATCTAGAAGATGTTTTCTTCGATTTACAAAGAGAATTTAGTGATTTTCAAAACACTAACGTTTCACTTAATAGAATAAACTCTGATAATATGACAAACAATTACGGATATAGATTTATAGAATTTCTTCAAAGAAATACTATGTTTATATTAAACGGTAGATCTGTGGGTGATTCCAATGGTAAAACTACTTGCCAAAGCATTAGTACCGTAGATTATTTTGTTACTACATCAAATTTATTCAAATACATAAATAATATGACTGTGATTGATTTTTGTCCTATGCTGTCTGACTGTCATAACCCAATTTGTCTATCGATGTGTTTCGATATTCCTAAAATTAACAACAGTAAAGAATTATTTAACCAACAAGAGAATATTAAACTTTGGGATGATTTAAAGGCCAGCAACTTCATTAGAAATATAGATTCCAGAAAAGTTGAGACTATTTTAAATGAATTAACTGAGATAGAGCATAATGAAAATTTCTCTAATTCATCCATAAATGAAACTGTATGTAAAATCAATGATATCTTTACATCTGCTGCGCGTAACACTTTCGGAACTTACAAGCCTAAACGAGAAATATTAAATAATGAATACAAATACAAGTCATCGTGGTTTAATCGTGATTGTAAAAAAGCGAGAAAAAATTTTCATAGAGCCAAATACCGCTACAAATTAAGAAAAACAAATGAAAATAAAACAAACATGACGAGAGAAAGTCGAACTTATAAAAACATTATGAACAGAGAGTTTGGAAAATTTAAAAAGCAAAATATAGAAAAATTAAAAAATTTAAAGAAATCGAACCCTAAACAATATTGGAAAATGATAAATGGAAAAAAGAAAAATACTTGTGAAGCTCAAATTAATGACTTATTAGAACATTTCAAAAATATAAATAAATCTCCCGAAGAAAACGTCAAAAATTATTTACCTCGTGATAACAATATAAATGATAATTACAATGACGAACTAAACAGAGCGATAACTTCTGAAGAAATTGAATGCGCGGTTAAACTTCTGAAATTAGGTAAATCATCTGGCATTGATCTTATATTAAACGAACACATACGCTATTCTTTACCCGTTCTCAAAGATGTTTATGTAAAATTATTCAATATTGTTTTAAATACGGGAATAATTCCAAAAGACTGGACTATAGGCATTATAAATCCAATCTATAAAAATAAAGGTGACAGCTCTGATCCCTCAAATTATCGTCCTATTACGCTATTAAGTTGTTTAGGTAAACTGTTCACCTTAATACTAAATTCAAGACTACAGAATTACACAATCGATCGTGATTTGATAAATGAATATCAAGCAGGCTTTAGAAAAGGATTTTCGACAGTTGACAATATTTTTGTTTTGCACTCTCTTATAGATCTTTTAAGAAACCGAAAGAAAACCCTTTTCTGTGCGTATGTCGATCTAAAAAGTGCATTCGATACTGTTTGGAGGGCTGGATTATGGCACAAACTCTATTCAAACGATATAAACGGTAAATTATTGAATGTAGTTAAAAATATTTACGAAAACGCAAAATCGTGTATTAATGTTAATGGTGTAAAATCAGAATTTTTTAATTGCTCAATAGGAGTACGCCAAGGTGAAAATCTCTCACCTTTACTTTTTTCTCTCTACTTAAATGACTTGCATGAATTTTTCAACACTTCAGGTACCGTTAATGGCATAACGTGCTCCACTCATGAGTTTGACAACGATATAATTAGATTTATGAAATTATTTATTCTCTTATACGCCGATGATACAGTAATACTAGCAGACTCGGCAAGTGACCTACAATCCGCATTAAATGTCTATGAACAATTTTGTGATTTTTGGAAACTTACCTTAAATACGTCCAAAACCAAAATTATGGTGTTCTCTCGAGCACGAAATATCCATTATGATTTTAAATTCAAAAACCAGTCTCTCGAAATAGTAAATGAATATAAATATCTCGGTATAATGTTTAACAGAAACGGTTCCTTTAGCAATGCAAAAAAACACATAGCAAATCAAGCAACTAAAGCAATGTACGACCTTCTACGTAAATCAAAAACTATGTCACTACCAATCGATCTCCAAATAGAACTTTTTAATAAAACTGTTAAACCAATATTATTGTACGGTTGCGAAGTATGGGGTTACGGAAACAAAGTATCTTAGAAAGAGTTCAATTGAAATTCTTAAAATATTTGCTAAGACTTAAATCTACCACCGCTACATGTATTGTATACGGCGAAACAGGAGTCAAACCCCTCCATATTGATATAGAAACAAGAATTATTTCTTACTGGTCAAAATTATCATTACCGGAAAACGACAAACTTGCTAGCTCTATATATAAATGTGTTCTTAGCAATTTATTACATACCCCAAATCTACCAAGATCAAGATTCAGTTGGTTAAAAAATGTCCAAAACATTTTAATTAAATGTGGTTTAAATAATGTATGGGTTACCAATAATTATCCCAATTCTAAATGGCTAACGGAAACAGTAAAACAAAAGCTTTCTGATTTATTTCTCAATGAATGGTATTCCGATCTTGAACAATCAGGTAAATGCAGAAATTATAAATTATTTAAAACAGAATTTAAATTCGAAAAATATTTGATATATACAAATACAAAGCAGCTCAAATATATGATAAAATTTAGAACAAGAAACAACAGATTACCCGTCGAAACAGGAAGCTGGAACAACACAGCCCTTCATCTAAGAGTATGTAATCTTTGTCATAGATCTATAGGTGACGAATTCCACTATATATTTGAATGTTCATTTTTCAGTAATAGTAGAAAACGGTACATCAATACAAGGTTTAGTTCTAGACCAAACATACATACATTTAGTTTTTTAATGAATATAAACAATGTAGACACATGAATATCAGAAACTGTGCTTGTTTGTTAAAGAAATAATACTTAATGCCAGGTAAAATCTAGTGTACTATATTCTTTCCTCTTAGGGTACTCTCTCTTTGATACGTTTCTTTTTTGTTCTTTTTTTTTTACTGTCATCCTTCTTCAAATAACAAGATAGCTACTTTATTACGTACATTCTCTAAATCATCAATTGATCAGTTATGTTTCATTGTTGTCTCGTTTTTGCTTTAAATATTTTGTTGTACCTCATGCTATCATGTACCATGATCTGAGAGAAATAAATTGTATTGTATTGTATTGTATTGTATTATGTTTTTTGTACAATGTTCCTATGATTTACTTCTTAAAAGGATAATATAAGAGAATAAGAGAAAACAAAGAGAATATTTTGATTATATTTTAGAGCTCTTTTCGTGAACAAAGAAGCACTTGCGCTGTACGAAAAGAGCTTTATAAATTA
The DNA here is from genome assembly GCA_038501625.1 of Corbicula japonica. NCBI lineage: Eukaryota > Metazoa > Mollusca > Bivalvia > Venerida > Cyrenidae > Corbicula > Corbicula japonica. The sequence goes on along the minus strand of JAZAYU010000245.1, from coordinate 689,796 downwards.
TGCAAACATAACGATTCTGAATATCTTGTATATATTCACATTGTTAATTATTTTAATTAAAACTACTAAAACATGAAAAAAAGAATGTTTTGATTATATTTAGGATCCCTTTTCATTAACGAAAAAAGCAATTCGCCGATATACGAAAAGAGCCTTAAAAACCTTACAAGCCGCGGAACGAAAAGACCCTTAATAACCTTACAAGCCTTAAAAGATTCTTCATTTCTATATGTACACATTATTTATCGTATTTATTTATTAAACTGTTAAATAACCAGTAAAATGAACAAAGAAAACATAAAGGATATTTTGATCATAATTGAAGCTCTTTTCGTAAACAACAACAACAACAACAAAAACAACAGGCGTTGTACGAAAAGAGCCTTATTAATTAACATTAAACATGTTAATATTTCTTTTTTCTTTTAGTGTTACTTTTTAATTATTGCAATTCCATTTGAAATATTATTTTCGATGTAACTACATACCGCACGAGCCTATTTTCGTGGTATAAAATGCTTAAGTTGCAATAAAATGGCATTAAAATTTCAATAAAATTATAGTTTTTTTATTTATAAATCTTATTTTCCATTCTCAATCGATTACAATTGTAAACGTCATGTAATTTGCATTCAAAGTGATTTTAGAGGCTCTTTTCGATAACCTTGAGTTATTTTCGCGAAAAGAGGCTATTTTCGGTATCTAGTGATAGCGTTTCCGGGGTACGTTTAATTAGTACATTGTCGGATGAGGTGTAGACCCCACGGAATGGGGCGATGGCAGGTCGCGAAAGAATACTGACTTGTTCGATTTTCTAGAGCCCGAGACATTGTTAGAGATTTCAAGAAATCAAACTTTATAGCGCAGCTTAAGTTTTAACACGGGGATATCGGTACTAATATAACAATAAGTGCTACCTATAACGGGGAAAGCTAGTTTTTAATACCTAAAATACAAAATAAATATAACTAAGATGTGTTGCACTGTACAGAATTACGGTATTCTTCTACTTCTTCTTTTCTTGACCGCCAACAATGGCGAACCCTGGTAACCCCAGGTTAGGTAATCCACCACCAGTATGAATAACACAACAACAGGTCTATGTACGCTCGAATTGTTTAAATCCTTCAATTATATTTACACGATTCATAAAGTTCTATTGACACTGTTCGTGGTCACTACTTGAAACCTGTATAATTAAGTATACAGACCGCATGCACCTAACGATCGATCAGTCCGGACTGGAACCCCTATAGATAGACTCTCTCGCTTTGTGCAGTTTATATATTAGCCTTCGAGCTTCAAATTCAATTTTTCTACAAAGTTCAGTTATTTGCCTTGATGGAGGAAGGGCACTTGAAAAGTCAATTATCGGCCGCAATAAATCACTGGACGATTTAAATCTTTGCACACTGTTCTCCTGTAGATGGCTTATAATTGAATCAATAACCGGTCCACGGACATGTTGGAGCGGACGAAGTGTTCCACAGTTTCATCAGTAGAGAAGCACACTCGACACTCTGGTTTTACTGCATTTTGATTGAATCTAGCTCGATTAGTTTGTAGTACCGGTATATATGTTCCTGTCAGAAGTTTCAATCTTGCCAGGGCATTCTGGACGATTCTAACACTGATGTACAAGGAATACGTATTATGACCAATCATCTATACGGCCCAGGCGATGCAGCCCAAGATTTTCAGATGTTAAGGTCTAGGACAGCGGACAAAATGACCTATTATGTATAGACTGTATCAGATAAATGAAATCAAAACAAGAAATACTTTATCAGATTATGGCTCATCAAACCAATATTTTTGTTGTGTTTTTCCAACCGCTATCACCTAACAAGAATTCTTGCAAATTTATAAAACCAATTTGGCTTTTTCACCAATTTTCTTTTTTAATTTAACAAAACTGTAATTAAAACAGCAAGTTTTTTTACATACATTAATTTCCAAATTTATAAAAAAAGCATATGGAAAACTTAACTGTGCTCATGCCTTAATTAATTGGTGAACATTAGGTCATTTTGCTCAAAGATGTACAGTCTAGTTTTTTATAATGTGTGTTGTACTGTCTTAACACTAGGCAGTATTGTCTGCTATTCTAAACGGCAACTTGTGCCAATGCGAGTCTAAAGTCTGCAAATCTAGGCTGTTGTCTGGGGCATATCGACATTTTATTTCTATTTTGTTAAAAACCGGATATTTACATTTCATTTTATTTAAAAAATCTTATAACATATGAAAATGACTTGAGTAACGCTTTTGAGAATTCTCTATTAAGTACAAATAATTTTTGTATTGCCAATACAGCGCTTGGTTATATCAATAGACTACCGCGATAGTGCGGATACCGCGTTTCAGACTAATTAGTGATCTCCCCTTATTTTTGTGAAGGGTTATTGGTTTTCTGTTTTAAATCAGACGGTGAATTTGTGAGAATGAGAAACCAGTCTGGCAAAACAATAACAACAACAACAATGGCGGCCCACAGGAGGTTGAATTACACCAAATCACGCTGTATCCCTCCGCGGTCCATTCGAATGAAGTCCGTTTTAATAATATGCTATTTTTTTCTCATCATCTAGGGGCCTCTTAACTGTTAGAAATCGGCCTTATTGTGGCTTGTTTGCAGAAATAACATATCAGGAAAACAGATGAAAGCAATTTCATGCCTATATCTCGTTTGTAAGAGGCGAACTAGTTCCGGATCAGCGGATGTATAATATTGGCACCGTATTTGCGATACCGCGTTTAAAATAAGGTCTGTCCGGTTAGAGATCAGTAATTTTCTTACAAGTAAGTTTACCCCCTATTTCCTGTGTGTTTTTGAATAGATGAAATGTAGATCTTCACGGCAATATATGGTTGTCTAGAAATTAAGATGACAGAAATCATGTTAAATGTACATTGAATATTGAGAATTTAACATTTAGGTCTATGGGAATTGGATTTACTTTGGTTCGACCAGGAGTCAGATCAAACCTTCCCCTTACAGTTTCACTGCCATCACGAAGATTTTTAACCGATTTTTGTTAAATTTGATTTCCATGTTATATGCGTGAAATCTTTAGTATTTAATATAACAATAGGTGCTACCTATAACGGGGAAAGCTAGTTTTTAATACCTAACATACAAAATAAATATAACTAAGATGTGTTGCACTGTACGAAATTACGGTATTATGACCAATTAGCTATACGGCCCAGGCAATGCAGGATTTTCAGATGTTTAGGTCTGGGACAGCGGACAACATGACCCTGTAGAGACTGTATCAGATGTATGAAATCAAAACAAGAAATACTTTATCAGTTTATGGCCCATCAAACCAATATTTCTTTTCCAACAGCTATTAACCATAGAGAATACATGCAAATTTATAAAACCAATTCAGGCTTTACTTTCACAAGCATTTAGAACAAAGAATAGTCGTCCTCGTGTAATCGTTGATCTTTTTGAAAGAAAAGACACTGTCTTTTTTAATTGGTAACAAAACCGTAATTAAAACAGCATGTTTTTTATGTGTTTACAAATTCATCAAGAAAAGCAAAATAGACAGTGCTCATGTAGCATGTACCAACTGTAGTTTATGATGTTTGATTTTGAACATTGTCATTTTCGTGAAAGATATACAGTCTAGCTTTTTTTTTAAAATGTGGGTTGTATTGTCTTAACACTGGGCAGTCTTGTCCACCATTCTGGGAGGAAACTTTCGCCAATCCAGGTCTTAGGTCTGCCACTACAAGCTGTTGTCTGGGGCATATCGACAATGAGACATACATGTATTGCCCATAAACCACTGTACCTTTTCATATTGTAGATTTTGGAAAATAAAACATGTTCAATGCAAAACCAATGCAGTTAAAAAAAACAAAAAAAAACAAAACAACTGCCATCTCCAGGGACATGCAAAGATTTGTAATAAGTGCCAGCTATATCAACGGTGCCAAAACTATCTGTAAATAAGTAATCAGTAGTTGTATCTTGGTATAAGCTACGCACACAATTTAGTGCCAACAGATAAGGGCAAACTTAAGATAGTTCGCGGAGACTGTTTTTCTATTGTTGGCGACAGTAAACTGGACCTTGACAACTGGGTCGCAATCCAAAGCTGTCTCTTGATACAAGCTACCCACACACCAAATTCAAGTTATTGAGCGGAAACTGAAATTCTTTTCTTAACAAGTGTGATCTAGAGGCTTGATTAAAGAACCCTGGGTAGCGATTCCAAACTGCCTCTTGATATAAGCTGCCCACACATCAAGTTTTACGTCAATCGGCCCATGAAAATTCGAGCTATTGAGAGGAAACTGAATTGATATTTTACAAACAATGACCTTGACCTGATCAAAGACACCTGGGTGGCTATCCCAAGCTGAGTCTAGAAATAAGTTATCCAAACACGCAGTTTGTCGTCAGTATGCCACAGCAAACTCAAGTTATTTATCATGCACCCAAATGCTAAAGCTCCTATACCCGCCAGGGTGATACCCGACCCGATAATGCTTGCACGTGTTAAGTTTACCATAAAATCCGAGGACAGCTGTCGTCCAATCCGACGAGACCTCTCATCCGTAACTCCGCCCACTTAGTGACGGAACTACTTGCCAGCAGTCATTGTAACTAATGTAAACAAATATCGATAAAGATACAATTTTCCGTATTTCACTTTATTTCATAAAATTTGAAAACAAAAAATGGTGTTATTGTCATTTTTTCTCAGAAAAACGTTTATTAAACACTCCTGATTGGACTTTCTCCGGTAATTCAACGTTTTTCGTCTGTTTTCAAATGCATTAGGCCTTGTAAATTCGTGCCTCGTACGAAAATTTGTTGTTGTTGGCGAGATGTGAATTCATTTCTGAAATGGCTCTGCAAAAGCAATAATAATTGTGACAGACAGAAATGTGACACAACTTGCTTAAAACAAGGTTTTGTGAAATAAAATTACTGATCCAGAAATTGTTTTTGTGTCTGAAAAAATGTGGAAGAATAATTTTTTTCTCTTGTAAACCGTCCAACATATTACAAATAAACTAAACTTGCTGAAATTATTCTGTCTGGTTTTAAATCTTAAAATCTTATTAACAATATCGTGTCAATACGCTTAAAACTTTTTTTAACAGTTGATGTTACAGTGTTTTACCTGCACCATTTTGACAAGGGGTCTGGGAAATACTACAACATTTTCATTAAAATTGTGAATTTCAACTTAATTAAACAAATATTGATAAAATTATTATTTAAGAGAATCTACAGATTACCAATCCCCCAAATTAAATTTCAGGCTTTAATGTGATAGTTCAACATGAGCAAGTAACATATTTTTTTTCTTGCTCGTGTTTTGGGAAAAACCATCTTTTGCCATTAAGAATAAGGCTGATCGCTGTTAATGTACTTCTTACAAGCCAGAATTGTTTTACTGCAATGTCTTATGAGATATTAAGAAATCTTGTCCAGTTAGGAGAAAATATTCATACATGCACACCATTTAGCCTACTATTTTCAGTGTTGACTTTCAAACCTAAAGTGGGAAGTGTTATACAATAATCTAAATTCTGTCATAGTATATGAACATGCATGATGTTGTAAAATAAAACTTTGATTTCAAACTTTTTACCTTTCCTGTCCTTCGCAACTCCAGTACCGTCAGTACCTCTTGTAAAGATCAATTCGGCATGACAGAGACATCCATTCATATGGTCAGAAAATTATGGTGGGACCAACCTACAAAATTATAGAAACCATGTTACTGTTTGTGATCTGCATAATTACACATGGCAGGTACGGGGTTTAGAGGCAAAACCTTAAAAAAATATGCAAAATTGTGGTTAACACTGAATATTTAATTAACCTTTCACTCCAAATATACACATTTTAATGCATGTGCAACCAGTGTAGAACCAGATCAAGTTGCACATCATTGCTATCTGATCTGGATTTCCACTAGTTGCATCTTGGTCAGAAATAACCTAATGAATATAAAAGCGAACAGTTCAGATGGCGCAGATGTGCCGGATGATCTGGATCTACAATGTTTAAACTGTAGTAAAGGTATATCTCATAATGGAGTAAAGGGTTAGTATTGGTTATTACATACAACTAACATACTTTTTGCAAGTTATCATAAACTCTTAGTAAGGGTTAACTTAAATTTTCTAGCAGTGTCATATGCATGTTAATATTGTGAAAATGAAACTTAAAAGATCAGTCCAATAAATAAAAAATCAAAATCTTTGCTTTAGGTTATATTTTTTTCATTTTTAACCAGACTTGTTTGGATTCGACGATATATCAAAAGCATTGTAACAGTAGTGTTAAATATTGCCTTAATGTGGACTTTGTTGTAGAGTTTTGTCAAACTTCGCTGTTTGTTTTCTGTCGTTGACGAAACAGGTACAATATTGATTAAAAGACAGCTTACATAAAACGGAAGTTTCAAGCAGAAAATAAAAAAAAATTCTCATTTGCTCCAAGGTACATAATTTATTATTATATAAAGGTTTGGAAACAATAGGTCTGGTCTTTTTTTAATTGCGGACAGTGAACATTGCGATATGATATAGATTCTTGTTGAGTAATTTTAAACATATCGATAATTTTGGGGGGAAAATTAATACATCCAATATGAATACATACCTGTATTCCTTCTTAACACGAATCAAACAAATATTCAATAAAACTGATAAATCTTACCAAGAAAACAGCCTTGAATAGTACAGGGTAAAGCAATGTACTTATAAATATGAAAAAAGTCGTCGACAAACCGACACTTAAGTCGTCTACATACACGTGCTCGTGTAACAGAGTTTCGCCCCTGTGCTTAAGGGGTGACCACACTCCTCCCAAGCACGTACATCGATACAAAGATATTACCAAAATCTCAGTAACGGCAAAAGGCCGTTAAATGAAACTTTTAACAAATGAATGTTACTAATGTATCTTTATTTTGCATATGGTAAGACACGTTAGAACAGTAAAGAAAAATAGCGAGATCTAAAAATTCCCCCAGCTTCTATTTACATAAATTCACAAAAACTAAACAACACAAAACATCATTTTAAATTCCCCGCATGAGTAATATGATATTGACAACAATTTATTGTGTCCTCGTGACTTACATAATTATTTCTTTTCCTTTTTGATGTGTCTTAGTGTATTCAAAATAAAGATACATTAGTAACATTCATTTTTGCAAAGTTGCATTGAACGGCATTTTGCCATTATTTAGATTTTGATAATTTTCTTTTTATCGATTAACGTGATTGAGGGAGTGTAGTAAGCCCTTAATAGGTATTTTAGCCACAGGTAATTTCATGTCTTTACCTGTATTTATAACATTGACTTAATCTTGTTATGATTATGCAAGACAGTATATAACTTTTAATGTAGTTTTATAGATATAGAGTAAGTTCTTTATGTCAAACTGTCGTCAAGAAAATACATTGATTTAGTAATACGTCTGCGGTAACAGTCTATTGTAGGGTATAAAAACCAGATATTTATCTGGATATTGGAGAGAAATCCACGGACGCCAGAACGGGCCAGGAAAGGCCTTTAGCACACCCGTCAACCGGCAGAGCCAGGATCGCACGACACATCCAGGCGCAGACAAGGTAAGTTTATTCATACTTGACAGTGGTGTAAGTAATTATCATTTTCGCTAGTTTTGATTAGCTCTTGGGATGAAATATCGGCTGACTTTAAAAGCCAAATGAATTATGTACATATCCGTTGATTTCTAAAGTGGTAGAATCATAAACATTTTATCGCGATTTAAATACGGAAGTTTGTGATGAAATCTTGAAGTTCTGTGTTTTATAGCAAAATGCTCCATAAATCTGAAAATTTGCATAAATCTGTAAGCACTATTGGAAAATTTAATCATTTCCCTGGAAATATTTGAAGCATTAGCACAAACAGACTTTTAACAAATTCGCGAGGGCTTAGTAAATAGAGCCGGGATATAGAAATGTGCAGGTCCATGGAGCAGGAAGCGAATTTTAATTGGCGGGGACCAGGAGTAGATATAATCGAGTATGGAAAATCGTTTATGTATTGTTTTGACACTATTTTACGTCCTCAATAATAAAAAAAATGTTGACATACAGTCATAGTATTGTCCGTCACTATGTCTGTTCATGTCATAAAGTATACAGAAGTCATTTCTAAAGGAGTTTTGTAAGCTTGTGATGCATGAACTGCATAAGTTAACTGAATTATCGCTGGTTAATCATTTGTCACACTGATGTTGATCGTTCACAGAAAAAAGCACATCAAAACACCGAAAACGAAGCCGCGCCAGAGGTCATCGTGTGTATATATACATATTATTGTAAATTTATTTTCTGTACTTCGGTGTTAACTTACGGGCTTTTCAGGGCCGCGCCAGAGGTCACCGTTTTTAAGTGTACAGATTTGTGTGGCAGTTAGGTATTAACTTACGGGCGTTTTACGGCGGCGCCAGAGGTCACCTTTTCTGCAATTTGCATATAGGTGTTAACTTATGGGCTTTTCAGGGCCGCGCCAGAGGTCACATGCTGTACTCATGTAGCTACGTAAGTGGCTACTCAGTATATAGAAGTTGCCATATTACTACCATATTAGTCATATGATTTTATTCAGTATTCTTACGTTTTGGAAGTGAAGACATTCGTCTCTATTGACCAGGTTTTTTAGCGACTGTTGATGTTTTTGGTATGAGAAGTTTGCCGTCAGTGGATGCCAAAGTTGTAAATGTTGGTTTCTTTTTGTTTCCGAAAGCTAGAAATTTCTTGAAAAGTAATTGTTTTTCTGTTTCAGTTTTTTGATGCCAAACAGCAATTGGAACTCGCAAACTTGATGCACTTGCTGCGAGTTCATAGTCTCCATGCCCATAAAGAGCTCCACGAAGCAGACTTTCTTGCAACGAACCTTCTTTTTCCAGCATTTGAACTAGATCGGGCAATTTGGCAGGTTTCCAATTAATGTTCAATTTGAACACATGGTTCTGTGGTTGTTTTTCCAGTTTTGGGGAACCCTTTCGTCTTTTTTGTGTACGTCATGGACAAACTCTTTGATGGCCGGGATTAGTTTGTCTGATAAATAAGAATTTGTAACTGCATTAAATTTTCTTTCGATTTCCGTTGCTTTTTCTTGGAACCCTACTGAAGTATTTAGATGGTTAAGCCGTCTGGTCCAAAAATTGCCTTGCAGATTTCTTTTGTTTTTTGCTCGGCCATGCCAACTTTGTTTTTTAGTTGACGTTTTAGATTCTCTTCAAGGTGACGGGTACAGAGTGTCAATTTTGACTGAGGAAAGCTCATTTTCACAGCCTTAACTAATGCTTTCTCCTCGTCGAACCCAATAATTAAATTATTTGAACTTACTTCAGTCTCAAGGGGGACATCTTCTAGAATTGAGACCAAATGGGTAAAAATCGCTGATATGTGTGGAATGTCCCGTCCCAATGTAAATATAAGAGACCCAGTAAAATAGGGGGAGTTTCTTTTCCCTTGCGGATAACATCGTGGTCTTGAAAGACCGTGCTCGGGACGTAACGAGCACCCAGGTTAAAAGTTCTGTCTATTCCTACCATTGATCATGCAATTTTTTTTTAAATTTTAGCTGGTTATCGGAATAACAAATAATATTTGGCGGTTTTCCGGCCAACTGTATTATCTCTTTAATACAAGAATTTTGATCTGTAACCATATTTAAAATGTTTTGAATATCGTCAGCATTGTTCTGTCTGTTTCCTGGGTTGCTATCTCTATTGACCTTGAATTTCATATTGTGAATTAATTTTGTATCACGAGGTTGATGTTCTGAATAAAAATGGTCTTTAAATATGTCTTTGACTGATTTTTGGACTTAACTTCATCTAAAAGAGTCTGTTTTGTGGCAGGTGATGTTCGGACATACTCTTGTTTTGTTTTTCTTGCATTTCCATGCTGACTAATTTCATCAATAGGAAAATTGCCTAAATATTCTGCCACAGCTAAAGAAAGATGTTCCATTGGATAGTCTGGCAACGACTCAAACCAGGCAATTCTTTTTTTGTATGATTTGACTCTTGTGAGCGTAGCATAATACCGCTTCATTATAACAAGATCATTTTAATTTGGCTGGGGTTCGATAGGAACATATTGTTTTTTTTACTTCTTTACAAAATGATTCTCCCTTTTTTACGACAGGCATTAATTTGCCGTTTCTTTTTACAAAATGTGCCGTTTTAGTAGAAGCTGACTTTGAAGTTCTAGTCGGTAAATAGTGAGAAAGGACTTGAGTGCTATTGTTTTAATAGCGGACTCGAAGTTTTTTCGCGTAACATATTACACGTTGTTGCCAGATTTAAGACATGTACAAGTAAGCACATCTTACTATTCTGATAAAAATGATTTTTATATATTGGTAAATATTTAAACTGATAATTTTCTTGTCATTGTTAACTTATCTTATTTCAATTTAACACTAAAACAAATAAAATATTTTATGCGATACTTAAATTGTACATCGCTAAACACAAGATATGAAAGGTGTGTGAAGTTGGCAGTGAGTAATGAGTAGGGAATTGAATATTCAATATCCAGCTGAAATTGAATCCACTGCCAGCAGTGAGTTGGGTTTTCGCTTTACACTAACAGCGAATAACCTAATGAGATCGAATCCACAGCCAGCTGTGAGTTGGGCATTCGTTCTACACTGACAGCGAATACCCTAATGAGATCGAATCCACTGCAAGCAGTGCGTTGGGGAATTCGCTTTACACATTAAGCGAATACCCAAATGAGATCGAATCCACAGCCAGCTGTGAGTTGGGTATTCGTTCTACACTGACAGCGAATACGCTAATGAGATCGAATCCACTGTCAGCAGTGAGTTGCGTATTCGCTTTACACACACAGCGAATACCCTAATGACATCGAATGCACAGCCAGCTGTGAGTTGGGTATTCGTTCTACACTGACAGCGAATACCCTAATGAGATCGAATCCCCAGCCAGCTGTGAGTTGGGTATTCGTTCTACACTGACAGCGAATACCCTAATGAGATCGAATCCACTGATAGCAGTGAGTTGGGTTTTCGCTTTACACACACAGCGAATACCCTAATGGGATCGAATCCACAGCCAACTGTGAAATGGATATTCGTTCTACAATAACAGCGAATACCCTAATGCGATCGAATCCACAGCCAGCTGTGAGTTGGGTATTCGTTCTACACTGACAGCGAATACCCTAATGAGATCGAATCCACTGCCAGCAGTGAGTTGGGTATTCGCTTTACACACACAGCGAAAACCCTAATGAGATCGAATCCACTGCCAGCGGTGAGTTTGGTATTCGCTTTACACAAACAGAGAATACCCTAATGAGATCGAATCCACTGCCAGCTGTGAGTTGGGTATTCGTTCTACACTGACAGCGTTTACCCTAATAAGATCGAATCCACAGCCAGCGGCGAGTTTGCTATTCGTTCTACACTGACAGCGATTACCCGAATGAGATCGAATGCACTGCCAGCGGTGATTGTGTACAGCGAATACCCTAAAGAGATCGAATCCACAGACAGCTGGTTAACTTTTAGTGACCGGAAATTATCCGGACTTATATTTTTGACTCGGGAAGTTATGTCCAGGCGATAACCGGAAGTGATCCGGAATAGACCATGTTGGGGTGATCCGGAACTACCCATTTTAGTATATTTATTGAAATAAACGCACTGAGTAGCAGTGAAGTGAGTTTGGTATTCACTCAATTCAGCGAATACCGTAATGAGACCGAATCTACTGCCAGCAGTGAGTTGGGTATTCAGTCTACGCAAACAGCGAATACGCTTATGAGATCGCATCCACTGCCAGCAGTCAGTTGGGTACTCGTTCTACACTAACAGCGAATACCCTAATGAAATCGAATAAACTGTCAGTAGTGAGTTAGGTATTCGCTTTTAACAAACAGCGAATACCCTTATGAGATCGAATCCACTGCTAGTAGTGAGTTGGGTATTCACTTTACACAAACAGCGAATACCCTAATGAGATCGAATCCACTACCAGCTGTGAGTTGGGTATTCATTCTTCACTGACAACGAATACCCTAATGAGATCGAATCCACTGCCAGCAGTGAGTTGGGTATTCGCTTTACACATTCAGCGCATACCCTAATGAGATCGATTCCACAGCAAGCGTTGAGTTTGGTATTCGTTCTACACTGACATCGAATACCCTAATAAGATCGAATCCACTGCCAGCAGTGAGTTGGGTATTCAGTCTACACAAACAGTGAATACCCTGATGAGGTCAAATCTTTCTCTGCATTCGAACATTGATAGCTCTGAAATAGACGTTGTGCATTCAATATGAAGTTCGACGTTCGATATTCAAAACCAATTCGACATTCGACAATCAAAGCAAGTTCAAGTGGTCCGGAATAAACTATGATTGGGTGATCCGGAACTACCATTTTTATGTTGTTATGAATTTGAAGTCATTTTTTTATTTTCTTACTTTTATTTTTAAGTAACTGATTTGTCCTTTTACTCCGAATGCAAGTGTCTGTTTTTCTTCACCATTTTGAAGGAATATTTTGCAGTTGCTGAAGAAGGGCGAATTTTACTTTGAAAATTCGTGGTTAACTTTTAGTGACCGGAACTTATCCGGACTTATTTTTTTTTTGACTCGGGAAGTTATGTCAAAGCATTACAGCGAATACCCTAATGAGATCGAATCCACAGCCAGCTGTGAAATGGATATTCGTTCTACAATAACAGCGAATACCCTAATGCTATCGAATCCACAGCCAGCTGTGAGTTGGGTATTCGTTCTTCACTGACAGCGAATACCCTAATGCAAACGACTCCACTGCCAGCAGTGAGTTGGGTATTCGCTTTACACAATCAGCGAATACCCAAATCAGATCGAATCCACTGCCAGCTATGGGTCAACATTACGTCGAATTTGATTTCCGCCAATTAATAATCAGTTATCATGTTTAACCGTTCAAATCGCAATAGCGAGATCTTAATATTGTTCTGCAGGCCTGAGGAAATTTAACTAAAGCGATGTAAATAAATAAAAAAATGTGGGGCTCGAAACCGAGTCTTATATTTGCGAGGGTTTAGATTCTGGTTTCAACCATGTATGGATTGTTTGGCCAGCTTAGAAGACTGTACAGATTCGAGCATCCGTAATTGCGATTATACGCAGAATATGGATTTGTTCAATTGTTAAACGTTAAGTCGTCCTAAATCTCCACCATTTTATGAACAGTTTTTGCGTTTTATATACCATTTTAATCGCAAGAACGAGATCTGAAAATTATTCTGCATTCCTGAAGAGATCGCACCAAAGCAATCCAGGTCAAAGCGAAAGAAGGAGGGCTTTACAGCTATAAAAGAACATGTAATTAGGTATTGTGATAAGGTTTTTGAAACTTCTGGCAAAAAATTATTTTGGTCGATTAAAAATTCAAATGATGTTTTGAAAAAGCTTAAATCAAATAATTTTCCGGCGTTCTGTTTGTCTACTTATGATATCTCAACTTTATACACTTCGCTCCCTCATAATTTAACAAGAGACAAGCTAAACAGTCTCATTGAAAAACTTTTGCCAGAGAAAATAAAACCTTCACCGCTTGTAATGAACATAGGGCGTTTTTTACAGATGGTTCTTATGATAATTATACTTTATGGACTTGTCAAGACCTAAAAGAGTCGCTAACTTTCTTGCTGGATAATATTTATGTTAGATTCGGTACCTCTATTTATAAACAAGTAATAGGCATCCCAATGGGTACCAATTGGGCACCCCTTGTTGCTGATCTGTTTTTATACTGTTATGAAAGAGACTTTATAATATCTCTTTTTACTGAACATCAAGATGATAAAAGCTTTTAACAACACCTCGAGGTACCTTGATGATTAATTAAATATAGATAATAACCATTTTCCATTACTGGGTAATAAGCTTTATCCTAAAGAACTACAGCTGAATAAAGCGAACACTTCAGAAACGCAAGCAAACTTTCTCGATCTAAATCTGTCCATTACATGCCTGTATTTAATGTCCAGCAATGCATTTTGAATGTCCGCAGTGCATTCGACATTCAGCACGACATTCGATTACATGCATGTATTAAATGTCCCGCAGTGCATTTGGAATGTCGTACTGAATCGCCACTAACAGTTTCATTGTGATAACCATTCGTTTTTTCTTAATTGTGGTGTCACATGTAAAATTATTTGATTTACTCACGCTTTCTTTTCCTCTCTACTTTTTCGCTGCCCGGGGAGGCTGTGCTTTTTGGATGTGGCAATTCCTGATAAGCATGTGAATATATAGCGAGTTCACAAACAGTTATAAAATAATCACAAAGTAAAAAACACTAAGTCACGAAGTTGGCATGTAAGCAGGTATTCTAGCTTAAAAAAAGAAATTTAATTTAGTCACGACGAATGGTTAACGATTATAGAACAAATCCATATTCTGCATGTAATCGCAATTACGGAGGCTCAGATCTGTACGGTCTTCTAAGCTGGCCAAACACTCTATACATGATTGGAATCAGAATTTAAACCCTCGCAAACATATAATTTATGTTTACATGTAAGACATGTCCCTCTTTTATGAAATAAATATCAGAAACCGAGACCAGCCTCGGATTGGAGCCTGACGTCTTTCGCTTTAACCTGGATTGCTTTGGTGCGGTCTCTTCAGGGATGTAGAATAATTTTCAGATCTCTTTATTGCAAGTAAAATGGTATATAAAACATGAAGACTGTTCATAAACTTGCGGAGATTTAGGACGACGTAATGTTTACTTATACAAAGAATGCCATATTCTGCATATAATCGCAATTACGGAGGCTCGGATCTGTACAGTCTTCAAAGCTGACCAAACAATCCATACATAGTGGGAACCGGAATTTAAACTTTCGAATATATGTATGTTTACCTTTACGATATGTCCAAATTTTAAAGAAAAAAGATACCAGAAACAGAGACCAATCTCGGATTAAAGCCCTACTTTTTTCGCTTTAGCCTGGATTGCTTTGGTGCGATCTCTTCCGGCATGCAGAATAATTTTCAGATCTCGTTCTTGCGATTCAAATGGTATATAAAAAAGGATAGCTGTTCATAAAATTGCGGAATTTTAGGACGACGCAAAGTTAAACAATAGAACAAATCCATATCCTGCAAATAATCGCAATTACGGAGGCTCATATCCGTACAGTCTTCTAAGCTGGCCAAGCAATCTATATATGGTTGGAACCAGAATTTAAACCATCACAAACATGCATGTTTACCGTTACGATATGTCCCTCTTTCCATAAAATAAATATCAGAAACCGAGACCAGCCTCGAACTCGAGCCCTACTTTATTTCGCTTTAACCTGGTTTAAATAATTGCAGTTTCTTCAGTCCTGTAGAATAATTTTCAGATTTCTTTATTGCGAGTAAAATGTTATATAAAACATGACAAGTGTTCATGAAATTGCGGAGATTTAGGACGACGTAATGTTTACCCATAGCAAAAATGCCATATTCTGCATATAATCGCAATTACGGAGGCTCGGATTTGTACAGTCTTCAAAGCTGGCTAAACCATCAATACATAGTGGGAACCTGAATTTGAACCTTCGAAAATATGTTAGTTTACCTTTACGATATGTCCCTATTTTTAAGAAAAAAAATATCAGTAACCGAGACCAACCTCGGATTGAAGCCCTCCTTCTTTCGCTTTGACCTGGGTTGCTTTGGTGCGACCTCTTCAGGAATGCAGAATAATTTTCAGATCTCGTTCTTGCGATTAAAATGGTATATAAAACATAAAAACTGTTCATAAAATGTCGGAGATTTAGGACGACGTAACGTTTAACAATAATAATTGAACAAATCCATATTCTGCATATAATTGCAATTACGGAGGCTCGGATCTGTACAGTCTTCTAAGCTGGCCAAACAATCCATACATGGTTGAAACCAGAATCTAAACCCTCGCAAATATAAGACTCGGTTTCGAGCCCCACATTTTTTAATTATTTACATCGCTTTAGTTAAATTTCCTCAGGCCTGCAGAACAATATTAAGATCTCGCTATTGCGAGTTGAACGGTTAAACATGATAACTGATCATTTATAAGCGGAAATCAAATACGAGGTAATGTAGACCCATAGCTGGCAGTGGATTCGATCTGATTTGGGTATTCGCTGATTGTGTAAAGCGAATACCCAACTCACTGCTGGCAGTGGATTCGATTTCATAAGGGTATTCGCTGTCAGTGAAGAACGAATACCCAACTCACAGCTGGCAGTGGGTTCGATCTCATTACGGTATTCACTGTTTGTGTAAAGTGAATACCCAACTCACTGCTGGCAGTGGATTTGAGCTCATTAGGGTTTTCGCTGTTTGTGTAAAGCGAATACCCAACTCGCTGCTGGCAGTGGATTCGATCTCATTAGGGTATTCGCTGATTGTGTAGAGCGAATACCCAACTCACTGCTGGCAGTGGATACGATTCATTACGGTATTCGCTGTATGCGTTAACCGAATATCCAACTCACTGCTGGCAATAGATTCGATCTCATTAGTGTATTCGCTGAATGTGTAAAGCGAATACCCAGCTCACTGCTGGCAGTGGATTCGATCTTATTTATTGTATTCGCTGTTTGTGTAAAGCGAATACCCAACTCACTGCTGGCAGTGGATTCGATCTCATTAGGGTATTCGATAAGTGCGTAAAACGAATACCCAACTCACCGCTGGCAGTGGATTCGTTCTCATTAGGGTATTCGCTGTTTGTTTAAAGCGAATACCTAACTCACTGCCGGCAGTGGATTATAATTCATTAGGGTATTCGCTGTCAGTGTAGAACGAGTACCCAACTCACTGCTGGCAGTAGATTCGGTCTCATTTTGGTATTCCCATTTTGTGTAATTAGATTACCCAACTGACTGCTGGCAGTGGATGCGATCTCATAAGCGTATTCGCTGTTTGCGAAGATTGAATACCCAACTCACTGCTTGCAGTAGATTCGGTCTCATTACGGTATTCGCTGTAAGTATTGAGTGAATACCAAACACACTTCACTGCTGCTCTTGCGTTTATTTCAATAGATATACTAAAATGGGTAGTTCCGGATCACCCCAACATCGTCTATTCCGGTTCACTTTCGGTTATCGCCTGGACATAACTTTCCGAGTCAAAAAAATAAGTCCGGATAATTTCCGGTCATTAAAAGTTATCCAAGAATTTTCAAAGTAAAATTTGCCCTTCTTCAGCAACTGCAAAACTGCAACGGTAAAGAAAAACAGTCACTTGCATTCGTAGTAAAGGGATAAATCAGTTACTAAAAAATAAGAGTAAGAAAATAAAGAAATGACGTGAAATTCATAACAACATAAAAATGGTAGTTCCGGATCACGCCATCAGAGTTTATTCCGGACCACTTGAACTTGTTTTGATTGTCGAATGTCGAATCGGTTTTGAATATCGAAAGTCGAACTACATATTGAATGCACATCGTCTATTTCAGAGCTTTCAATGTACGAAGCAGAGAAAGATTTGATCTCATCAGGGTATTCACTGTTTGTGTATACTGAATACCCAACTCACTGCTGGCAGTGGATTCGATCTTATTAGGGTATTCGATTTTTGTGTAGACCAAATACCCAACTTAATGGCTGTGGATTCGATCTCATTAGGGTATTGGCTGTTTGTGCAGGCCGAATACCCAACTCATTGCTGGCAGTTGATTCGATCTCATTAGGGTATTCCCTGCTTGTGTAAGCCGAATACCCAACTCAGCTGGCAGTGGATTCGACCTTTTTAGGGTATTCGGTTTTTGTGTAACGCGAATACCCAACTCACTGCTGGCAATGGAAATCGATCTCATTAGGATATTTACTGTCAGTGTAGAACGAATACCCAACTCACTGCTGGCAGTGGATTCGATATCATTAGGGTATTAGCTGTCAGTGTAGAACGAATACCCAACTGACAGCTGGCTGTGGATTCGATCTCATTAGGGTATTTGCTGTCAGTGTAGAACGAATACCCAACTCACAGCGGGCTGTGGATTCGATCTCATTAGGGTATTCGCTGAATGTGTAAAGGGAATACCCAACTCACTGCTGGCAGTGGATTCGATCTCTTTAGGGTATTCGCTGTATTTGTAAAGCGAATACCCAACTCACCGCTGGCAGTGGATTCGATCTTATTAGGGTATTCGCTGTGTGTGTAAAGCGAATAACAACTCACTGCTGGCAGTGAATTCGATCTCATTAGGGTATTCGATGTCAGTGTAGAAAGAATACCCAACTCACAGCTGGCAGTGGATTTGATCTCATTAGGGTATTCACTGTCAGTGTAGAACGAATACCCAACTCACTGCTGGCAGTGGATTTGATCTCATTAGGGTATTTGCTGATTGTGTAAAGCGAATACCCAACTCACTGCTGGCAGTGGATTCGATCTCATTAGGATATTCGCTGTCAGTGTAGAACGAATACCCAACTCTATGCTGGCAGTGGATTCGATCTCTTTAGGGTATTCGCTGCATGTGTAAAGCGAATACCCCACTCACTGCTGGCTGTGGATTCGATCTCATATGGTATTTCGCTGAATGTGTAAAGCGATCCCAACTAACTGCTGGCAGTGGATTTGATCTCATTAGGGTATTCGCTGTCAGTGTAGAACGAAAACCCAACTCACAGCTGGCTGTGGATTCGATCTCATTAGGGTATTCGCTGAATGTGTAAAGCGAATACCCAACTCACCGCTGACAGTTGATTCGATCTCATTAGCTTATTCGCTGTGTGTGTAAAGTGAATACCCAACTCACTGCTGGCTGTGGATTCGATCTCATTAGGGTATTCGCTGTCAGTGTGGAACGAATACCCAACTCACAGCTGGCAGTGGATTCGATCTCATTAGGGTATTCGCTGTTAGTGTAAAAGGAATGCCCAACTAACTCCTGGCTGTGGATACGATCTCGTTAGGGTATTCGCTGTCAGTGTATAACGAATACCCAACTCACAGCTGGCTGTGGAATCGATCTCATTAGGGTATTCGCTGAAAGTGAAAAGCCAATACCCCTCTCACTGCTGGCTGTGGATTCGATCTCATTAGGGCATTCGCTGTCAGTGTAGAACGATAACCCAACTCATAGCTGGCTGTGGATTCGATCTCATTAGGGTATTCGCTGAATGTGTAAAGGGAATACCCAACTCACTGCTGGCAGTGAATTCGATCTCATTAGGGTATTCGCTGTTTGTGTAAAGCGAATACCCAACTCACCGCTGGCAGTGGATTCGATCTCATTAGGGTATTCGCTGTGTGTGTAAAGCAAATAACCAACTCACTGCTGGCAGTGGATTCGATCTCATTAGGGTATTCGCTGTTTGTGTGGAACGAATATCCAACTCACAGCTGGCTGTGGATTCGCTCTCATTAGGGTATTCGCTGAATGTTTAAAGCGAATACCCAACTCACTTATGGCATTGGATTCGATCTCATTAGGGTATTCGCTGGCAGTGTAGAACGAATACCCAACTCACAGCTGGCTGTGGATTCGATCTCGTTAGGGTATTCTCTGAATGTGAAAAGCGAATACCCAACTCACTGCTGGCATTGGATTCGATCTCATTAGGGTATTCGCTGTTTGTGTAAAATGAATGCCCAACTCACCGCGGGCAGTGGATTCGATCTTATGAGGGTATTCGCTGTGTGTGTAAAGCAAATACCCAACTCACTGCTGGCAGTGGATTGATCTCATTAGGGTGTTCGCTGTCAGTGTAGAACAAAAATCCAACTCACATCTGGCTGTGGATTCGCTCTCATAGGGTATTCGCTGAATGTGTAAAGCGAATACCCAACTCACTGCTGGCAGTGGATTCGATCTTATTAGGGTATTCGCTGGCAGTGTAGAACGAATTCCCAACTCACGGCTGGCTGTGGATTAGATCTCATTAGGGTATTCGCTGAATGTGTAAAGCGAATACCCAACATTATGCTGGCAGTGGTTTCGATCTCATTAGGATATTCGCTGTTTGTGTAAAAGAAAAACCCAACTCACCGCTGGCAGTGGATTCGATCTCATGAGAGTATTCGCTGTGTGTGTAAAGCAAATACCCAAGTCACTGCTGGCAGTGGATTCGATCTCATTACGGTATTCGCTGGCAGTGTAGAACGAATACCCATCTATTTATACCAGAGAGGCATCTAGCAATGTGAAGTGATATCTAGTGGGATTTTTAAACAATTAGTTTACACTTTTTGAAACGATTATTGCTGTGACTTTTAGATCTTAGCTATTCTCTTGAGTTGAAAGATGTTGAAATGAGGCACACAACAGTACTCGTCATTGGCTAGGATTTTTTGTCAAAAATTAGGCAGTCACTCTTTTATATCAACCTATACAAAATGAAAGTGAAAGTAAGTGTAAATGGCTTAAAGAAAACGATGTTACACTTTCACTGTAAAGCTTAAAACTTTAATAATAAAATCTGCGAACTTAAATTATTGTTATGTTTGTGAGTTTTTAGTTAATGGAAGTTTATCCCAGCTCTTTCAGTAATTAAAATGTTAACCCGTCTCTTAAATCGTGCTGTAATATTCTATGCGATATAAACAATGAGTACGCTATTTAAGTCTTGAAGTCTTCACTAAATATATTTTATTCTGTCAGCAATTGATATATCATCTGATACATTTTGTTTTAAGAATAAGCACATCCACGGCCTTTTACAATACGTTACTTATATAAAACTCATTCTTTATCGCGACTGAAGATTTGACAAACTTCGAGTCCGCTATTAAAGCAATTGCACCCAAGTCAGATCTAAGAACATGTTAGCGTAAGGCCGCTATTCCATACCTCCGTGTACGTGTCCGTTCCGCGTCCGTGCTGTGTCCGCGACGTGGAACGGACACGGAGGTATGGAATAAACCCAACGATTTCTTTGGTGAGTGAAAAATCGCGAACACGGACGCGGACGCGGAACGGACACGCAGGTATGGAATATACCCAACGATATCTTTGGTGAGTGAAAAATCGCGGACACGGACACGGATCACGCATCAGAGTTGCATTCTGTTCTAGAATTGTATAATATTCCCAGGAACTTCTCTTCAAGTTTATAAAGACAACACTTACAACTCTTTGTTATTGTTTATTGCTCACAATAAGTCTTAACTTTTCTGAATTTATTTATTATCTTAGTAATTAATACATCCTCTACTACCTTGTTTATTATGTTTAAAGTATTAATAAAGCGGAGACCTTTAAAATCCGTTTTTCATAATTATTAGATTCACATTTAATAATAAACAAAATTAAATTCTTTTTACCTGTTCCTTAGTTCGTGTGGGATTTAATTTTACAATCTATTTTAAGTAATTTTAATAAAAAGTCATTGTGTAGGATCAACTATGAAATAATTTAATTTACAAGTAAATCGAGATGAATAAATAATACCACCTATAAACTGCATCATCATTTACAATCTACGCCGTTTATCTTTTATTTTAAAGATATTTCTTGTTTTAAATTCACTGATTTGCATAATTTTGAAGTAAGTAATGACATTGCCGAAATTAACAGTACTGAAAATTGACAATGTTGCCGATTCCGCTTCGGACCCTTTCCGATCCTACGCGGGGTGTTCAGACAGTTCGCGAAAAGGTGCTATCCGATCCTACGAGGAGTGTTCAGAGGGTTCGCGGAAATGTGCTTTCCGATCCTACGAGGGATGTTCAGAGTTCTCGGAAAGGTGCTTTCCGACCCTACTAGGGGTTTTCAGAGAGTTCTCGGAAAGGTGCTTTACGATCCTACGAGGAGCGTTCAGAGTGTTCGCGAAAAGGTGTTTTCCGATTCTACGAGGGAAGTTCAGACAGTTCGCGAAAAGGTGCTTTCCGATCCTACGAGGGGTGTACAGAGAGGTCACGGAAAGGTGCTTTCCGATCCTACGAGGGGTGTTCAGAGAGATCGCAGAAATGTGCTTTCCGAACCTACGAGGGGTGTTCAGAGAGTTCGCGGAAAGGTGTTTTCGGTTATTTTTTTTTAAATTTTAAATCGCATCTTTATACAAAATGATGTTATTATGTTTTAAGTAAACCTCAATTATAATTTACAAAAAACAACAGCTTGACCAATTGATTTGTTTCGAAATATTGCGAATTTTAATACTACTATCGGTTATTCGGCCCAACGTCAATACCGCCATGTTCACAACTGCATAATTTTGAGCATAGTGTTACTAATCTGTCTTTTTTTTCAAAATATTCATATCAAATTCGAGAATAATACTGTTCACAGTCCCAACACTGCAGTATGCTGCTAAGTTTACAAACTATGAATCA
Source organism: Corbicula japonica (assembly GCA_038501625.1). Lineage (NCBI taxonomy): Eukaryota > Metazoa > Mollusca > Bivalvia > Venerida > Cyrenidae > Corbicula > Corbicula japonica. The sequence goes on along the minus strand of JAZAYU010000245.1, from coordinate 667,452 downwards.
TCTGGGTTTTTTTTTTCAACCAAACAATTGACCTCTTTACCAATCTCACTAAAGTCAAATCTAACAAACTGTTAGATCTGACGACGGCCCCCAGACACCTACATAAGCTATAGCGGTTTCCCCGATTGCCATTTTTAGAAATCGTTTACACAAGAAGCATGATTAATAACGCTCGCAAAATGATCTGAAGATGTCATTACATTAGAAATCAATGCATTGAATACTACATAAGCCCATATATATTCAATAAATATGTATTACGCATGCTGTCAACACTTTCCATGGTTTAAAATAGTATGACCTAATTTATTAACCAATGAAGTGTTGTAATAATACTCGTATCCTATTATAATGCAGCGGGAAAATGAAATAAACTATTTCGATTGGTAGCTATTTATACCAGAGAGGCATCTATCAGGGTGAAGAGGTATCCAGTGGGATTTTTAAACAATTAGTTTACACTGTTTGAAACGATTATTGCTGTGACGTTTAGATCATTGCTATTCTTTTAAGTCGAAAGATGTTGAAATGAGGCACACAACAGTACTCGTCATTGGTTAGGTTTATTTGTAAAAAACAACAACAATACAGTCACTCTTTATCAAGCTATCCAAAATGAAAGTGAAAGTAAGTTGAACTGCTTTCGGGCAGCTGTATATAATATGCTACGCGATATAAAAAATGAGTTCGCTATTTAAGTCTAAATGAAATTTTCATAATATATTTCAGCAAATGATATATCATCTAATACATTATCTTATAAGAATAAACAAAACCAAGACCTTTTTTCAATACGTTTCTTATACAGGATACTATTGTTGGTGCGCGTGTCTTTCAAACTGAACAGTGAAAAATACTTGAAAACGAAGATATTCAAATATTAAAATAAATTTATTTTGAATCAATATAGTCCATGATAATGTAAATACAAATGTATTAGAATTGTCTTCATTGTTCTTTTTTCCGTCTGATTTCCTCCTTTTGTTTATATGCAATCTGAAATGATTCGTTATTGTTACTTTAATAACAAAAGAATAGATAACAAAGATGCGAATGAATTGTATGGTATACAATGACGATTTAATGATGATGATGATGATGATAGTGATGATGATAATTTAATAAATTTACACAACAGATAATTTAATGAGCTATTCAACTAACTACTACTCAACGGACTACTTAAACTTAACATACAATGTTTTCACATTTGTGATGCTCCGTGTGTACTGGAAACGGGCCGTTTGAAAATAAAGTAAGAGTAATTAACGACAAAAAATCTGATAATTTCTTTGCCTGAAAAAGGTCTTTATGTGAAATGAAAGAATAATTTGGTTTCTTGAAAGGGCATGTGAGTATATATTGCCAGTCTGAGTGTCATGTTTCCCCTCTATTGGCACTTGACCAGCCCTAACCCTCCCTTTTCACCTTTGCGTTATGCTGACAGAATAGGTTTACATTTAATTTTCAAATCAACACATTATTTTGTTCTTAACTGCGACAATAAAATATAAAACCTCATCATATGTCATACAACATGATAATGAACACACGGCCACAAATCACAAAATACGACACAGCGTTGCATAGCTCCAAAAGAACCGGTATTGTGCGATTACGGTGAAGTGATGGTATTTTTAGGCGATTGGCCATTTTCTTGTACAGTTTTCACAAGAATGAATTATTTTCAAAATGGAAAACGCTATTAGACCTATCTTGAAATAAGCTTTGAACATGTTATCTCCTTGTTATTGTACATCTGACATTTTTAGATGTTGAAAACACCCAGTGACGAGTTGACAACATACGCGTCAAAATTATTGCAGAACTCCAACTTTAGCTCCAGTATAGTTGTTAGAGCACTCGAGTATTGACAGTTTATGGTCAATATTTATTGGTGTTAGCATTGTGCGATCCGCGAAGATAAGCATTTATATGAAATAAAGTTTAAATAGTTTGAAGAAAACATAAATATGTATCTTTCGATAATTCATAATGATTGTCTTAACATTTGACATCGAGAGATCTTGTTGCCATATTCGACCAGCCAGAAGTGTCACAAGAAAAATACTTCTAATCAGTTTTGAAGTTCACCATAAAGTATTTTTATTTATTTTCACTCAACAACTTGCAAAACGAAATACTCTTTAAACAATCAAAACATAAGTCACCAATGTTCTAAAAATTGGAACATTTTATTGTTCTCTGTAGTCTTAATATTCGCATAACGCAATTTCACATCCCTTCAATGTCTTAATATAAAATTTAGGTGCAATCTTAAGGACCACATATTATTTTCAATTACATAGTATGGGTGCGTTACTGAAAAACATCTTGTTTTTTTTTTAAATTTAATTTAATACACTGACTCTCGTATATTTTTGTTGAGAAAGCAATGGTGGGACGGGGAACTGGGTGCGGGGGGGGGAGATTTGATTGGCTTCAAAAGTGCCAGTGCTTGTTGCCTGCGGCTTGTGTGATATGAAACGCAGATTGGCAATATATTATTACATACCCTGTTGAGAATCCAATCACTATATTATATCAAACCTAAATTGGATCTGCCTCCTAATTATTGATAACCTCCGTATTTTTTGTCTCCATGGTCTACCTTCTCTCTCACACTTATCTTGGTTCTGTGAATCCCGCAGAGAGACTTCAGTTCAAGCGGAACTTGTGCTGCCACTTCAACTGCTGGTCTATCTATAGGAATAGCCCTTTCATCTTTCTGCTTAGTATCGCGTTTTGATGTCTTCGAGATGCATTTTGCTGGGTTTGATGGTTTAGTGGTTGACATAGACGAAGTTGTATGAGTTATCAACTGACTCTTCCGAGTGAAAGATCGCTTTTCAAAACGTTGTTCGGATGGTTTGCTTGGTTTCTTCATTTTGTCGAGGATTCTTTTATCTGTATATGACGAAGACGGCTGACTTCTTGCAGACGTGGTCTGATGTGGTCGTGCGGTAGGTTTATATACATGCGGCGGCGCTTGGAGCTTTCTCACTGTTGTGTATGTAATTGAAGGTGTGGTACTTTTTCTAATCACTGTCCTTGATTCGGTTTGTCTCTTTTGTAGCTTTTTCTCGGGTAATTTATCCGATGAGTAAGACTTTTCGGCATTTCCCGAAGGTTTTCTAACGGCACGTTTAGCATTTTCTGAGGTAGATGAAATACTCTTTATATCAGAAGAAACCCTTCCTAAAGATATTCGACTGTCTAAAGATGGCGAAAGCTTTCTATTGTAATTAACGTCTTTCTTTGGTTCGCTAGTTTCAATCTCTGACTCATTTATTGCACTGGATGTATCTTTTATTTGATTTTCACTTTCGTAAGGTTTTATGGAAGTTGTTGTTAATGTTTCAGGTAGTTGTTGTTGACTTGGTGGCGGGGTGTTATGCTGAGAAACTGTTGTTTTCTCGTTTATCGGATGAACCGTACCTATATCGTCACCAAGATATTTTATGATTCGGCCTAACACGTCTTGAACAAGGCTAGTGATCCAAGAGGATTCTACAGATGTTACTGATACATCGTCGCTTTCTACATCCATGCCAAGTGTGGCAAGTTGACAGGAAATTTTATCCAGAGTAGACCCCTTTATTTCAATATCCTCGATAATGGATTTAATTTTCTCCATCTGTTCTACAAGAAATGCTGGCGTTACATTTCCAATATCTTTGAGAAGATTGTTTGGTTCTGTTGCACCAAGGAAATGTTTGGCGGTGACGTACATTATATTGATGTTTTCCTGAGAAAACTTGCCTGCTTCGATGTTTGCTACAGTTCCAACAATAGTCTCTGAAAGTATCTGTTTGACGTCGTCCGGATTCAAAATATTTACAGCCGAATCCGTTGTAAATGCCTCGGTCAAGCCCCTTTGCAGACTTTCCAAGATTAATGTCTGAACGTTTGTTGAATCGGCTTCCCACATATCTGGATTCGACTGTTTTGATTGCTCCCGTATCAGTTCAACAATGACATTTTGTAGCGTTTCGCTCACATACTTAAGTGCATCTTTGCCCTCATCTGACATTAACTCTACCGAAGATCCTATAAATTTATTCCCATTACGAGAAACACCCATTTCGATCTGGGACCGTTTGTCTTGTTGCTCTAAAACAATGTTCTGCAGTATGCCGAGAATGAAATCATCGATCTCCAACGATGATATTGAATCCGAACTGTCCGGTCCGTAGTTTTGTCGGGCACGAATCGACTGTTCAAGACGCAAGTTAGAAACGATATTATGCAACGTTTCTAATACCAAGTCTTCTATGTCTTTTGACAATACAGAGCTCGAACTCTTCCTCGGTTTTATATGCAGGTCAGAATGACTACTATATCGCCCAGGATCGTCATGTGGTGAATTTTGCAAAAGTTGACTCGCTGCCCTCTCTAAATCTTTTCTATTAAACACTTCATGAATCATGATTTCCGAGTGTGCAAAGTCCTGTTTTATACGCGAAATCACTTTCTGGACAACTTCTTCGACTAATACTGAAGACGTTGACTGTAGCACGAATGACGATGGAGCTCTTTCTTTAAGTGTGGTATTGTTGTCTTCTCTTATATCAATCAAAACAGACTGGAGAGTTCCCTTCACAAACTTTGTTAATATGTCAGTACTTAGGGTAACAAGGATAGAATCGACTGCTTTTAGAGGATCACCTAACACCTCATCCGGACACTGATTTGGCATTAAGTACGTTTCCAAAATTTTATGAACATATTGTGATTTTCCTCTATTTCGTTCAATATCTTTGACAACTTTGTCCAGGTTGGTCGATGCATTTATCTCAAGTGTTTTTAAATCATCCTCAGTGTCTGTTATTGCTTTGTAGAAATGGGCCATAGACAAATTTGATATCTGATTTTCCGCTAACTCTGATTTAAGTGTCATAACTATATCATAAATAAAATCATCTAAGTCATGTTTTAGTTCATCTGTCAAACTTTGCTGGGAACTTCGGTCGTGTCGAATATTTTTAACACAAGCATCAATAAGATCTGAAGCCAAGAGAGAAGTGTCATCAGAGTGCGATATAGAAGGTATAGAAAATGCATAATTATTCACTTTTCCCTTTGCTACACTTCTTTCCATATTTTTTATTGTTTCTGTCACTAGATAGTTAACCAGAGATACATCATCTGATGAGAGTTGATCCATTTCGTCGACATTCGTTTCTTGTTCACACGAAACCCACTCTTTGTAATTTTCTAAAATTGTACAAAACATATCTTCTGCTAACGACTGCTCTATTCTATCTTCGCGTAAGGATTTTACAATTTCGAGCAATGCTGGTTTGCATTTCTCTAACTCACGTGGCAAGGAGTCTGCAATCCTTTGATCCCCTGAAAGAAGGCTCACAATCGATGAGGCAACGGAAGATGACAGTTTAGGAGAAATTCCTCTCTCGCTGAAGTCTTTGTTCATTATGTCAATGGCTTGCATAACTACATTTGAATGCTCTTGATCACCAACACTTGCTACTGAAGATATCATTTTGGGTGAAATTCCTCTCTCACTGATATCTTTGTCTATTTTTTCAATAGTTTCCATAGCTACATGGGAAGCTATGGTTGATGCCGATGGGGAATATTGCAGTCCTGATTGTAAAAGAGTTTGCACTTGATCACCAACACTTAAGCTAGCCACTGAAGATATCATTTTGGCTGGAATTCCTCTCTCTCTGATGTCTTTGTTTATTTCGTCAATGGTTTCCATAACTACATTGGAAGCTATGGTTGATGCTGATGGTGAATGTTTCAGACCTGCTTTGTCTCTGTTTATAGCTTTAATGGTTTCCTTAAGTTCATTGGAGGGAATGATTACTGCCGATTGTGATTGTTGCAGACCTGATTTTAATGTTATTTGTCCTTGATCACCAACACTTAAGCTAGCTACTGAAGATATCATTTTCTGTGGAATTCCCCTCTCAGTGATTTCTCTGTTTATTTTGCCAATGGTTTCCAAAACTACATGGGAAGCTATGGTTGATGCCGATGGTGAATGTTGCAGACCTGATTTTAATGGTATTTGTCCTTGATCACCAACTCTTAAACTAGCTACTGAGGATACCATTTTTGGTAGAATTCCTCTCTCACTGATATCTTTGTCTATTTTGTCAATGGTTTCCATAACTACATGGGAAGCTATGGTTGATGCCGATGGTGAATGTTGCAGACCTGATTTAAATGGTATCTGCCCATGATCACCAACACTTAAGCTAGCTACTGAAGATATCATTTTGTGTGGAATTCCTCTCTCGCTGATGTCTCTATTTATTTCGTCAATGGTTTCCGTAACTACATGGGAAGCTATGGTTGATGCCGATGGTGAATGTTGCAGACCTGTTTTAAATGGTATTTGCCCTTGATCACTAATAAGTTCAGTAACTAGTGAAGATCTCGTTTTTGGCGATAGTCCTCTTTCGGCGAAGTCTGGTTTTATAGTTTGAGTGGTTTGCTTAACTTCATTCGAGGCAATGGTTAATGCTGAATATTGCAGATCTGGTTTTGGCTGTAACTGACCTTGATCACAGACTAGAGATGGAGTTAATACAGTCATCGGTTTTTGTGCAATTTCAACGTCGGTGAATTCTTTGCTTATAGAGGCAAGGGTATGACTACCTACTTGGGAAGTAATTGTTGAGGCTGATGGTGTAAGTACCAAGCTCGATATTGAGGGTAATTGCTCAGGCGCATAGCCTCTTTCAAAGTCTCGATAAATTCCCATTAGTGCCAGATTAACCGCTTCACCTGCTATTTGAGACCCAGACGTTGCTTCTACTATGACCTTAGCAACTTCTATAAGCGAACTGCTTGTTAACTGACCGCTGTCCAGTTCTAACTGAAGATTTCTAATTACTTCATCAACGACACTATCGACGAAGGTATCCAATGGTTCTTGCACTAGGCTAACAAGACGTCGTCCACACTCCATCAATTTCCCACCTACTTCCTCGGCTTCTATGTCCGAAAAACAACCATTTTCAACGTTATCTATAAAATTCCTTATATGATGGAATATTATCGCGGAAGCTGTGGTGTCCTGAATCTTTTCTGGTTCCTTGTTATCTGTACTGTCCCGAATCTTTTCTGGTTCCTTGTTATCTGTAGTGTCCCGAATCTTTTCTGGTTCCGTGTTATCTCTAGTGTACCGAATCTTTTCTGGTTCCTTGTTATCTGTGACCACTTGTATCTTTTCTGGTTCCTTGTTATCTGTGGTGTCCTGAATCTTTTCTGGTTCCTTGTAATCAGTGGTCTCCTGAATCTTTTCTGGTTCCTTGTTATCTGTGGTGTCCTGAACCTTTTCTGGTTCCTTGTAATCAGTGGCCACATGAATCTTTTCTGGTTCCTTGTTATCTGTGGTATCTTGATTATTTTCTGGTTCCTTGTTATCTGTGGTCTCCTGAATATTTTCTGGTTCCTTGTTTTCTGTGGAGTCTTGAAGATTTTCTGATTCCTTGTTATCTGTGGTCTGCTGAATATTTTCTGGTTCCTTGTTATCTATGGTCTCCTGAATCGTTTCTGGTTCTTTGTTATCCTCCACAACTGCTTTTGTTATTGGTTCCTCTTTCGTTAAAATTCTTTCATTTAAACATTTTGATATCTCTGAAAAGTCACTTTCGTTTAGTTCACCTATTTGCAGTTTCAGTGTAAGGTTATTTAAAACCGTCTTGAGAAATTTCGTAAAACCACAAACAGCATCGTATGTTTTCTGTCTTTGCGAAGCTGCGTTTAAATATGCCCTTAAAGCTTTCATAATATCTTGTGAAAACTCTTCCTCAATTTCATTAGTGTTTATGTCATTTACGATTGTTTTCAGAGCATCATGTACTGTTTGTGTGGCAATATGAGAAGATTCTGTTTGGAGAGGAGATTTCAACATTCTTACTACAGTTGATGCAATTTCTTCTACATCATTCCCACATAGCAGTCCTTCTTCAATCTGCTTGATCAGGTCATCAATGTCATCTAGCGTGATATCTTCGATGCCAACGTGCTCTTCTGCGATAATTCTGAACCGATAAAGAAGCTGCAGTAAAACTTCCGTCAATGCTGGTTTTTCTAGTGAGTGTGGTAATATGTTGATGACCGCCTCGGCTATGTCCATTACGCCTCGTCGAAGTTCAGAATCACTAATTTCATGTGTAAATCGGTCTTTAACCTTTTTTAGAATGTTTTCAACTAAATCCTTTGCCATGTCTGCGTTTGTTATTTTGTACTTAACAAATGCACTTACAACACATACTGACAAGTCTCCAAGTTGTGCTGGTGTAAGACTTGCAGGTGAAAGTCTCCTGCAAGCCTCTTGTACAATACTGAGATTCACGTCATAATATGCCCCTGCTATCGCCTTTTGTTCAACTGTGTACAGAACATCTTTCAAAAGATTTGTAAACCGACGTTCGTCACAGACAGATGGTGGGAATCTAATTGTATTGTAAGAAAATACAATTGCAAACAGAATTTGGTAAATCGACATAAAATCCATTGTTCCTTCTTGAAGCTGCCGATGAACATCCTGCAAAACATTCTGAATGTCCTGCTGGTTTTCAATTTCAGAAACGGATTCCGATAATTGAATGTTTATGGTTTCTTTCTTTACAGACTCCGCTAGGTCATGTACCTGTTCTTTTGAAAGAGCTTCATTCTCGAGATCCTTTATTAGACTTTTCAGCGTACTTAAAACAAAATTATCTAGGTATGGTTCTGTTATTGGTGAATCTTCCTTTGGATCCATAGCAGATTTTACGGCATATTCGATAGTCTCATCGACAAAAGTATTAAGTTCTTCATCTGAGACCGATATACTTTGACTGCTAACGTCGCTAGCAATACTGTCAATCATCGTCACAGTGAACGAAGCCATGTTATCAACGGAAACATTTCCAGATTGAATATCCGCCATAATCCTAGAAAGTGTGAAATCCACCATCATCTTTGCAATAACAGACGAAGAACTTGAAGAAACGAAATTTCCAACGTTCTCTTCCTCAGGTGCCTCCGGTATGGCGTCTTTGCTAGTGTCGGCCTCGGACTGAAGAATATCCATGCAGTACGATGCTAACTTCATTATTTCGTCTCTATTGAGTCTTCCGTTATTAAGATCATCCAAAAGACGAAGGAGAAGAGTTTCCACAAAGGATACTGAGGACACTTTGTTTTCAAGTTCTGGTGAACCAAGAAGGGCCTCTGCTTCGAGTTTTGCTATTTCAAGTTGAGAGGCAACTGGTGTCAGGATGTGCTCAGATACCGGTTTAAGTGGAAAACGTGCCTTATTGAGGCTCTCATCAGATAGGACTTCAGAAGCTTTGATTTCTTCGTCATCGGAGCTGAATCGAACGGACTTGCTTTTAACAGCTGAAAAAGATTTAATTACTTTCGTATAACAATGCACAGTGTATGACAAGTAAAAAAAGCAGTGCGCATGAATTGATATTTTTTATTAAATGAGAGAGAGAGAGAGAGAGAGAGAGAGAGATAAAAAGCGCGCGCGCGTGAGAGTGATAACCTAAGGGACCTTAGGGAAATCCTTGGCATTTTGGCAAACATAAATTGTCACCGGGCTTTTAATAAAATCTGGTTCTAGGGTCATCCACACTACATTTTCTTGGTTTTCATATGGACAAACATGTTCAAGTTACCTCCGTTAATAAATTAACCCCACCTATTTGATAACGTTTAAGTATTTGTAAGCCTACGATAAAAATACAACCCGTTCAGTGACAGCACCTAGCCACATAATACCACACTTACTACCGTTCGAGCTAGTCGGGACAATGCCCGACATGTTGCGAGATAACTCTGATATAGCATTTGTCATCATGGAAAAAAAACATTCATGTAATGCGAGATATAGTTATGATTTAAAAATTATAATAAAATAAATATCTTAAATCGGCCAGTGTCTAATGTACTGTTTATTGGTGAAAATATTGAGTTGCGCTCAACCCGGGGCTAGGCGGCGTGGGCAGTAATATGCATTTCCATTACTGCCCATGAACAGGCTCAATCAAACCGAGCTTGCAATATTTTCATATTTGTCGTGTTCGGTGGCTTTCATTTATTTACATATTTTAAAAAGATATTATCTTTAGTTGAGACAGATGTATTTAGTGGAGGTCCTGTTGATTGGACGTATGAAAATAGTTAAAGAAACTGTATACCCTCTATTTCTTCTATGGTTTCATCTTCCAACAGCTCATGGTATTGATGATATATTTCCTAAAATAAAGAATAATGGGGCACGTTAAATCATTGTAAGCAAACTTAATTTCAAGATTGTATAAAGCGTTTAAGAAATAGCATGAAATAAACAACCTGTTTCGTATAACTGCGTATAAAATGCAGTAAAATTATTTTGCAATAATTACAAATCTGTGTTAAAACTTACAGTCTTTACTTTATTTATCACGTCTTGTACGAGTGCTTGAGCTTCCTTATGTAGTGCCTCTTCTTTTTCCTGACTCTGGTCATCTCTCTTTCCTAGAAAAATTCATTATATTAACATAGCATTGAGAGTTTTGTTGTGCTTGTTGTTTACATCTTATTTTCTACTATATAGTGTTGAATCTCTATATATTGACAATCAATGAGCGTTTAATTATATAAAAGATGACCATTATAGGCCTGTTGTTTGAAACTGAATGCTCGGGTCAAAAAATATATATAAATTAAACCGCGCACGAATATGTTTTTATTCAACTGGAGAGAGAGAGAGAGAGAGAGAGAGAGAGAGAGAGAGAGAGAGAGATAGAGAGAGAACAAAAGCGTAAACCCGAGGGAATACCATGGCAAAACATGGATTTAAATCCGGTTCTAGAATGCATGAATCTTGTAGTTGCCATGCTAGGTTCTCAAACAAACATGTTCAATTTGCCTCCGTGAATTTATTCCAACCCATATAGTCGACAATGTTTACATGATTGTAAGCCTGGTAAGCCTACGATTAGAATCGACCCATATGCCCAGAGTGTCTAACCACATAACGCCGAACTCAATACCGATTGAGCTAACCGGAACATGTAGCGCTGATAGCCCTGATACAGCGTTCGTCATTATGTGTTTATTCATGTAATGCGGGTGTTAATAATGTTCACCAATTAATAATAAAATAATGTTTAATCTTCCTTTCTCTTATGAATGATATGCATACATATTTATAAACTGGTGTATTAAGTTATGGCAAATGTATATATTCGAGATTTTGTTGATTTGATGTTTGAAAATATTAAGTTAACTGTATACCATCTATTTCTTCTTTATTTTCATCTTCCAACATCTGAAGGTATTGGGGATATATTTCCTAAAATAAAGCATAATGCGACATTATAGATTTTTAATACACTTAATCTCAAAATAATATAAATATTTTTTAAAGAGCAAGAAATAAATACATTGTTGTGTTTAATAATGTATAAACTGCAGTTAACGACATTTAGCAAATATAACACCGCTGTTTTCGAACTTACATTTGTTACTTGAGTTATTACGTCTTGCACGAGTGCTTGAGCTTGCTTCTGAAGTGCCTCTTCTTTTTCCTGTCTCTGGTCCTCGCTCTTTCCTATACAAAATAAATTCCATTAACATAACCTTTAATCTCTTTATTTCTCTATATTTTGAGAGAGAGAGAGAGAGAGAGAGAGAGAGAGAGAGAGAGAGAGAGAGAGAGAGAGAGAGAGAGAGAGAGAGGATGAAAACGTTAACCTGAGGGATAACAATGAGAAATCATTATTGTCACCTGGGATTTAAATCCGGTCTAGGATGCATCAACCTCATACTTGCCCTGAGGTTCTCAAAGGAACAAACATGTTCGGGTTACCTCTGTGAATTAATTTCACCCCATTTTCTTGACACGTTTAAATAATTGAGAGCCAGTGATAAGAATCGAACATGTATGGCGACAGTGTCTAGACATATATAACGACGAACTCGCTAGCCGGTACAACCACAATAATTGTTGCTCAGATACCCCTGATATACGGAAAAGTTCGTAATCACGTCCAAGAAACATTCATGTTGCGCGAGTAATAATTATATTTTACAATTGAAAATAAAATAATTTTTAATCAACCTGTCTCTAATGAATTATATGCTGCATGCTTATAAATTGGTGTATTAAGTTGTGGTAGATGTATATAATTATCGAGATTACGTTGATTTGATGTATGAAAATAGTAAGTTAACTGTATACCATCTTTTTCTTCTTTGGTTTCATCTTCCAACATATGAAGGTATTGAGGATATATTTCCTAAAATAAAACAAAATGCGACATTGTTTTTTTTTCTTTCTAAGACACACTTCATCTCATAATTGTAAACATGTTTTTTCTAAGTGCAAGAAAAAAACTGTGTTCAGTTAAATATTTAGCAAATATTACACAATTGTGTTCAAACTTACGTTTTCTACTTGAGTTATCACGTCTTGCACGATTGCTTGAGCTTTCTTTTGAATGGCCTCTTCCTTTTCTTGACTCTGGCCATCTCTATTAATTTCCTAAAATAAGGCATATTGCGACATTCTTGAATCATTTAAAACACACTTAAGGTGGAACGCGACACTGCGAATTTTCGAATTTCTTTATGAAATTTGGTATGGTATTTATTGACGATGATTCCAGCATGAATCCGCAGTTTTTCGATTAATCAAATAGTTGTTTAGATATTTACCTTCAAAGTTAGCTATCAACGCCAGTTTTCTGCAGTGACGTCAACGACGTTCGCCTAACACTTTTTCGGGGCTGGCTGAAAATTGGGGTTTCCAATTTCATTTATTCTTTCAAAAATGAATTGGCGCTGAAAATACCTTTCCGGTGATATAAGATTTAACATAATGTGACCAGCTTTGACAACGTTGTGTACCGTTAAACGCCGTTTTTGCGTTAAAAATGACGTGGAGTTTTGCCCTTTTTCTGTCGACTTTTTCAAAATTGTGAAAAATTACCGAATTTAATTTTTGATTTTTTTGCTTAAAAAGTTTGAGAAAAGCAATTCCAATTGAAAAAGCGAATAAAATTTGGGGGTCACCGACTTAGTTATTGTGCTATTACCATTTTAAGTAGCCCTATCCTTTTTTGAAAAAATACGTTATTTTTGGAAATTTTAGAAAAAAAAAAGTTCATCAATTAAAAACTTCGTAAAAAGACACAACAGAGGAAGTTGAATTGAATTATCATATAAAAATGACATCTAATTGATTTCTCGTATGTTAATTTGTCACAAATATCTTTAAAAACGTTACTAGGGGTAAAAACGAACATTCCCAAATGCGTATAATACTTACGTCAATTATTTCTATTCGGACGTTACACTTATAATTATTAAGTATTTCGATGTCTTACTTACAATTTCATAAATTCTGCTGTTTTCTTCTTATATTGTCAAAGCATTTTCACAAAGGTGTGCTAAATTTATTTAATAGTGTTTTCAATAACTCAAGAAACGCATGAGATTTCACTGTAGTTATAGACATTTGATTAAAACTGTTCAAATCGTTAGTCTATGCACATAATAGAAATACTGTAGCGCCTAAATTTGTGCACCGAGACGCCTAAAATAATTAAAAAAAATATATTTCGTAGCCTCAGCAGATCTATAAAAGGAATATCTATCAATTCTAGTTAGCTATCTGCCTTATTTTGTCTTGTAAAAAGTTAAAGGGATGACAAATAATCCACCAGCCGTGCTTATGTTTGATTTGTTCCCATTATTTTCTGCAATTATACATCTTTTTTATTTTGCTTGTAAGCTGCAATTTCAAATGATTGACATTTATTTTACCTGCATCTAAGGTAGTATAACAGTTCCATGCTGGGATGCTCCATTAGCGCGGTCGTAACTGTATTTCATTTACCAATATAAATTGTACTTCATATGGTGCCAATTCTAAATTCTTTTATGATTATCGAAGAGTTCACAGTTTTCTATAAAAGCGTCAAAGAAAGTATAGCAAAACAATAGCCAATTTGTTAAGTGGTGTGTTGCTTGAACTTTTGTTTGTGACAGTGAGAATCGCACACAGTGAGAAACGACACATAAACGGTGAAGGCCGCGGCGCGGTGGTATAGAATACGTCCCTCGTTTTGTTGTTTATATGTACTTTCTCGGAAACTGCTGCGAGACATACACTGACCAAGCAACATGTGGTTCCTGTACGTGTCTATTTCTTATCCGCCATAGATTGCTAAAAAAGTTTTAGACCGGCGATTCCGTGCTTATGTGCCTTGTCTGTGGTTATGCGCAATATGCGATTTTTACTGTCTCGACAATCAACATAGAAAGGTACCACGAAATGAAGCAGCATTAGACGAAGAAAATTGCTGTAAAAATGATTTAGAAATATTCCGAAATTCGTTTAACCCTTTCCTATAATATATATATATTTACGCATTTTATCGCATTATTAAACAGCGTAGATCCAGATAAGCTTGCACATCCGATCTTATCGATTTCTCTTTTAATATTTTGTCTGATGAGGATCTGCACTGTTAGCTTTTTGGTCAGAAATAACCTTATAAATCAAAAGCGAACAGTGAAGATCCTTCGTCCCTGTTCGTCCATTCCATATAGGCGTTTATATGGAAAAAGGCGTTAAGTGAAATTTAAAAATTAAAATTTACAATACTGCAAACAATTTTGAATATAGACCGCAGTCTGTGTTTTCCTATGATTTTTGTTTTGTATTATAACAGAAGCTAATGTGATGCAATAATTGAACATTGCATTATTTCCCTCATTATTAATTAATGGAGATTCGCGTAATATAAATAAGTTGTAAAAATTTTACACATCTTGGTTTTAGAGTCAGTCGTAATGTTCATCGAGCTTAATAAAGCAAATACAATAACATGTATAAAGACAAGTTTTGCTCTTTCTTTATTTCTGTAGTAGCATTTTATTTCGCGGGGACCAGTTTTCGCGCATAAGCCAATGCGGTGCCATAAAATTGCGCAGTTACATGTATATTACATTCAGAAGCATTCATGATAAGCTAACACATGGTTAAATTTCAATGCACTTTCATTTCGCGCACGTTTTCTAGTGCGAATTAAGCGAAAATTAGATCCGCGTGAAATATAATGATACGACAGTATCTCCAGAGGTTTCTCATAGCAGTTATCCTTATGACGAGGATTTAGCCAAAAAGCCGAGTTTAATAATATAACTTTAAAATGTTGGTGCATGCAACATACGTAAGGCACTCTGACACAATAACACCAGAGGGAACGTTTCTTAACAGTGTAAAACTCCAAAAATTGTGAAATTATCGTGCGAATTTACCTGCCCTTAAAGCAGCGCATATTGTGTAAAAACATGTTTTATTTAATTTTTTCGTTCTTCTTAAATTACCATAAGTCATTGTAGTTGCTGTAATATTATAGAATTTGAATAAGAAGTCATAAATTTACAGAAACGTCACTTTTCTTTACACATTTTTTAAAGGGGGAGGGATGCTCAAAACGGCCATGCCGCAATAACGAAGTCGGTGACCCCCAAATTTTATTCGTTCATTCGATTGGAATTGCTTTTTTTCAAACTTTTTAAGCAAAAAAAAAACAAAAATTAAATTCGGGAATTTTTCACAATTTTGAAAAAATCGACAGAAAAAAGGCAAAACTCGGCGTCATTTATAACGCGAAAACGGCTTTTAACGGGACACAACGTTGTCAAAACTGGTCACATTATGTTAAATCTTATATCACCGGAAAGGTAGTTTCAGTGCCAATTCATCTGTGAAAGAGTAAATGAAATTGGAAACCCCAATATTCAGCCAGCCCCGAAAAAGTGTTCGGCGAGTGTCGTTGACGTCACCGCAGAAAACTGGCGTTGATAGCTAACTTTGAAGGTAAATATCTAAACAACTATTTGATTAATCGAAAAACGGTTTGCGGATTCATGCTGGAGTCATCGTCAATAAATACCATAGCAAATTTCATAAAGAAATTCGAAAATTAATTAATTAAGTTCAAGAAATTGACAGCGTGTTGTGTCTAATTATAGTTCAAACTGCAGTAAACGATATTTAGCAACTATTACACAATTGTGTTTAAACTTACGTTTTCTACTTGAGTTATAACGTCTTGCACGATTGCTTGAGCCTTCTTTTGAATGGCCTCTTCCTTTTCCTGACTCTGGTCATTTCTGTTTCCTAGACAAAAATCATTCCATCAACATAGGCTTGAGAGTTTTGTTATACGTGTTGTTTTAGAACTATGCAGTGTTTAATCTCTATATGTAAATCAAATGAGCCAGAACTTTGCAGTGTTAAATTTCTATAATATATTGAAATAAAATGAACATTTTGATTATATAAAAAATAACCACAGCGGGCATATGTTTCAAACTGTATGCTTCGGTTAAATATATATTTACAATTGCAAAACGTGTTTTCGGTGATTGTAAATGCACACGAATTATTTTTTTATTAAATGTGTGAGAAAGAGAGGGCACCAACATTACACTTGCACTCCCTTGTTCTCATAGGAACAAACATGTTCAAGTTGTCCCGGTTAATTTTTAATATCTAACTACTCAACAACATTTAAATAATTGTAAGCCGCCCCGAGAATCGAACTTTTACGACGACAGCGCATAGCCACATAACACAGAAATCACAACCGATTGAGCTAGCCGGGACAAATATAAAAAAAAATGTAGCGCTGATAGCCCTGATATTGCGTTCGTCATTATGTAAAAGAAACATTTATAATAGAAGTAATAATTATGCATTACAAGTTATTATAGAATAGTTTTCAATCGAACTGTCTTTGATGAAAGAAGTGCGTACATACTTCGATTGGAGTTATATTGATTTGAGACAAAAGTATCTCATCGAGATTTTGTTGAATTTATGTATAAAAATATTAAGCAAACTGTATACCATCTATAACTTCTTTGGTTTCATCTTCCAACATCTGAAGGTACTGAGGATATATTTCCTAAAATAAGGCATACTGCTTCATTGTTGAATCATTTAAAACACAATCTCAACATTGTATAAAAGTTTTTAAGCGCCATAAATTAACAGCCTGTTGTGTCTAATAGAGTACAATCTGCAGTAATCGATAAACATCGTCTTCAGTTAACGACTTTTTTTTAAATATTACACAACTGTTGTCAAAACTCACATTTGTTACTTGAGTTATCACGTCTTGCACGATTGCTTGAGCTTGCTTCTGAAGTTCCTTTTCCTTTTCCTGACTCTGGTGATCTCTCCTTCCTAGACAAAATTCAATCAATTAACATAGCCTTGAAAAAGTGTAATGCTGGTTTGTTACATCATAAAACTTTGTAGTGTTTAATATTTAGACTTTCCCTGCCAGTTTCTCAAAGGAACAAACATGTTCAAGTTGCCATCGTAAATTAATTTCACCACATATTTGCCAACGTTTAAATAATTGTTAGCCCCCCCACCCCCACCCCCGAGAATCGAACCCGTACAGCGATAGCGCCTAGACACATGACGCCGAACTCAAAACAGTTTGAACTGGCCGGGAGAACCCCGATAAATGTAGTGCGGACAACACTGATATAACGGTTGGCATTATGTAAAGGAAACATTCATGCATTGCGTTTAGTAATTTTTTAACAAGTTTTAATAAAATAATTTTTAATCTACCTGTCCTTGATGAATGCTATGCGTACGTTTTTACAAATTGGTGTATTAAATTGTGAAATTAGATGTATATAATCGAGATTTTGTTGATCTGATGTATGAAAATATTAATTTAACTGTATACCCTCTATTTCTTCTTTGGTTTCATCTTCCAACATTTCCTAAAATAAAGCATTATGCGACACTATAGAATCATTTTAAAACAATATTAACATTGTATTAATGTTAATTTTAAGTTCAAGAAATAAATACCCTGTTATGTATAATAATGTGCAAAAAATGAAATCTGCATATCAGGAATCGCCAAACTCACAAAACCCAGACCACCACGCAGTGAAAAAGAAGAGAGGTAAAGAGAGCATGTTTTTATAAGTATTACAAAATCAATAAGACGCCACAAACAATTAACGAAAAAGAGAACCCTTGGGGTTACCGTCTTGGAACGGTCAGTAGCAAAACAATTTGCCACTAGGGTTTAAACCAGGTTCTAGGCTGAACCAACCTTACACTTGCCCCCAACAAATTCTCAAATCAACACAGAAGTACAAATTGTCTTGGTGAAATAACTCTAACCCACCCATCAGCTCAACATTGTTGTATGAAAAAGCACACACAAACATGTAAAATAAAAGAAGCCAATAGCATTGCAAAGCCAAAAGGGTGGGTACTCATGATCTTTCCAAGACCAGAGCTCCTGGAGTCAAATCATCAATGACAAAATGACAGGGATAAAAAATATGAAAATGGAACTTTGAAGCCATCAAACACGACAAATATGAATAAATTGCAGGCTAGGTTTGATTGAGTCTGCTTATGGGCAGTAACTGAAATGCATAAAGTATACCTTGGGGTGATTAAGCAATATCCAGATCAATATATAATATATGGATATTGAAACCACCCATCAATAAACTGGCCAAAAGAGTAAAACAAAAGTAAAAGTAATTTTACAAGTACTATTAACATAATACATAAGTATCGTGCCCAACGACATTCAAAGGACGTAACTGATAACATCACTGATTGAAAGTGCGTGGAGAATTTTTTTACAGATGCCACACCTCACAAAAGCTGCTACTGTGATATTGAAATAGACAAAAAAGGGAACTTTGAAAGCCACCAAACACGACAAATATGAAAATATTGGAGGCTCGGTTTAATTGAGCCTGTGGGCAGTAATGGAAATGAATATTACTGAGCACGCCGCCTAGCCTCGGGTTGAGCGCAACCCAATATAACGCTAATAAACAGAACAATTTTGATCCATCCCAAACTATATTATGCATATGACGTTGAACATGCAACTTTCAATGCGGTATTTTCAGATTAATACCATTCCATGTCCAGCAGGGTATGGTCCCCAGATAAAAGAATGGGTTTGCCTTAAACGAGAAAACAATGGGCGGAACTTAACATAATAGAATTTTGACAGAAGATCCGAGAATATAATTCCTGCATATCACAGACAACGCCAAAGGCAAAATTTAAAAAGCAAGAAGTATATCCTTGTGGTGATTGAACAATATCCAAATCTACATTGGCTTGGAAATTGAAACCACCAATCTATAAACTTGGCAATTATTTAAACAAAAGTACATAGTTAATAAGTATCGTGCTCAACGACCATCAAATGACGTAACACATAACAGCACTGATTGAATTACGGGGAGAAATTTTACAGCCGCCACACGGCACAAACAGCGAGAAACAAATAAAAGAAACAAATCGAGCTTCTAGGTTCTTATACAAGATTTCCCCATAAACCTTGAACAACTTTTAAACTCCTGCCACTGTCAAACAACCTGCAGTTAACGATATTTAACAAATATAACTCAGCTTTTTTCAAACTTACATTAATCACTTTAGTAATCACGTCATGCACGATTGCCTGAGCTTGCTTCTGAAGTGCCTCTTCCTTTCGTTTCTGGTCCTCATCTTCCAACATCCGAAGGTATTGAGGATATATTTCCTAAAATAAAGCATAATGCGACATTGTAGAATTATATTTAAAACAATCTCAAAATTGTATAAAAGTAAATTTTAAGAGCTAGAAAAAACACCCAGTTGTGCACAATAATGTGGAAACTGCAATTAACCATATTGAGCAAACATATCACAGCTTTGTTCAAGCTTACATTTTTCACTTTAGTTAGAACGTCATGCACGATTGCTTGAGCTTGCTTCTGAACAGCCTCTTCCTTTTGTCTCTGGTCCTCATCTTCCAACATCTGAATGTATTGAGGATATATTTCCTAAAATAAAGCATAATGCGACATTGTAGAGTTATATTAAATCAATCGCAAAATTGTATAAAAATTAATTTTAAGAGCAAGAAAAACACCCAGTTGTGCACAATAATGTGGAAACTGAATTTAACGATATTGAGCAAACATAACACAGCTTTGTTCAAACTTACATTTTTCACTTTAGTTATCACGTCATGCACGATTGCTTGAGCTTGCTTCTGAACAGCCTCTTCCTTTTGTCTCTGGTCCTCATCTTCCAACATCTGAAGGTATTGAGGATATATTTCCTAAAATAAAGCATAATGCGACATTGTAGAATTATATCAAAAACAATCTCAAAATTGTATAAATGTTAAACTTAAGAGCAAGAAAAACACCTTGTTGTGCATTATAATGTGGAAACTGCAGTTAATGATATTGAGCAAATATAACACATCTTTGTTCAAACTTACATTTTCCACTTTACTAAGCACGTCATGCACGATTGCTTGAGCTTGCATCTGAACTGCCTCTTCCTTTTGTCTCTGGTCCTCATCTTCCAACATCTGAAGGTATTGAGGATATATTTCCTAAAATAAAGCATAATGCGACATTGTAGAGTTATATTTAAAACAATCTCAAAATTGTATAAAAGTTAATTTTTAAGCCAAAGAAAAAACACCTTGCTGTGCATAGTAACCTGGAAACTGCAGTTAACGATATTGAGCAAACATAACACAGCTTTGTTCAAACTTACATTTTTCACTTTAGTTATCACGTCATGCACGATTGCCTGAGCTTGCTTCTGAACAGCCTCTTCCTTTTGTCTCTGGTCCTCATCTTCCAACATCTGAAGGTATTGAGGATATATTTCCTAAAATAAAGCATAATGCGACATTGTAGAATTATATTAAAAACAATCTCAAAATTGTATAAATGTTTAACTTAAGAGCAAGAAAAACACCTTGTTGTGCAGTATAATGTTGAAACTGCAGTTAATGATATTGAGCAAACATAACACATCTTTGTTCAAACTTACATTTTCCACTTTACTTAGCACGTCATGCACGATTGCTTGAGCTTGCATCTGAACTGCCTCTTCCTTTTGTCTCTGGTCCTCATCTTCCAACATCTGGAGGTATTGAGGATAAATTTCCTAAAATAAAGCATAATGCGACATTGTTCAATTTTTCAAAACACACTTAATATGAAATCGAATATTTACACTTCAAATTGGTCCTATACGATGAAGTCTTATTTATCTAACAAATCATTATTTCTGATGGTAAACAGTGTAACATATTTAAAAGGCTTGGCTACAGTATACAATGGTATCATACTACGTCACGAGCACCTACCAAAAAGATCCATCCCGGACTTTTTTTGTAAACAAACCCGTCGCTTCAAAGGTAAACTTTAATTTTTCTGTTTGAAATCTTCGTAGCTGAAACTTGTTTTGTAGCGCAACAAATATTTGTGCACGATTTGTGCATAAATCAAATGTCGAAAATGACTGTAATAATGTATCTAACAATCGGCTCCAATCGGCTACAAAAATGAAGGCTGCATCGACAGAACTCTGCATCGATGTATGTTGTTTTTGGCCTGAATCCTGGATGGATCTCTCAAAAAACAAATTAAAACCGAATAAACTCATAAACTGGCCTATGTCACAGTAAATGCTTCTCAGAATAATAATATTGAGACTTATGAATATTTGTTGCGCTACAAAACAATTTTCAGCTACGAAGATTTCAAACAGAAAAATTAAAGTTTACCTTTGAAGCGACGGGTTTGTTTACAAAAAAAGTCCGGGATGTATCTTTTTGGTAGGTGCTCGTGACGTTGTATGATACCATTGCCCAATAGCTGTTCACAATTTATAGGACGTTGCTCGATGTTTTTACGTTTGACGATATTTAACAAATTCAACACAGCTTTGTTCATACTTACATTTTTCACTTTAGTTATCACGTCATGCACGATTGCTTGAGCTTGCATCTGAACTGCCTCTTCCTTTTGTCTCTGGTCCTCTCTCTTTTCTATACAAAAATAATTTCATTTAGATAGCCTTTGGAGTTTTTTTTCTAAGATTGGTGTTTACATCTTTGAAAAATGTAGTGTTGA
Organism: Corbicula japonica; assembly: GCA_038501625.1. Lineage (NCBI taxonomy): Eukaryota > Metazoa > Mollusca > Bivalvia > Venerida > Cyrenidae > Corbicula > Corbicula japonica. The sequence continues at coordinate 645,480 of JAZAYU010000245.1, read as the reverse complement.
ATATCTATATGTTGAAAATACATAAGAGTTTGATTACCATCATGGCCTATTGTTTAAAATTGTATGCTAGGGTTAAATATATACTTAAAACTGCAAAAATTTTAAAGTTGCAAAGGCGTTTTTGGTTATTGTAAATGCGCATAATTTAATATTTATTAAATGGCAGTTACAGAAAGCCTTGAGAGAGAGAGAGAGAGAGAGAGAGAGAGAGAGAGAGAGAGAGAGAGAGGACGAAAGAGTTCACCTGATGGATAACCATGACAAAATATTATTGTCACCTGCGATTTTGGATGATTTGATGTATGAAAATATTAAGTTTACTGTATACCATCTATTTCTTTCTTCGTTTCATCTTCCAACATCTGAAGGTATTGAGGATAAATTTCCTAAAATTAAGCATAATGCGACAGTGTTCAATTTTTTACAACATACTTCAAAATTGAATATTTACACTTCAACTTCGTCCTGTACGTGAAGTCTTATTTATCTAACAATCATTATTTCAGATGATCACGCATTACTTTAAAAGGCGTGGCTACAGTAGAGCTGTTCACAATTTATAGGACGTTGCACGATGTTTTGACGTGTTACGTCGCCGAGCACGCACGTTTTCTCACGAGCTGCTGCGAACAAGCATGACGTCATCTACTATTGTTGTCAACGTAGCTGTTCCAACAGCCATTCGAAAAAACTGTACTATTACGAATTCTTCTAGTTATTTCTGTATTATCGAGATAATTTATGAGTGTAAATATAAGGATTGAATCGATATTTGATGTTTTTCATATTGATTTCATATCGATTCAATCCTTGTGTATAATAATATACAAACTGCAGTTTACGATCTTTAGCAAATACAACACAGCTGATGCCAAACTTACATTTTCTACTTTATGTATCACATCTTGCACGATGGCTTGAGCTTTCGTCTGGAGTTCCTCTTCCTTTTCCTCAGTCTGTTCATCTCTCTTATCTAGACAAAATTCATTCTATTCACAAAGCATTGGGATTTTCATTATGCTTGTTGTTTTCATCTAAGAACTATGTAGTTTTGAAGCTTTATGTATTAAAAATATATGAGCGTTTGATACTACCGACTGAGCTAGCCTGGACAAAGTAACAAAATATTTTGCGAAGATAACCCTGATAAAACGTTAGTCTTAATGTAAAATATTCACAAATTGGAGTAATATTTATGCATTACAAATTATTATTAAAAAAAATTAATCGACCTGTCCTCGATGAATGGTATGCATTCATTTTTAATTGGACTTATATGAGTAAAGACAGATTTATTTTATCGAGATTACGTTGATTTGATACATCAATACATTGAGCAAACTGTATACCATCTAATTCTTCTTTGGTTTCATCTTCCAACATCTGAAGGTACTGTGGATGTATTTCCTAAAATAAGGCATAAAGCGACATTGTTGACACTTTACACATCTAAATTTTATAAATGGTTTAAAAAGTGCAAGAAATAAACAACATAATAGAGTACAAAGCTTATTTATATTACACAGCCAAGTTAAAACTTACAGACAGTTCTTGATGTATCACGTCTTGCACAACTGCTTGAGCTTGCTTCTGAAGTGCCTCTTCCTTTTCCTGACTCTGCTCATCTTTCTTTAAAAATAAACAAAACATAGTGAGAAAATAACATAACGCGCCACAAGGTATTTAGTTAACAAAGTCCCCACTTCCAAACTTGTACCGCTTGGTCATAATATGACCAAAATTTAACCCAATAAAAAACAATTAGCTTAAAGGAGATCCTGGAGGGTTACAGTCTAGGAACGATTTATGACAGTATATATTTACTACTGATGATTTAACTAGGTTCTTTGATGCACCTGTTCCACCACGTTCTCTATGATCAACAAGTACCATTACTTTACAAATGCTACTGCCCTTTCTTAGGGTTCACAGAATTAAATCCAAATGTTTCCCAGAGTCAAATCCACACCATCAAATATCATTTCAATTTATAACTTTTACCCCAACCTAACTAGGAATACATACCCTACAATGGTGTGAAGCACCCAGGTGTAGAAAAGTAATGATGTAACGTTATATTGAGTTTGTTTACTGCGCCACTCGTCAAAACAGGAATTCCGATGCAAATTCGAGGAAATAATAACTTTTTTATCTTACATTGGTAAAATCAACATCCTCTATATTATTTTTGGTGGCTTGAAAGTTCTCTGTATTTACCCACCTCTTTTTCTTCTGTTTGTGAAACTGCGTCAACCACTCCATACATGATACCTGAAATTTAACATTGCCATTAATGCTGGGTCTCTCTTTCCTAGACAACCTCATTTCATATCATCTCAGAACTAAGGATTGTTGAATCTCTTTATATTAAAAATAAATGAGCGCGTTATTTCGTGGATATCGAATCAGGGATCAGTTGTTTCAAGCTGTATGCGCGGATTAAATAAGTGTTAAATATGCATTTGAAACCTCGATAATGTTAAAGTTACAAGATACGTTTTCAGTGAATTTTGATACGCGCGAGTTTATATTTTTAATTCAATTGGAGAGAGAGAGACAGACAGAGAGAGAGAGAGAGAGAGAGAGAGAGAGAGAGAGAGAGAGGGAGAGAGAGAGAGAGAAAGAGAGAGAGAGAGGAGAGAGAGAGAGAGAGAGAGAGAGAGAGAGAGAGAGAGAGAGAGAGAGAGAGAATTTGCGTTTTTTTCCCAGATAGTGTTCGTCAATTTGTAAAGAAAAATTCATATAATACTGTTTATAATTATGTATTACAAGTTATTATCAATTAAATAATTTTCAATCCACCTGTATCCGAGGAATGATGTGCAATCATATTTTAATTCGATTTGTTGGGGCAAGTGTGAGGTTGGTGCACACTTATACCTGGTTTAAACCCCCCAGTGGTAAATTGTTTTGCCACTGACCGTTCCAAGTCGGCAACCCCGCAGGTTCTCATTTTTGTTAATTGTCTGTGGTGCCTGTTTTGAAATCTGTCATTTTATAAACCGTGCTCTCTCTTCCTCTCTTCTTCTTGGCTGTGTGGGGGTCTTCTGAATGTGGCGATACCTTATATGTGTATTTTACTTTTTTATATTAAGGTGGAAAGCGCCCCCAATTTCTTTCTTATTTCCTCAGGAAATTTCGCATACTTATAATAGATCATATGTTTGATTTAAATGTAAGCTAACATTTTTCGTATTCTAGCCGTTTCGAAACTAGTCTTCAAAGTATACCATTAACGTTAATTTTGAGACGTCTGAAAATTTTGCGCGTTCGAGCAACTAAAGCCGATAAATCAATCAATTTAATGTTGATACGTGAAAAATTTAATCACCTTGTGGGTCTCACCATTGACTTCATGTACAATTTTCTTATTCGTGACTTACGTTAAACAAATTTAATGCGTCTTTAACGTCAGATTTCAGAGACAAAACGATATTGCGTTTCGCTTAAAAAAATCGCAGGTTTAGTCGATTATAGCCAAATCTGCATATTAAACGATGTCAAACAATACAATTTGTAATGCAATTGAAATACATTTTTTGTAAATTCAGTTTAAAGAATCAAAAGATAAATTTGCAGATTTTTTAAAATCAACAAAAAACGCGACACAATTTGTTCCTGAAAACTGACGTTATAAATTTGTTTAATGGAAGCCACTTTGATAAAATTACATGTACATGAACTCATTTGTAAGACGCACTAGTTGATGTAATTTCTAAGCGATTTAAAGTATGAAAATATTAAGAAAACAGTATACCATCTATTTCTTCTTTTGTTTCATCTTTCAACATCCGAAGGTACTGAGGATATATTTCCTAAAATAAAGCATAATGCGACATTGTTGAATCATTTTAAACACATTTAATCTCAAAATTGTATAAACTGGTAAAATACAAGAAAGTGAAATATGCATATCGGAAATGGCCACATCCAGCAGACACGGACTCTCCCCACACAACCAAAAAGTAGAGTGGTGTAGTGAAAAGAGCATGGTATTAAAATAATCAGTTTCAATGTGAATGCCACAAATAATAAACGAACGTGAGAACCCGAGGGGTTAACGCCTGTGAACGTTGAGTGGCAAAACAATTTGCCACTGGGGGTTTTAACCAGGTTCTAGGGTGCACCAACATCACACTTTCCCCCAACAGGTTCTTATATGAACACACAAGTACAAGTTGTATTTGTGAAATAACTCCAACCTGCCCATCCACTCAACAAAGTTGCATGCAAAAGCACACAAACATAAAACATAAAAACTAATAGCATTGCAAAGCAAAATAGGTGGTAACTCAATGACCTTACCGAGACCAGAGTACCTGGAGTTAAATTAGCAACAACACGATGACAGGGATAAATGAAACAAATCGGTCTTCTTTGTTGTTATAAAATATTTCCCCATAAACCTGTAAACAACATGTTGTGTATCATAGCGTAAAAACTGCAGTAAACGATAAACAGCAAATATTATTACACAGTTTTGTTCAAACTCACATTTTTTACTTGAGTTATGACGTCTTTCACGACTTCACGGGCTTGCTTTTGAAGCGCCTCTTCCATTTCCTTTTCCTGAATCCGCCGATCTTTCTATTACATGAAATAAAATAAAGTGAGAAAAACCTGCAAAACGTGACAAAAGTTATTCATTAAGCAAAGTCCCAACTTCCGAACGTAGAACGCATATTCATAACATGATCTAAAGTTACCAAAATAAAAACAATAAACGAAAACGATCCTGGAGGATTACAGTCTTGGAACGATCAGTGACAGTATTTATACTGAACGCAATATTTTAGTCATATTAAAAATGATTATGTAAACATTAACTTGTTATATTTAATCTCCTTTCACGAGGCCTGAATAGGTTAATGTTCATTGTTGTGTCTGATGCTAATGTAAATGTTAAAAAAGGGACCCATGTAGTTAAGCGGACCCTAGCATTTCAGTGAACCATGCTTCTCCATCTCGGCTTTTTATGTGTAAGTGGTTGGAACATCCAGTGTCAACTAAAATAGATTCTACCATCTGCGTTCAGTATATTTACTACTGCTGATTGAAACCAGGATCAATGAAGCACTTGTCCCACCAGCTTCTTTAATGAACAACAAGTACCATTATTTTACCCCATTCCTACTACATACCCAACAATGTCGTGAAGCGCCATTGACGAAGAAAAAGTAATTATATTTATAAAGGTTTATTTTATTTGTTTACTGCGCAACTTTTGAAAACACGAATTCCGGAGCTCACGCGAGGAAATATAATAATTTTCCCTCTTACACTGGTAAAATCAAACATTCTCTATATCTTTAGTTTACGGTGGACTATCAGTTCTCTTCTTTTACCCACCTCTATTGCTTCTGTTTGTGTAACTGCGTCAGCCAATCCGATAACTGCCTCAACCGCTTTATCTATCGCAGCGTTCAACATTGCCAGTAATGCTGGGTCACTCTCTAGACAAAATTCATTCCAAAACATAGCAATGAGGGTTGTGTCGTGCTTGTTTTTATATTAAGTATGTAGTGTATATCTTTAATGAAAATCAATGAGAGTTAAGTAATATAAATAAAACTTATTTTCAAATTTAAAGATTTTTATTGGAAGGAAATGCAATAACATCAATTAAGTTTTTTATTAACCAGTTTTTCTAACTAGGTCTTACCACCGCAAGGACTGAGATGATATTCAAGAAGCATTTTAAGTGTAAAACTTTTTTAAAAATGAAAGTTTCAAATCGATCAGTAATGTAATGGAAATGAATAGAATGGAATGGAATGTCATGTCATGTCATGCCATTTGAAATTAAGCATCTTTTTTTCTGAAAAAAAAAATCAGACATTATAAGGTTTTTAGAATTTATATGTGAGACTTATAGACCCTTATAAATCGAGTAACCAGATATAAGATTAAAATTTCTACAGTGTACAGCTAATATAGAGCATAGTTAAAAATACATTTCGAAACTTCCTTTTCTCTGATTGGTTGCATTTAACCAAATATCGCAGTATTCCTCCGTGGTCCATTCAATTTCAGTCCGTTTTAATGAATGATAAATTTCTTATCATCTTGTTTCTTAAAGTCGAACTAGTACGAACTTACTACAAGTAAGATAACAGCGAATTTCTTTTTCTTTGTGTTTAAATAAGTATTAAATTAATAACACCAATATATGTTTTTCTAGAAAATAAAGATGATATAGTTATAGTAAATGGATATTAAATGATGGGAATTTAAAATTAAGACTAGGACATTTTATTTATTTTCTTTAATCCTAAAGATTAGTCTCTGTAGGCTAAACCGTTCTATTGTTAATAAGTAAAAACCATGTTTTCAAGTGAAGGACACAACTGTGCTCTTTAACAAATTAATAGCGTCATCTTTTGACCATGATGAACTTAATTCGCCAAGTTCGGTCACTGTATGTTTATAATATTGTTTTTTAATCAAGGTTGTCTTGATCTTTGACCTTAAAGCCAAAAACTAAATTCGATCATCTTCTTGGTATGGACTTTAAATGCAAAAAATTTGGGTGAAACGTTCAGTTATCGATAACCAAATATGAACAATGAAACCTTTACTTTTGACTTTTTGACCACAGAATCAATAGGGTTCATAAATCTGCAATTTTGTAACAGTAGATGGAACTGTTCTTCAGTTGTTTCTTTAAAAGAATCAATTTCATTGAGATCATGTTGACCTTGACCTTTGACCTCGATATGAATCATCAATTGACTATAATCATTCTATATACCAAGTTTGGTGATATGGATCATACTAATCCTCAGTTATTGGTCAGAAACCAACTAAGTTCAGTGACTGTTGGTCGAGCAGTTTTACAGTTAGATTTGGACAACATTTGAATTTTATTGCCAAGACATGATGCAGCCGTCTTTTTAAACGGGTGTATTAAAAGAAGAGCTTAAGAAATAACAAAAAACAAGAGTTTCGACAGAGACATTGCATGAAACGGCTTCACAAACAATTGACGATGTTAGGTCATCACGTAATACAATCCAAACTTGAATCAGTTTTCTTAACCTTCTCGTTTGGGAATAATATGCGTATGGGTAAAACGTGAAAAACAGAAGTGAAAATAAATAATTGATATTGCACAGTTTGAAAACTGTACAATACCACTTTCATTTCACCGAGAACATTCAATACATGTTATTTACTGGAAAGCATAATATCTGTTGAGATCCTAATAATTGCAAAATAACTTGAGATTAAACTAAGGGTGACTAAAGAATATATAAAAATCCAAATGTCTTTATATTGTGCAAATACCCTAAATATTCGACTTGGAGTAAACTTACTCGATTTAGGTTCAGAAATGTTTTTGAGGATGTCATCAAAATTCCATGTGCTGCATAAAGGTTTCCGGGGACTCAATGGCAAACGACTTCTCTCTGTGCTATCTTTGCTCTCTGTGAACACACAATGACAGCTAGTTAGACACTACTTCCTTCAAACATGTTACACATAAAAAGAAGTCATCGGTGGTAAATCTCTAAAAGTGGTGGAAAAGCGTATTTTACTAAGCATAACTTCTTGAGTCTACCCTTCTTATCAAGAACAGAGTGGAAACTGTATAAAGTGTATTAAAACTGTAAAATTTGTTGACGGTTATACCTTAAACTTGATAGGTACATGGTTGTTACATGTAAAAAATTGCTACAAAACATTGTCTATACTGTGGGAAGTCAACTAGAGATATTCGTGAAGTTGACAGCGTGATAGTAGTAGCCTGGCAGCATGAAATTGCCAGTCTGAGAGCGTGAAGTTAACAGTCTGACAGCTCGATGTTGGTAGTCTGACAGCCAGAGGTTGGTAGTCTGACAGCGAGAGGTTGGTAGTCTGACAGCTCGATGTTGGTAGTCTGACAGCGAGAGGTTGGTAGTCTGACAGCGAGAGGTTGGTAGTCTGACAGCGAGAGGTTGGTAGTCTGACAGCTCGATGTTGGTAGTCTGACAGCGAGAGGTTGGTAGTCTGACAGCGAGAGGTTGGTAGTCTGACAGCGAGAGGTTGGTAGTCTGACAGCGAGAGGTTGGTAGTCTGACAGCTCGATGTTGGTAGTCTGACAGCTCGATGTTGGTAGTCTGACAGCGAGAGGTTGGCAGCCTAGCAACATGAAGTTGGCAGCTAGGCAGCATAAAATTAGCAGTATGACGGCATAAAGTTGGCAGCTTGATAGTGTGATTTGCAGACTAAGGGCGTGAAGTTGACAGTCTGACAGCGTGAATTGAAGTTTCTGATAAAACTTTTTGTGTCTGGGTATGGGCGTGCCATTAATTTTTATTAATATAAAATTTCATGCCACGAACCCGTGATCGTTTCATATGTACATTATACTTGCATTTTATAATTTTTAATATTTATGTATTAAAATACATGGAAATATGAAAACTTAAAGTAGTTATATTTCATCCTGTTTCATTATTTTACAAAAAAAGTAATTTTCTCGTTTTTAATTATCGAGATGCAGTGCGATATTGTTTCGTTGCGGTAAATAAACCAGGAAAAAATTCTTTTGATAAGATTTCATCATAAATGACTTAAAATGAGGCATGAAAATGTACGAAATATATCAACTGAATTGATACTCATTAATAATTTTGTCTGATTTTTGAAATTCCAAATTCGCCTTTTTTTGAAAAATATGAAAACATGACATTTACACAAAACACGATTTTAAATACAACGACAGTTTAAAATTATGTAATAACGCGACATGAAATTACCCTTTAACTTTGCTGTCAGGCCGCCAATTTGAGGTTTCAAGACTATTAACTTCAAGCTTTCACTCTGCAACGTCGAGGTCTTGCTAAAGTATGGAATTTAGTAGTCACACTTCATTCTCTTTCATTATTTTCCCCACCCAAACAATTGATAAGTCATACCTTTCCGTTTATTCGAAACAGGAACATCACGTTTGCTCCATCTTCTGTAATCTCCAGACGCTAGTTTTTCTTCCAGACGCTTGGAATAATTACGGTACTCTTTTTCTTTGAGTTCTCGTGTCTTCTGTTTAAGATTTTCCTGTTTTTCTAAAAATCGAAGGTAGACCCAAAAACACTCAATTCCATTTTAAAAAAAAATATTTTAAAAAATCCAAGATTGAATGTCAAATGATAATAATAATATTTGTAATAATACCCGTAATAATGATTATTTGATGATGATGAGATGGTGGTGGTGGTGGTGATGGTTATAATAATAATAATAATAATAATAATAATAATAACATTAATATAAAAATATTAATTAAAATAATAATAATCCACGAACAGGAAATTTTATGAATTGTTACATCTCGGTATGGTGGGTTATTTTAGACTTTTCGGTATGGTGGGTGATTTTAGACTTTAAGGATTTTATTTTGCGCGACATCACTATGCTATATAAAAATAAAACATAGAAGAGCACAGCGTGAAATTTCAAGCGGTACGCCAACACCTGAATCATCGAGACCAAATAAATAACAGAATAGGGTAAAGAACCATTTTGGCACGAACTTGGTCGAGCCTCGATCCAGCAAAATCAGTTCACCCTCGATGAGTGATTTTTCCATGTTCAGCCCACAATCGTGGAAGATACTGATAATCAAATGTTTCAGTCCCACATCATCTCTAATTAACACCCAACCTGCAAGAAGACAACGTAAGAAGCTATCAAAACTTCCTTGCAAGATTCAAGTATTGAATTGGTGTTCTGAATACTTCAAAATTGACCATACTTTTCTTCTTTGAAACAAGGTGTAAATTAGTTAAGTTTATGCTCCAATCTCTTACTGTTAAAGCGTTCTTTTATTTTTGCCATCATTTCTTCTCTCTTTTCAATATTTCGCAGTTTCCTTTTTTCCTCTTGCTGCAAGATGGCAATGTTCTTTTCTAAAGTCTGCTTCTGTGCCTCTTTGAGCTTCTCCCACCTTTCCATGCACTGCAAGCACACGACAATAAAAGCACACGTACATTGTATGGTGTAAAACATATTTAACTGGTTATCTCAAAACCATTCCCCACTAGTTTATTATGTTAAATACATTTTGCCTTGTTCTGGGTTGTTATAATATCAATGTTTTGTATGAATGTTTTTAACTAACACCAAAATAATATTTCACTGTTCGAAAAAGTTCGAAACTTCTTACATAACAACTAACGGGCGAAATACACTTAACCAATGTTCTAACTACACTGATAGTAAAGTCTTAATTTTTCCGCGTGGTATAGGAGTACACTCTTCAACTTTGACTCATAATGAGATGCATCGTGTTTTCTTCTTTTTAAGAAATTGCAATTAAAATCCCATTGTTCGTTTATAAACCAATAGCATTTAACCGAGTTGAGTGTACAACCAAATGTCACAAAATCGACATGAGGATTTGTGAAGAGGATTATACTGAAACCAGCTAGAACCGCTGAAACATCGTTTTTTTTAAGATACTAAGTAAGAAATCGCATTATTGCAGAATTAAATAGAATCATTAAATAAAAACTTAAGATTCCATATTTCAATAAGGAAACATGAATTTTCGTCAAAAGAGATTGTACCCGCTCACGAAAATTTTGTGACTTTTGATTTTACCCCTACCTTTATTAAATGTCTGTGGTTTCGAAAAGAATATAGGGAATTCTATGATTGTTTCATTTATAAATAAGTTAAAATTATTAATCTTTTTATGTTCTTTGTTTGAAGTGTTTACCCCCAATCTATGCTGAGATATTTAAAATATACGATCGGTGTAGTTAGAACATTGGTTAAGTGTATATCAAAGCTCTGTCGTTTGCCACATTTGTTATGGTTTATATGCGTAGATTATTTTTAAGTGTGGTATTATTTTATTTCAGGATTTCCTAACTTCACTCAAAATACAATCAATTACCGTATCCTGCTTTTTTCTAAACGCTCTAATTTGCAATAATAATAATGTGCGTATGTGTACTAAAGAAAAGAAAAACAGTGAAAACAAAAATTACATTCTCTTATTTCAAAGAAAAAATACTACAATTCGGAAAAGCATATTAAAAATAAATACATGGAAGACTATACATTGTCTCCACGAGTTTGAAATTCTTACTTTCAGTTCCATTCTGATAATGTTTTGTGTTTCTCTGTTTGCTAACAACTCCCTTCTCTTTTGGTCTCTTTGACGCAATTTATTCTCCCAGTTTATGGCAAACTGCTGATTCTAAAACGAGAAAGATGACCCCTTGAAGAAACTGCACACTTGTTTAGCCAATCTGATTTAAATCATCTACTTAAAACCGCTACGCTATCAGGATCTGACGACGAGTAACTAAAATGTGCTTTTATCACTAACCCTTTGAACCAATCAGAATGTCGCCTACAAAACCGCAAAAGTGAAAGTAAAAATAGTATTTTAAACCATGAAAAGTGTTCACAGTCTGTGTTAGACACATTTTACTGGAGATTATGTTATGTAGTATTGCATTCATTTATTATGTTATGACATCTTCAGATCATTTTGCGAGCGTTATAAATCATGCTTCCTGTGTTGACAATTTCTAAAAATAGTAATCGGGGAAAACCGCTATTACTTATGTACGTATCTGCGGACCGTCAACAGATCTAGTATTTTGTTAGATCTGACTTTAGTGAGCATTTTGTTAGATCTGACTTTAGTGAGATTGGTTTTTAGCATGACTATCTCTATCTGACTATCTTTGATTTTAATAGAAAAGTTAAATAGGCATATCAGGAATAGCCAAACTCAGAAAACTTGTGTCGAAATTGCTTTCACATAAAGTTCTATACTTTTTTGTTCACGGGTCAGAAATCACAAAAAGAAATGAAGGAAAAGGGTCATAGCAGCTTTATTTAAAATGTTTCAATTTTATGATAATTCTATATATTTTAACAGAGTGCTGAATGTTCGCTCACTTTATCTAATGAATACCTTGCTTGGAACTTATGTCTTGAACATTTACACTCTTTGGTGGTTTTTCTTTACACTAATTTCATTTTGTGATGAAAAAACATTTTACTATCTTTCACTGTAAAAACAAATTTTCCTATTATTTTATGCTTTTAGACCACAATTTGTGTGAATTTGACAGAAAAATTGCAAGAAATGGCGCTAAACCGCTTGTTTATGACGTGACGTCATGACGTCAAATATCCAAATTTGAGCCCGTTTCTAAACGTTCTCATTCGGTATGTTATTTGCGTTCGGGTACCAACGTGAAAAAAATATCAGTGAAAATAAAAATGATAATCCACTGTTGGAAAACAGTGAAATGCCACTTATTTCACCGGGAAAATTCTATAATTTACTGGAAAGCATAAAACAAAGCATAATCCTTTGAAAAATGAAAATTTCTTACATTTTCTTTTAAATAAGAAGCATTTTATTAACCACTAAATTTACAGCTTTTTCTTGCCCGATTCTGAATTTTTGCGATATTCTGACCAAATTATACTTCCGGTTTACAATGGGTGACGTGTTTTCTTTCCTTCTACGCATTGATAGCTCCCATTCTGCCCCCGCCCCTTCTGAAAGTTAAGGCTTAGTATCGTTAATAGTATCGTTAAATGGGACTGCCTTGAACTTGGACCCTGATTATAATGACCTGCTGCTGTTGCTTCAGGACCGCATATCTGCGGGCCTCCTCAATCGTGCGGGCCTCCTCAAACCTGCGGGCCTCTTTAACCCTTCGGGCCTCCTCAACCCTTCGGGCCTCCTCAAACCTGCGGGCTTCCGCAAACCTGCGATCCTCCCAATGTTCACCCTGTTGCTTTTCCTGGCACAAAACCTCGGTACTTATCTCCTTATTTCGGCTCTCGTCACGAACAGCATGTTCACTCGGAGTCTTCTTAAACCTGTGTAAGTAAAATAACGAAAAATATGATTTTTGCGATCATAAAATTTTTCTGGATAATGTTTTTGTGTCCTCTTACATTTTCTCAAAGTAAAATGTAACATAGCGAGAAAACATTTCGGAAGTTGTGTTTTACAACGGGTCTGACAGGTCGGGTCATCAAAGGAAATATATGCACAAAATGTATGAAACTATTGAACCCTTGTTTTGTTAGTTTGATACCAAGTTGATGTTTGGGTGCATATTTTGAAAAATGACTTACCCCGGTACATGAAGTCATAATACAATTTAGAAGCAGTAAAATTTTTAACCACTTTTCAAGCTGATTGATTATGAAATAATAAAAGTTAAAATATATATGCCAAACATACATATTTTTGTATATAATACCTCTGCACAGTTTCGGTAGCTTTAAATCATTATCATTAAATAACAGCTACTGGTAAGCATGCGCATGCGTTTCTAAACATATACACTTAAATGTATAATATTCTATTATATTCTCGAAACTGTCTTTAATGTCTTTAATAAACAAATGAACAAATTAATAAATCAACCAATTATAAACAGGGTTATATAGAATTAAATTCAAAATTAGATGAATAATATGTACATTTCGCGAATCAAATGTCCATTCCGCACTTTCATTATACCATTGCCCACTGGAAGGGATGAAATTTCGCCTTTCGAAGCGAATACATTAAGATACGATGAACGAGGGAGACAATACGAAGATTTGATAAAGTAATTAAAATAGAAGTTCGTATGATCGCCTGTGAAAGTTCGTTACTTCGCTTTCAACGTTTCGTTACTTGGTGTATTTGCCTTGAAATTCGTGGGTGAACACACGACAAATAACATACTTACATCTGATTTTTGGACTAGAGCTTTCCGTAAATCAACCCCAGAAGTTGCGAATAAAGACTTACATGTTGTTTATCTGTGTTATCTGCTGAAGACCTCTGCGGAGCGCCGGGATATGTGATGCCCTCCTGCGAATTTCTGCTTCTTTCTTTTGTGTTTGTTTTAATCTTTCGTTAAGCTAGGTGATAGAATACGAATCAGATTAGAAACGCTCGGAGAGCGCCAGGTTCCTGATTCAAATTCGATTACAACGATACTACTACATACACGGGTATTGGACTACAAAACAGAGCTGCGTAGGAAAAACGTTATAGACAATTCTGAGGTGACGGCATTTTCTGAATTCGTCAGTTAAACATGAAAGTGCTTTTCCTTGTTTTCAAGGCATTATCATAAATTATTTCCAAAATCGATGGTGGAATTGGACTTTCAATTCAGTTTATTTGAAAAGAAATTCTAAAAAAATATGTTTTTAAGATAGGGAAATCAAAAGAATAGAAAAGTGAATTCAAGCAGTCAACGGTCGCAAAAGTTTTGATAGTTAAGCACACAAATAGTGTTCAAATTTCTGTTTAAATGCAAGTTTAAAACTATGACAATACCTCCTCTTTCCTCTGTTTTGCAATTTTCAGAAAGTAAGTATGTCGTAGATACTGTCTGTATTGGTTGAATTCTTTCAGTGAACATAGGATCATTCCGTCTTCAGTGATGAAACCTTTCTTGATCAGGTGACGTCGCATCATGTTGGAGCTGAAATGGGCCTTCAAATGCGGATCGTGTAGGGGGATGTACTCATTGGTTACAAACCTACCAAGCGGGTCACGCAGATCAAAATCAAACGATTGTTTTGACCGGTATTTCTGTAAAAGGAATATGGTAACTATTAGTATACTTTGGTATTTTCATTTAGATGCACATCAAAAAATTAATATTGAAATAAAACTACAAAACAAAATACCGTGAATCCACCAGAATATAAATATACACAATCTACAGCAACTGTCGAAATCTGTTTGGGACACCCGCAGTTTACCGGTACGTAAAATTTGTTGTTGACGCACCATAACACCGCTGGTATTTTTATGCATTTATTTATTGGGGTAGAATCAAGTTTAGCGGACCCCAGATATTCAAAACACAAAAGCCCAGCGACGTTTGAGCGAGAAAACGGGGGAGTGGGGGCTGTAGCCCCCATTTAAACTCACTATAATTGAAATTTGTTTGACTCACGACTAGGATACCAATGAATTTTCTCACAAGCAATGCTCTTTAGTGTTAGGGTCCGCTAAACTAGATGTGTTCCAATTTATTGAACAGTTAGTTCAGAATAGGGGTTTACGGGGACAGCCGCCCCCACGCACCCGCTTGCATTAAATTATTAATATATATATATATAAGTATTACGCGAGCTCTATGTTATCATCCGTACCGGTAAACTGCATTCTAGCCTAGATATATACTTTGGAGTGTCCATCTTTGCAAAAACTTCAATTGTGCCCACAATGATGTCAAGTTATTAAAAAATATGAAAAGTAAATGTAAAAAATGGGACACCTGCAGTTTACCGGTACGTAAAATTTGTCGTTGTCGCCCCATAACTCCGCCTGCATTATAATTCATTTATTCATTTAACAGTTAGTTCAGAATATAGTGGTCAATGGGGGCTGCTGCCCCCACACCCCCGCTTGCATTAAATTATTAATATATAATTATTATGCGAGCTCTATGTAAACATCCGTACCGGTAAACTGCATTCTAGCCTAAAAAGTACGAGATTAGTAAAATTTAATGTTTGGATTTACCGGTTCTCCAAGCTTTGTTGTGTACAGAACAACGGAACCCCTGGGATTCGGCACCATAGGCAACTTCGCATCTAATGTAAGGGTCGACCATACTGGCAATCCGTCACCAGCGGGAATCCATTCCAGGCGGTCGCAAATTGTTTTCTGTCGTTTCAATAGAGTTAATCGATCCATTGTTTATTTTAGATACCAATTAACCGCATGGTTTAAATCAGGGGGATCAAAAACGTCAACAGATCCCATGTTAACGTCGACGGAAGTGCAATATCCGTTGCATTGCGATGTCCAACTGTGACGTCAACAACGTTAGTTTTCGCGGAACGTTTCGATTGCGGAAGGTCATGGCGTAGACTGGTACCGCGTTCGACTTTTTAAAAATAGTGATGTACCAGTCTAGTCATGGCGTTACTATTGTACGACAGATTTCATTTAGATCTATTTAATGAATTAATTATTTATTTATCATGTTTATATAAATTGTAAATCAATTCAGGTTTTTATTTTAATAAAAACTTTACATCGCTGGTTTACAAGGAAAATTAACAAATTTCGTTATTTAATGCTTTATTATATATTTCTTTAAAATGCACGGTCAAATAGACATTGCACAATTTACTACAATTAGATATTGACCCAGCGAGCAAACTCCGTAAACACCTGTTGCACTGCAGCACAAAACGACGACCCATCTTTAGTCATCCGACGACTGTTCAAACTGCCGCTCCAATCGAAAGACGCTGTATTTTTCTTCCAAATTGATTTTGCTGTCAATCAAACATTTTTCCTATGTTGGTACATTCCCTTGCAGATGTTGAAACAGTAATAAAAGGTTTGGCTTAATTAAGGTAAAGCAACCTGAACGCGCGATTAACAATGAACAACGTTGTGTCAATTATTCTTCCCGCGCTAAATACTTCTCAACGAAAATACCAATCGCGGCGAATCGTATTTGATGTTTCGGTTGCACGCCAAAATCTAACTGAATTTGAACATATAACTTGTTGCCGTTAAGTATTAAACTATTTATGCTTTCTTTCCACTTAATATAATTTCAGTTGTGTAAAGAAAAAACTTGAAAAGAAAATAAAAACGACTTTTGCTTTTGCTTTTAAGACTTACTGTGGAATTTATCCGATAAAATCATTTTAAAGTGTTTTTTTAAATATATTTATAATTTTAGGATTAATATCACTCTATCTGAACAATCGATAGGTTTGGCACGTTTCGCGAAATGTACATTTAGCTACGATAACAGAACTTGTTCCCTTAAAAATGTCTTTCATATCAGTTACATCCGAAGATGGTCTAGCAGTTTGCAGAATTAATATCAATCATTTTAAACCAAAATATAACTCTGTGATAGCACTAAAGCTCAGCCTTCTTCCTTTTCCTTTTTCCATTTCTTAAGACCCAATGACATGAAATATATTTTTGTCGAAAATTAATTGAAGCTTGTTTTCGAAAACTGAAAAAAGGCTTCATCATTATATTGTAAACCACGTCAAACCAAAGACCTATATATGTAATATATAGGTCTTTGGTCAAACCTAATCATGGAAACTAAATTTGCTCGTAAAAATAAATTTAGCAAGCCCTTTGCCTTCATCGTTTCGAAAATTAAATTTAAGAAATATGTTTAATATAATTATATTATTTACATTATTAAACATAAATGAATCTATGAAGAAAACACACACTTGATAATTTAACTCGATGAATCTGTCATTGGCCTTTCTAAAATTTATTTATTGCCGATAGGAACTCTTCATTATCAATCAATACACTTTTTCCACCTTTAGCGTACTTTTCTTAAGATCAGTTGCTGAATAGTATTTTACAAGTACCTTTTTTCAATCAAATCTAAACAATCATTTTCAACAACTTCCAATCTCACTAAAGTCAGATCTAACAAAATGTAAGCGGTTTTCAGGAGATGATTTTAATCAGATTGAAGAACTTCAATAATGAAGAGAGATATCAACATTTTCGTCATTTATTTATTAGAGATAACAAAAAAAACAAACAACAAAAACCCTTTTATCGTATATTAATGTGTCAGTACATGCTTGATCCTAAACGATGAAGAGACAAAATGCAAGCATTTGGATTTAAGGCCGGGGACCGGGAAAATAAGTTTTTTTTTCACGACGTAGAAGTTTAATTTGACACCGTTTAGCTGTAAACAAACGAAACTGTATTTTAAAACGATTTCGTAGTTTTCTTCGACGGTTTAAAAAAATTGTCATCCATGTCACACTACGGTATTCGAATCTAAATATTTTTCTGTTTGATTTTATGTAAAGGCTCAGTAAAGACAAGTACATTATTTAGAGCATATGTTTTCGCGATGTGCATAAATTAATTGTGGGGCTGAGTTTCTTTCCATCCCAATATTTTCATTACCATCGGCTTTTGACCACTAACTAAAATCTCATAGACTTCAACTGTAGAGTTTCACCAAATTCTGAATTTACTGTGGGTCAAGCCCTTAAAATCTTACATTTCTGAATTTATAAAACCAACTTCCAGGGTCTATTAGTTGTATATTGATTTATATAAATTAATAGACCCTGTAGCCACATTAAAATCCCACTTCAATCATTAACCATTTCGAAATTAGTGTCTGAACAACGGAAATTGGTATTTCTGTACAATCGGTCAAGGGGGTATACGTATGTTTTACGACATAGCAGAAATGCGTAAAATTAATCAAATTTTTATATATTTATTGAAATCAACAAACATTTCAGTAGACAGTTACTGCATATGTTAAAATATACTAAGTGACACCAAAAATGATTTCATTTTATGTTACTTTATCAGTTTTCTCAGTTAAAATTGTTATAGCTGCGTTAGCTTCGTCGGTAAAAGTTGATAAAAAATGAAAAAAAAAATACATTTAAGTACCAGCATTAGATAATTTTTATGACAAGTTACAATTTATTGCTAAATCAAGTAAAATATTTTAAAAGTTTTTGCTAATTTTAACGTTTATAACTGTAAAACGTTTGTCTCAATACGCTCTATACATCGCCATTATCGGCAACCCCCGTGACCAAAGTACGATAGGTACCGGAAAACCAGATAAAGAAGAATTTCGAAATGGAGAATACAAGGCTTTTTCAGCTCTCACCGGACCGATAATGGGCCCCATTCCCAATGCCAAATAGGGACCATTTTTCCCAATTTCAAGAAAAAAATGCCCAATTTCAAGAAAAAAATTCCCATTTCAATAGAAATAATTTTTTTGTCTAAAACAGAAACAATAAAGAGAAACCATATTATCAAGGGGCTTTTCAAATTACAAAATTAGTTTGTTTACAGTTGATCAATGATCTGTGAAACCTACATTCCTTGAATTTTTGTATGGAAAATGTGTGAAACAAGTGTATACCGTGTAAAAAATTTCCCAATTTGAGCAGGGGCCTTTTTCCCAAAAAACCCTGAAAAAGCCCTGGAATAGCATGACCAATACTCTGTGACTTTTTCGGCATTTTAGCCATAAGTGTATCACCCCAGTCTCTGCAGAACATTTGTTTACATTCTGTCAAAAATATGTGCTACTTGTTTTAAACAATTTTTTTGTTCAAAAAACTTGCACAGTGAATTGATTTTCTTCTAAAATTTATTTCAAAAGAACCATGTTAAAATAATATTATAAAATAATATTTTAATAATAACATGACTGTGTGATGATCTTTAAGCAGATTTTATTGTTCAGAAGTTGGAGAAAAATTGATTCCAAGAGTAGTTGAAATTCTATATATAATATTAATATGGGCCTTTTGCATCTCCGCAGAATTAAATTATGCCACAGTAGCTTTATTTCCTTGAATGTGATTAGATTATGATATTTGATGTATGTCTGTATAAATGCATTGAATACACCATGTATATGAAATGCACAAGCCTTAATTTCCCCCCCCCTGGCCCCCATCATTTGTTATCATCCACCATTTTGTATTTAATTTAAGTAAACCCCGGGGCCCCCTCCCTCCAAATTTTAAAGCAGATCTTATATTTTATTAAGTTATTAAGCAATATGCTTAGGGATAGAAGTGACATCATCCAGATCATTGAAATCATACTTATAATATGGAGATTCTCAGTATTTTTGCATGTGCAACAAGTGTAGATTTTTGTGAGCATCATCTGATCTGTGCCCAAGGTTATAAAACTGAGCATGGAAACCCGTCTCAAATCTCAAGCATCTGATTGGCTGAAATGGCAACTGGTAGCCATTTCCGCCAATCAGATGCTTGAGATTTGAGACTGGTTTCTAATCTCAGTTTTATAACCTTCAACCCTGGATCTACTTGTTTGTTGGTCAAAATTAACATAATAATTCTAAAAGCAAACAGTGTAAATCCTGATCAGTTGGCTAGGATATTACAACAGAGATGGATCCACACTGTCTGCCCTTGGGATAACGGCAATATCCCATGGAGTAAAGGGTTAATGTTATTTCATTATGTTAATTATTTATGAATGAAATTCACAACCTCAAGTGTCCTTTTAAGTCTTTAATTTGTAGACCCATCACTATTATTTATTACAATATCTTTGTAGAGAAACATTCTGAAGAAAATCTCGGCCAAAAGCAGCCATTTCTGGAAAACCCTCCCCCTTACCCCACCCACCAGGAATATCCGCATCAGACAGGCTATGTTTATCCTAGTCAACATGGCTTTGTGAACCCTCCCCCACCACACTGTGTCATTCAAGGTCAACCACCGTACCAGGGCTATGTTGTACAGTTGCCACCCTCTGCAAATGGCATACCGGCTCAGCAACATGTAAGTTTTGTCAAGAGACTCTTGATAATCAACCTTTTACTCCATATACATAGGTTTTATTGCCTGCGCAATATTTTTAGATCCAGATCAGCAAGCTTTGATTGGCCATCTGATCTTGATGTACACTAGTTGCTTCTTGGTCAGAAATAACCTAATAGATCATAGTAAACAAAATACATGGATGTGCTAGCTGATCTGGCCTGAAGGTTATAAAGCTGAGATTGGAAACCAGTCTCAAATCTCAAGCATCTGATTGGCTGAAATGGCGACCAGTCGCCATTTCAGCCAATCAGATGCTTGAGATTTGAGACTGGTTTCCATGCTCAGCTTTATAACCTTGGGCACTGGACTACACGACACCCATGCGATAAAAGTCGTATCTACGTTAAGAAGGAATAACAATTCTACATATTCAGTTCAGATTGGAATGAGATTGAAACACATTGACACAAACTCTGATAAATGATTAAGATCTCATCACTTTACAAAATGTACTGACCTGCAATAAGTAATTGCAGGTCAGCAAATTTTGGTAAAATCTACATATTACATGTATTTGTTAGCATATTGTTGTTTTTTATAGTGTTTGAGGAATTTAATTTTTTGTAATGATACATGCTTAATTATAAGCAAAAGTGTTTTAAATAGCCACATCCACAGCCATGGCAAGATCTATTTCTGGAACTTGTAATAAATTTTGTTTATCTCCATGCATACAGCTTATACCCAATACCACTACACTGGTCAAAAGTTCTAAGTGCACACTTTTCAAGTTTGAATATCCTAAAGTAAACTTATTCAAATTGAATGAAAGTTTGACTTTATGTTAATAATGATCAAACAATAATAATTTTTTGAAAACCTTGCATATGTTTTACGTTTTTCGTCATCCACGTCGGCATACGCTATTTATGCATTATCCCCGTGGGGCAAGCGAAATTAATTTTTTTACAATCGTTTTTGTTTTTCACATGTTCACCGACTCCAGACAAACACAAAAACCACACCAACAAATTGTAACCATGTAAAGGTTGACATCAGCAGACAACGACATTGCCGTCAAAATTCTTTTCACAGGCACAACTTCAAATTTGTTGTAAAAAATCTTGACGGTTTTCGTAAATGCAAAAGAAATACCTTAGTTTTGCATATTTTAGTAATTTAAGAAGAAAATCAAACGATATTATTTTCTAGATTGATTACGTTGCTTACGTTGAACGCTGATGTTACTCAATTACGTCATTAAATATTTACGTAAAACAACGTAAAGTCGAAAATATTAGTGTAACATTTGTTGGATAAGTGTCCAATAAATAAAAATTTAAAACTAAAATTTATAGAAATTCAATAAACTTCAAAATCGAATTATTCGAAAATGACGCTTATTTCGTCAAAAAGCATGTCCAAAAAATGGTCAGTTTTATCGAAATTAATACATTTTTTCGTTTGGAAAGGTTGTTACACATCTATCATAAAGCATTGTATCATCCCAAACTGTTAGACAATTCAAAAACTTTTGGCATAAAACATTGTGTTAAAGATGGAATTTTCTCCTTGAAATCATGTAAAAACGTTATGGATAAAATTGAGTTGAGTGTGTTGGCTCATCGTGCCCAGCAGACCATTACAAAGCTACAGAAAGCTATTTCAGTGCAATGGAATGGCAAACTACAGTATTTCCTTTAAATTTGCATGAAATTTAAATTATACAGAGATGAGAAAACGATCACAGATGATAGCCGATGCAATGATAATTAACTTGAGAATTGCTTTCTGAGAACAGGTGAGCTAAAATATTATTATTTTTTAATCTGGTTAAGCAGACTTAAAATGTTTGGTGTGCTTTAATAGAATATTGATTCTTCTTCATTGTAGTTTACACTATTTTAAAAGATTCAATCAAATAATTTAAAAAATTAACATTTATCAAGTGTGCACTTAGAACTTTTGACTAGTGTATAAGCAATCACTGCACATGTGTGAAGTCTGATCAGGATCAACTCTGGTTGCACACACAGTATAATAAACCATAATCAAGGTTTAACCCTTTCCTTGATATATATGCATTTTTACGCATGTGCGACCAGTGTAGATCCAGATCAGCCGGCACATCCGAACAGCGAACAGTTTAGATCCTGATCAGACGGCACGGATGTGCCGGCTGATCTGGATCTAAACGGTTCGCCCTAGCAATAAAGGTTTATCTATACAATAAAGGGTTAAACACTTGTGTCATATTACCTTACAGGCACAGGTGATTACGATTGCCCCCCAACAGCCACGACATGACCTGATGCTGGCAGCCATACTGGTGACTCTGTGCTGTTTCTTCCCAACTGGAATCATTGCTATAATGCGAGCTTCAGAGGTATGTGGCTTCCAAACTTCTCACAGTTACTTCCCTTGACAGTAATTGTCTAAGTAAACCAGGGGAAGGGCACATGATAATGTTGAAAGAACTTTGTGCCCAACCCTTTTTGCTTTTCTGTTTATTGTTCATTTAAATGCATATACACTTGTAAAAAGAATGGCAAATAAAATATGTTTAAACTAAGGAAAAGAATGGCAAATAAAATATGTTCAAACTCCTCGCAGCGGTTACTTCTCTTTACATTAATTTTCTTCTTGAACCAAGCTTCCAAACTCCCGACTGCAGTTACTTCCCTTTACAGAAACTATTGAAAAGCTTTCTAACAACAGAATGAAATATGAGGCAGCAGCAATGTTGAATAATTTGTTGAAGCTTTCCAGTAGAATGAGAATATATGTTGATTATCTTTAGTCTTAATCATCTTTTGAAATTATAAATTGAATATCCAAAACTGATACATTCATGTTATTTGGTTAAGATTTTGCTGAAATTTATTAACATGATCCATGGCAAGGCATCTTGAGCTTTGACATTTACAAGAAACACTGCATCATTAAATTTTGTTACAAAATTAGTTTCTGCATTTTCTCTGAATTGACATTGGATGTCAAGCCCAAGGTTAATTTGAATGGAAAATAGAGGCATTGTAACTAAACAAGTCACTGTAGAGGATGCTACAACAAGCATGACATTTAGATATAAAGTCGGTATTAATTAAAGGAAAGCAAGTGACACACCAGGAATTGGCTTGGCTTATCAGAACAGAGAGTTTTATAATTATAAGGAGAAGTCAACAAGGATTTTGGCATTTCTGTATAAAACATATATGGAAAAACTTCTCCCTTGGGGGATCAGAAGGAAAAGTTCTGGACATTAGTGAGGCTATTTCTCCCAAGTCTCCCTCTAAGCCATTCCCTGTACACAAGAATAAAGTTAATTTCATGAACTTTCACATCCAGTGAAAGCTTGCTAAGTATGTGTATGACACCATGTACATATAGTGTAGTCGCATTAAAACATGCAAGATTTTGAAAGTGATCAAATTATTAACAGCATAACAACATATCTTTTGGAAACACATTAATGGTTGTTTGTGGAAATACTTAAAACGTTGTTCCCTGAATTTGTTGATAATAATCAAAATAATTGGATCTCTTAGTGATAATTACTATAAATTTCGATTTCAGTTAGAGTTTGGCTTGTATCCAAAACATCAAACATGATGCGCGACGACAGATATTAAAATTAAGAAGTAGAGCAGGAAAATATACGAGTGATTGACAGAACATTTCTCATTGTTAATCACGCCTTCAGGTTTATACTTTACTTTAAGCCACACCTTTTGTTATTTTTTCAACATCTGCAAGGGGAATGAACCTATGGCGACAAAAATTTTGATTGACAGCAAAACCTAATTTGGAAGTAAAATACAGTGTCTTTTGATTAGAGTGGCAGTTCTAATAGTCGTCACATGACAAAAATGTGGTCAGCATCTTGAGAAGTGCTGCAGTGCAACAAGTGTTTACGGAGGTTGCTCGCTGGGTCAAAATATCATTGAAATTTGTAGTTATTGTGTTTAATTCTGAAGTCTCCAGCAGAAGTGCAGCTTTGCTGACAGTTAGTTTAAATAGTTGTTAGATTATGCTCTTCAGTTGGCAGAATGACAAAGACTTGATGCCCATGAGGTGCAAAGACATGCAGACTTTCTTCATTTAATACCTTGTTTGGCTGTTTAACTGGGATTATCCACACAAAAGATGGTTATTAATTATTATATGAATAACTAACCATCCAAACAAATTTATCATCAAATTAATTTTTCTACTTTAACAGGCACGTGCAGCAGCAATGTATGGAGACATGCCGACAGCCGAGCGTCATAATAAAAGCGCAAAAAGGTTGATCAAGATAAGCATCATTGCTGGCGTCATCACAACTGCTCTCTTTATTGCCCTGGTTGTTGTCTACCTAAACCTCCTCAACAGAGTGGCCAGACAACATCACTACTAACCAGTCACTACTTGGCCCAAGATCATAAAACTAAGATTGGAGACCAATCTCAAATCTCAAGCTTCTGATTGGCTGAAATGGTGACTGAGATTTGAGACTGGTCTCCAGATTTAGTTTAATGATCTTGGGCCTAGGCCTTCTAGCAGGGCTGTACAAGATTTGAAAACAAGTTGAAGATCATCAAGCAAATCTTGGAATCTGAATTAAAACGAATATTGAATAAATACTCTCTCTCCTTATAGCCTTAAAACAATTTTTTTGAAGAGAAATATACAATATTAGGAGATATAAGTTTTCAATCGAACCATCATACTCCCTTGTTTACAGCTCTGTCTAATGTGTTCCTTATAAAAGTAACTTTAAAAGTTGTGAACAAAAATCAGTAAATCTTTAATGGGCCAACCATCAGTGGGCCAACTTTGAATTGCTTTCGTTAAAAATTGCCAAATAAATTAATATGTCATATGAATTTATTAGTGTGGTCAATGTACTGGTATTAGTTAACATTTATCTCCATATATATATACAGATTTTATTGCATGTAAGACATGTGTAGATCCAGATCAGCTGGAACTTTCATGCCACCTGATCTGGATCTACATGGTTTGCTCCTTGGTCAGTATTAACCTTTTGTATCTAACAGCAAACAGTGGATATTCTTATCAGATGGCACAAATGCTGGCTGGTCTGGATCAAGATTTTTGGCCCGTGGGATAACAGCTTATTACCATGGAGTATAGAGTTAGAGCACTTTTCACAGATATTTGAGTCAGTTGATGTGGAATACTTGTAATAGCACACAAATAGTTCAGTCTTTATTTCAAGAATTTTTCTGTGAATAATTTAGAGTTTTTATATTGATATACATTGCATTTACTATTACAAATAATAATAGTAGTTAATTTAAAATTAGAATGAACAATTTGAGAAGTAGTACCGGTAGTTAATTACAAGTGCATTCCCTTAATCTAACATAAATACAAACTGTACTTGTAGATCATTCAGTTTAAATTTAAGATGAAAAAAATGAAAGAAAACTTTTAATTGAACAGGGGTTCCATTAGTTGCAGAATCCCAAAGATCATTTTGATCACTTTTTAGGGGATTTTGCCAATAATTTGTAAAATGCCCCTAATTTAAGGAAAAATGACCCTTCAGCTAAATTCCTTGGGGAGAAAAAATGATTGACCAGCATAGATCCAGATCAGCCAGCACATCTGTGCTGCCTTTCAAAAAGTAAACAGAGTATATTAAAATCACATGGCTTGGGATACGTCAGCTGATCTGGATCTATCTGACTTATCATCGATGTGATAGAAGGTGAATCCATGGAGTAAAAGGTTACAGCTCTGTGACTTTTCATTCTAGTGTCCATCAGGAGATAATGGTAAACAATGGTGTTTGTTGATTTAGTTAAATTAAGAATTACTTTTGTTAAACCATCGTATAAGTTGGTATGTAAAGTTAAGTTACAATTGGGGCGCGTCACATGAAAAGGTACCTTCGGGCTGTTGACGTCAATCCTTGAAATGACGTCTTAAAGTTGAACGGACGACATTAATTATTATGCATTTCGAGGTAAAAATTATTATTTCACCCTCAAAAGACGTGAAAAATCACCTTATAGTTATGGGAAAATAATAAATAATTGTTAGGTCTTTCTAAATATAGTAACAACTTAAATGTCGAAAAACATGACCGAAGACACCTTTTCCCATGGCGCACCCCAATTGATTTTTATCGGCAAAGTATGTCAGCTATTAAGTTTTGATGAGTGTATTTATTATGTTGTTTCAATGTGGTACTTGTAACTGTCTGTCAGTGTTGTTATTTTAAAATTTTTCAATGTTTTGATAAGCTATACACATAAAAGTTAATAAAATAATATTGCTTGACTTGATTTGACAAGTCAGCTGGAACTGAAAATGATTTGATTAACTCCAGTGGATGGTAATTAAAGTAAATTATTGTCAGGAGCTGATGTACTCTGGTATCATTTGATTTTGCAGGGCATTATTTTTTGTGCATATGATGCAAATGACATTTTTGAACAGACTTAGATTTTTGCTGATGTATAATACTAGTGAAATAACATGTGCCATTAATTTTCACTGTGGTTTGATTTTGTGTAAACTGCTTATCACAAAATACACATAAAATAAAGCTGTGCTAAATATAATGATACCACTGAACATTGTGTAGTAGTTTATTTTCAGCATATTATTTTACAGGTCAGATTTGTGAGTTTTAATATAATTAAATGATTAAATTTGAATTATTGCATTTTAATTAATTCTTTACTCCATTAATAAAACTTTTATGACATGGGAAAAAAATGTAGATCAAGATCAGCAGGCACATGTTTACCATCAGATCAGGAACTACACTGTTTGCTGTTTGATTCATTATGTCATTTCTGACAATGAAGCAACCAGTGTAGATCCTGATCAGATTGCACAGAAGTGCCAGCTGATCTGATCTACACTGTTTGGAAATGCTATAAAATCCATATAAATATAAAAATAAAAGGGTTAAAGATTTGTTGAATGAATGAAACATAATATACATTAGACTCTTGAGAATATCACCGACAACACTGATGTTAATTAACCCTTTCCTTCATATATATCCCCTTTTACACATGTGCAACCAATGCAGATCCAGGTCAGCCGGCACATACATGCCGTCTGATCAGGATCTGCACTGGTTGCATTTTGATCAGAATTAACCTATTGAATAAAATAGTGAAAAGTTTAGATCCTGATCAGACAGCACAGATGTGCTGGCTGATCTGGATCTAAACTGTTCGCCCAAGCAATAAAGGTGTATCTATACAGGAAACGGTCAATGTCTAGGTTCACTGAGAATTCTGTATGGGGCATGCCACAAGAAATAGTGTCTTTGCTCATATATTTTGACATTTAAGTTGTTACTATATTTGGAAAGAAATTAAAATTATCTAACAGTTTCTCATAAATAATTGGATATTTTGAAGTGCATTATAACAACAATATAATGTTATTTTTCACCACAAAATGCATAATAAGTAATGTTGCTGCTCAGCTTTATGATGTTTGTTTTTCAAGAATAGACACACCTTTTCACCATGTGATGCCTCATATAAGTATAATGGATCTTTTATATTGTGAGAAGTATACAGACTTGCTAGTAAAGTAACATATTTTATATACACATTTTTGCAATCAGTATAGATCCTGATCAGCTGGCACATGTGTGCCATCTGAATGGGATCTGCACTATTTGCTTTTTGGTTAGAAATAATCAAATAAATCAACAAGTGAAGTATATACGTATCCTGATCAGATGGCACAGATGTACCGAGTGATCTGGATCTACACTGTTTTCTCATGCCATAAAAGAATATACATAGAGGAAAGGGTTAATCAAAATTATTTCAAGCCCTTCTGATGTTTCTGCATCTATTGCATATATTGAATATTGTTTATAATAATTGATTTTTAGCTCACCTGAGCTGGCTCAGGGTGAGCTATTAGGATCGATGAATGTCCATCGGACGTCGTCCGTCGTCCGTCCACACTTCGTTCGTTAACACTCTAGCGGTCACATTTTTGCTCCGATTGTCATGAAACTTGATCAGGATGTTTGTCCCAATGATTTCTCAGACGAGTTCGAATATGGGTCATCTGGGTCCAAAAACTAGGTCACTGTTACTAAAAATAGAATTTTCTTGTTAACACTCTAGTGGTCACATTTTTGCTCCGATTGTCATGAAACTTGGTCAGGATGTTTGTCCCAATGATTTCTTGGACAAGTTCCAATATGGGTCATCTGGGTCCAAAATCTAGGTCACTGTTACTAAAAATAGAATTTTCTTGTTAACACTCTAGCGGTCACATTTTTGCTCCGATTGTCATGAAACTTGGTCAGGATGTTTGTCCCAATGATTTCTCGGGCAAGTTCGAATATGGGTCAAATGGGTCCAAAAACTAGGTCACTGTTACTAAAAAGTAATTTTCTTGTTAACACTCTAGCGGTCACATTTTTTCTCCGATTGTCATGAAACTTGGTCAGGATGTTTGTCCCAATGATTTCTCAGACGAGTTCAATTATGGGTCATCTGGGTCTAAAAACTAAGTCACTGTTACTAAAAATAGAATTTTCTTGTTAACACTCTAGCGATCACATTTTTGCTCCGATTGTCATGAAACTTGGTCAGGATGTTTGTCCCAATGATTTCTTGGACGAGTTCGAATATGGGTCCAAAAACTAGTTCACTGTTACTAAAAACAGAATTTTCTTGTTAACACTCTAGCGGTCACATTTTTGCCTTGATTGTCATGAAACATGGTCAGGATGTTTGTCCCATTGATTTCTTGGACGAGTTCGAATATGGGTCATCTGGGTCCAAAAACTAGGTCACTGTTACTAAAAATAGAATTTTCTTGTTAACTAAAAAGTAATTTTCTTGTTAACACTCTAGCGGTCACATTTTTTCTCCGATTGTCATGAAACTTGGTCAGGATGTTTGTCCCAATGATTTCTCAGACGAGTTCAATTATGGGTCATCTGGGTCTAAAAACTAAGTCACTGTTACTAAAAATAGAATTTTCTTGTTAACACTCTAGCGATCACATTTTTGCTCCGATTGTCATGAAACTTGGTCAGGATGTTTGTCCCAATGATTTCTCGGATGAGTTCGAATATGGGTCATCTGGGTCTTGGTCACTGTTACTAAAAATAACTTTGTTGTACTCAGGTGAGCGATAAAGGGCCATCATGGCCCTCTTGTTAGAGTTAAGATTCTGAATGTTTCGAATATATTTTCGTTTTTCTAGTCAATTACAAAACTATTATACTAGTCATTTTATCTTAGACAAACGTACAGTACTGCAGAAGACTTCTGTTGCAAAAACTTGCTGTGTTCATAAATTGTATTGTTAAATATTCTAATGTTTACACCTAACTTTGCAGGTCAAGGTTGTTATCATTTCATTCCATGTTGTGTTAAAAATGTTACTTTTCTACATGATCACAGATATGATTAACAATGTACATAGAGATAGGGTGTTGTTTTAGTGAAGCAACGATTCTATCCATGAAGCATCATGGAGGGAGAATTTCCTAGGATGTGGGCACTTAGGGGCCCTCTACATGTATGTGGAGGTGAGTGCCCCATCCAGGAATGTGTGGACCAGGGTCTTTTCAAAATATGCAGGGGCAGAGACCACTCCTGGTTGTGGGGACAAGAGACCACACCTGGAATGCGGGGACCCGTCGCGGAATTTGGGGTGAGGGTTAAGATGAATTGTTAAAAAATGATTTTTTTATCAATTGAGCAGTTGAATTCAAAGATCTGGTTAATATTTGTTTATTTTTCTAATTTTAGAGCTTTAACGGTTTATACATGTATCATTCAAGTCGCACTGTGATAAAACCACAACGTTTGTAGTATTATTATATACTACTCAAAATTTGATAAGGATCACTTATAAGATTTCGTTTATTTCTTGCACAAATTTGAAATGTTAAAATATTTGCTGTGATTCTGAAAATTCGTTTATTTGACATTAGCTTTGTGCCAGGTATGTCGTTGAATAATCTAAATGTATGGAAAAAAACACTTACCTAGGATTTACCATTAAGAAGATCTTTAAGAAATAAAAAGTGATCCCTATCAAATTTTGAGTAGTATAGAATGTGTGAACAAAGGTGTTATAAGAGGCAACACAAATCTGCTTTTGGTAATTACTCTATGAGAAAAAATACATATTTAGAAAGTTGACGAAACCGATCTCATTGCACCTAAATTGCATACACCTCTGTTTCTAGATTGTTTGTTTTGAATGTGTTAACCTACATAGCATAATATACAATTACTTAATATTTGCTAATTATCTGTTTTTGTTACATTCTTTATTGCCAAACACAAATTGTCAAATGATATTAGCAAATGAGATCAGATTTATTCGCGAAAATTTAGCATCACTGATAAGCAATCTCGGGAAAAGTTCAGGACAGTTAAAAACATGAAAAATGATCCATAGCTTATTTCTAAGAAATTATAGCAAAAGTGGGTTGTTAATTTAAAACAATTGTTACTAAATGTTTATTGTTTAAATGTTACACACAAACATTGTATTGAAATAAAACAGCACAATATCGCGTCTCTTTATTGATTTAGCAGACCCTGTAGAGGTTAAAGTTAGCATTGGGGAAAATAACTTAATACCCCATCTAAATAGCTAATATTTATGGGACTGTGGCATAGGCGAAAACTGCGGTATTAATACTTGGTTCACTAAAACGGCGGTGCATTCGGCGACGTTCCTAAAGTTGTGACTAGGGAGTATCGAGCGCGGGGTTCTCGCACTGGCTACCTCCTCGTTACAATTACACTAGCGAGAAGTTAATTCGCAACATCCAGGTGGAGATTGATCATGGTTATAAAACCTTCAAAGCTAAAACAAGAAAAGATGTTTATCTTCGTTGCTTCAGCTCGTTTGATTTGATGTGTCCCAGCCTTATCTAACGGTGTTACAAACGACTCGGTCAAAGTACGTCTTGTTCGATTCAGTTCCTCTCTGAACTCAACTCAATTTACCAGTCGCCATTTCAGCCTATCAGATCCTTGAGATTTGAGACTGATCTCAAATCTTAGTTTTACGATATTGGGCCTTGGTTTTCGGCAAGTTATTTCATTACATGAATTTTGTGACTATAAAAAGCTCTAGATCTGTGATCTAGATCTAGATCTGTGAGGCAGTGAGTTGTCAAGATTTGAGAAGTACGTCTCAAGAAACACGAAATAAAGATTTCTATACGATTAATGTGTATCGTATATTTTCTTTAAAGGTGAAAACTGAATAAACTTATTTTAAAAATTTGGTCTTAGAAATACATTCCACCACGAACTATACCTAATCGGACCAGACATTATTTGAGAAATTAAATGATACTTAATTCTGAAAGAGAACTTGTAACAAACATGCGCAGTTACACGGCGAAGATTTGTTTTGAAAACAATGTCATAATTTCATGAAAAAACCCAATACAAAACAACTAAACAAGAAACATCTTATTGATATTAAACAAAGAAACAAACAATGACCGATTTCTGGGAGTTTTCCTTGCAATTTAAAACGAAAACGAAAAGCTATAGTGGAAGACTTATGCTTGAGGTTATAAAGCTGAGATTGGAAACCAGTCTCCAATCTCAAGCATCTGATTGGCTGAAATAGCGACTGGCGCCATTTCAGCCAATCAGATACTTGAGATTGGAGACTGGTTTCCATGTTCAGCTTTATAAACTTGGGCATTTCACTGCTCTCGTTTGTTGATTTCAGATAATCAGATACTTGAGATTTAAGACTGGTTTCCATGCTCAGTTTTTTAACCTTGGGCATCGCTCACTGCTCTCGTTTGTTGATTCGTTCTTTTCACCTGATCGTTTACAGCTGTTTTCTGAATAATATGCCTTAAGCAATAAAAAACTCTGGCAAAACAACAATGAACGCATTGTTGCAACAGAAATGAGCCTGTAAATTATGAAATCTTAGAATGTCATAGATTGTAAGTTTTTCTTTACAAATCAATATCAGAAATAAATAATTTAGAAGTTGTTCAAAATTCGCAACAGTCATATGTATAATTGCTCATGTAAACAGCAGTGCATTTTGTCAATAAACTAGAATTATTAAAATAGTTAAAAACAACAACTTTGATTAATAAATACTTCCAATGAAGCACGTGTACAGTCCAGGAGTTGTTTTAAAAACACATATAATGTACAATATTTTATCAACAATCTGGGCTCAATTAGACATATACCTTGAATTTATAATTCAGACCAAGATATTGGTACATGTCAAATAAGTATTGACCAAACATATAAACGATATTTGTTTGTTCGTTTCAGCTAAATAGCGATGTTAATTTTATATTTCTTTGAGTATTTACTTTTAGCTCAAACACGAACTCCAAATCACACAGTATATTTTAGTTTATTAAAGTTCTTGAACTGACGACATGTATTCGAAGATAATGACGAAAGAAATATTATATTTTAGCTTAAATACGAAAATAATGCCTACATATAAAATCACCGAAAAAAGATTACTGAAAAACTATTTGAAAAAAAAAATGCTTTAGATTTTTCTGCGAGCAATTAAGAGTTGTGAGCCAACTTTTATGTGTAGTCGTGAGACACTTCTTTGACATTCTTTTTGAAAATGCAACCAGAGGACAAAAAGTCTATGACACCTGCTACGCACTTTTTGTGCAAATTTTCTAAACAATATCATTTTCAGTGGCACAATTATTACCATTTGAATCACAAGGATGAGTATTTTGAAAACAACGAACTATAACATGTTTACTAGAATATCAGCTTGGTCTTTGCTCGTTGTAATTGCAGGTCAGTATTTTAATCATGCGAATATGTAAATGCTATTCGTAAAGTCTGATTTTAAGTAATTTTGTTTAATTTAATTATCTTTTTGAAGACTTGCAAGGTGAAAGTGTTCTCTCTGACTACAGTTGTAGTAACTGCCGGACAAAGGTGCCCAGATCTGCTTAATTTTTCCTGTGAAGATGAGTGTATTCCGTGTCCGAGTTCAAAACCCTTTCCGAACTAGACTCACTTCAAACTGGATTATGGCAGCGAATGCCAGGCCTGTCAGATATGTGTCGCTTCAGGTAACATACATGATATACTGTTACAACAGTTGAGAACAGAAACAAAGCAATTTTCCATTTGCATTCAGTGATTAAATGGATAAATTTTGCCAAATATTGGATTACAAATAAGGTAAGCCCTTAAAATACTTGCATATATAAATTCGTGATTCTGGTCATCATATCCTTTTTTTTGTATTTTCGGTGCCTTAGTCAAACATTTCGTTGCATTTCCTGGAATAAAGCTGACCGGCTATTGGGGACCTAAGAACTATCGCCACCTAAAAGTCAGAATCGATCCCAAATGAATTTCTGCGAATTTTAACAAAATTAAAATTGAAAATACTTTCACATAAATGTGACCTCGTACCCAAGGCGACTTAAACTGCGTACTGAGTGCTCGTTTAAACCTTACCAAAGTGGCGATGAAGTTGATACTTGCACAAAACATATATTTTAAAACCAACTTGTTATTTCATTCATCGGCATCTTTTAACGGAATAGAACCAATGTGAATAGACTAGTTGATCTTTTCGTCTTCGAGCGCCAGTCTGTATGTACAATTCTAGCTGAGAAAACATCACTTACAAATAACATTCTATTGTGCATCTGTATTAATAATTATCAAGTACATATTTACTTTACAGTGACTCCATGTCCTTCTCAACCGTGCTGGATCCGGGCGTTCCCCAGCCATTGTAAGACGGTGAACACATACTCTACCTACATCAAGACTCTCTCCGGATCGTGTCCCACGTGTGACGTGTCTTCCTGTCTGAATTAACTTCTGCATGATTTAAGCATTTTACAACTTAAAAAACTTTATGTTGCATTACTGAAATTAAAAAGCTTCAATATTGTCTAGTTTTATATTACACCAAACCTACAGAGTTTTATTTATGCAATCGAGGATTTTGCGTTAACACGACATTGAAACCAGTTATCGAGACGTAGCTTCCTGGCATGGCTCGCAAGCGACAACACGAAAACACGGCATTAAAAAAAATTTAAAATTCCCGATTTCTCTTAGATTCCGAGAGTACATGAACAAGTTTATCTGGCGTTTTCGGTTCAAAATAGAGCGACAACGCAGTACTTGTCAGAGCGTTTTCAAGTTGTAGCCAGTTCAGAAATCGAACATTTAATGGCAAGACCAAGATTCCGTATTTTACGAGAGAGCTAACAATACTGAAATTCGTTTTAAGAAGTCGGACAGTGGCGTTAAAAAAAGTCTGTTTTGTCTCGTGACGCCGACGAGCACGAATTGCTGCGAAAAAGCGTGCCGTCAATATGGCTTTTCCAACTGCCACTCAATGGCCGTGATATTACATATTCTTCTGAATTTTTTTTATAAGAAATCATAATATTTACATGATTTAGGAGTTAATATAATAAGTGAGTCTATTTTTTTGAAGATATGAAAAATTTGGAGTGTTTAAAGTAAACGTGATGCCGGCTTCATACATTTATATTGACCCAAATCTATTTCGACAAGCACTAATTAATGCGATAAGATATCCATTCAATTCTTAATTAAGTAGTAAATGTAGGAGATAATTATTACCACTTTTCCTGAGTACTGGATTTCAATAGAAAGTACCGTAACATTTGATGTCCATACAAATGAAAACTTACTTAGACCACAGCTACCGCCCACTGACCAATCGGTGGCCAGTATTACCGTTATCTAAATCCCGTAGACAACTCCTTGGCGTTGTCTACGAAGGTTCGTGAAGCACGTGCATCTCGTTTACTATCTCATATCAAGTGGAGAGCCGATATCTTAGTGTCATACTGAGCTATCGATACATGTTTGTGATAATTGTAAGAGTACGAAGCAGACGATTAAGCAAACAAACTAAATAGATATACAACGTGTATTTGGTTACATTTTAAGGGTCCACTTCACTCCTCCTTGCACGTTTATCGATTTAAAAAAAGATAATTATCAAAATCTCAATAACGGCAAAATGCCGTTCAATGAAACCTTGCCCAAATTATCGTTACTAGTATATTTCATTTTACATATATAACGAACAGTTAGAACAGTAAAGAAAAACGACTAGTCCTAAAAATTCCATAAATTTCTATTTGCATGAATTCACAAAAACTAAGCGATACAAAACATTATTTTTAATTGCCACATAAAATGTAATGATACTGACAAAAATGATGTGTACTCAGTAAAGAACTTTCAACTACGAAAAGAGAAATCAGGGTTTGTCACCCGTTTAGGCGACCTGGAAGGTACCAGGAAATTGAAGGACAAACACTTTTACTAATATCTCATATAGTTTATACATGTAAGTCGCGAGGACACATGATATTGTTGTCAGTATCATATTACATTATGTGTGCATTTAAAATGAAGTTTTGTGTTGTTTAGTGTTTGTGATTTTCTGCAAAAAATGTTTATGGAATTTCGAGATCCCGCTATTTTCCTTTCTGTTTTAACGTGTCTTGTCATATGCAAAAAAGGATACACATTCATTACAAGTGCAAAGTTTCATTGAAAGGCATTTTGCCGTTAATGAAATTTTGATAATTTTCTTTTTTTATCGATGAGGGTGGTGTAGCGGACCCTTAATACATGGTAACAAGATTGCAATACTAGTATTTAATATTAACAAGTTTTAAGTTTTACTTTTTGTCGGTCATCCTGATGACCGACATATTATAATGGACCAAACTTGAGCTTTCTACCTGAACACCGGTTAACAGCGATGTAAAGCAAAGTTCACGGACCAGACGGAACGGATAGTTTAGAAAAGTAGACTCTTACTAAGTCGTTATTTATGGATAGACTCTTACTCAGTCGTTATCTATGAAAACCTAGAGGCCTCTTATTGGATGTTAAACGACGTCATATATGGAGTCTGTACCTATTCTTAAATCCTCTCTCCAGCTTCTGATCAGCAAGGCTTATTACTCATAAAGATATTTTCGACGAAGAACAATAAACATATACATGGATTTTGTCTAGTAAATGTATACTGTGTATGATAAACAAAAGATGTACAGCTTATGACTCTATTAGCAACTTCAATGTGTAGAGAGCACTGAACAGAGATTAGCTAATAATTTTGCATTTTTTTTTGTTATCTACGAGCTTCTGCAGCATTTTGTGAAACTCGGGGACAGGGGTATCACGGGGAACGTTTTTCATGTTTAAGCTAGCTCGATATGGATTACATTCGTCATTACTTTTGATAAGTTTGCTAAACTGTAATCTTGCATTTTGCCACTCAACTGGTTATTAAAGTTTTATAATGTTTTGAATGTAAAAAATATCATTCGAACATCAGAACACACATTTTTGCAGGAATCTTTAATCGGGTCATGAAACTGACAATAATAGACAATACAAGTTTTAGCTTTCCAAATTTTTAATTTGATTTTGAAGCTACAAAATAATCTTTGGAACATGCGAAAACACATATTTTTGCGGAAGTTTCAAATCGAGTCATGAAACTGTCAATAATAGACAAAACAAAATTATGCTTTCCAAAAAGCTAGTCGGTTATTAGCATAACTCTTTCAACAAACAAAGACGGCGCTGAAGTGCATACTTTAGGCAAATTTGAAATTAACGCGTTTGGTTGTTATTGGAAGTCATAAGACATTCTAAGTAAATACCAACATTCTAACGAAATTGTTCTAGATCAGAAAGAGCAATGTTATACCAGTGAGTCCCGACCAGACTGTGTGAACATTTTTCTCTCCCACTCAGTGACAGTGAAAAACTTTGTTTTTTAAACATATTCTGAAGCTTTTGGTATATATTTACAGCTGGATTATCGTTGCTTTCTTACACTTTGTGACACAAAATAGTGTTTGATAAACTTTTCAATTTCGGTTTACCTTCAGGTGAATTATTTTGTTTGCAAACAGGGTTAGTTTTATCACCTGCTTAAATACATCTCCTTCGAAAGAAGGAATACCTATAAATAAACTTACATTTTTGTATGACATCCAATAAATATAAAGCGCTTTAATTTCAAGTGGCTTAAAGTTTAAACTTTTGTGCCGTCTTCTTAAAAAGTTGTGCTAATGATAGACTAGCTTTTTGGAAAGCTAAAACTTGTGTG
Source organism: Corbicula japonica (assembly GCA_038501625.1). Classification (NCBI taxonomy): domain Eukaryota; kingdom Metazoa; phylum Mollusca; class Bivalvia; order Venerida; family Cyrenidae; genus Corbicula; species Corbicula japonica. The sequence continues at coordinate 608,055 of JAZAYU010000245.1, read as the reverse complement.
TTACTATTTTGTTGTTTTTGATGTTGTTGTTGTTGTTATCTTACGAAATTTCAAATTGATTGTTGAAAGGGCAAACTTATTCGTTAAACACACAAACATTTGATTTTTTATGAATGACAAAACATAACACTAACTTTAAAACTACTCATGTTTTTTAATATCATTAAATGACTGACCGGAATTCTTTTAAGCCTGCGTTGTTGCAATTGTTCGTCAGTGAATTCTTCTACATTGTTAAATCTTTTACTCGGTATAGACTCCAAAAAGTCTTGAGTTGGTAATTCGAAGCCGGGTTACAGTGACATCGTTTAAATCACAAGTTGCGTTAAGCTAAGTTTAACATGCGACTCCTTTTATATACGAATTGTGAATGAAAGAAGTTTGTGAAACGGCTTGTAAAGTTTGGGCAATTCATGACTTTATGCACGAGAATTTCGGGGTTTTGCAGTCGGATAGACACCTTGTGGAGTGACCTATGAAAAAAAAAGACACGAGCTGCGCTCGCGTCTATTTTTCATAGATCACTCCACTCGTTGTCTATCCTATACATAAAGTATGGCCTTCAAAATTAATACGTTCTTTAAACAGCTTAAAACGTTCTCTACAAACATATAGCCTCTCGTGAAAATCATGGATTACAATGAAAAACGATAGCCTTATTGCTTTGTGTAGTAAATGTCGTTAAATGCCGATGTTCAATGCACTTCATACTAATTCTTATACGTACTCACACTTATGACAGTAAGACGAACGTATCGCAGTTGAAGTATTTCTCCAGCCAGCCGATAGATGTATAATTTACACTCTAACTTTGTGACATCGTATTCTTGACGTGGGACCTAACGACCGTTCTTTCAACGTCACATCCCTGTTGTCCAGGTAAGAACTTAGTGAATTCGTTGAAATGCCGCTTATGTTTTTTATTTTACTTTTGACACGATACATCCTAGTCGTTTTAGATAATCTTAGCAGACTTCATAATATTTTACAGCATCCGTAATGACATCACACGAACCTGAATTTCCATAAAAAATCAAACAAGCGTACATGGTATTTGGATATAGTCTTATGGAAACTCAGGTTTCTGTGATGACGTAAGGCATTCTACAAACAAGAAATATGCATCATCAGGAATGACAACATCCGACCTACACGCACAGCCAAACACAGAGTGGAAATAAAGCATGTGTTAATATAAAATGATATACATGTAATTAAGAAGACACCAAAAGTATTTAGCGAAAATGAGAACCCTATGGGTTATCATTTTCAAACGGTCAGTGGCAAAATAGTGGCACCAACCTTACACTTGCCCCTACAGGTTCTGATATGAAGAAACAAGCACACATTGTCCTGTGATTTAGTTTTTTGTGATACAGCTGACTGGAGTGATCCGGAAGAAATTTCTTTCCGCATGACTAAGAAAAGTATGCAAAGAACGCCATTTCAAAAAGTGTATATCCTAGCCGAGACTGCCTTTGGTCCGGCGCTCCTAAGACCGCAGAGTTTCACTTACTATTAATGAGATCTCAGAAATAGAAGTGTGAAAAAGTATGATCTGTTGAAAATACGGATAAAATACGAAACGAAGCTTTCCTTTGCCAGATGCCAAACAATGAGCCGTATTTGCATTGCAACACAATGCTATACGAGAGGTACCCTGCTATCCTTTGCACCCAGTCAAACTAGATTTTGTTCTACATTTTGACTTGACAAATACGTTGGATAGTTTAAAATGTCGGTCGAATAAATATTATCAGCAAAGATATCTCTTCAATCTTTATTAAAGGCTCATTGGACATGTAAGCTGTGTATACATTTATTTCATCCATTAATCAACATAGCCAACAGTTGGACATTTTAAAGCGAAATTCGTCTGAAACTATATGTGAATCACTAGCTTCATTGGATTAGATTTTTGGTATAATATTTATTACAACTCACTTCCAGATAAAGTGTTACAGTTGTATTAAAAAAGCAAAACAAAAAAGAAATTCAATGAAGAAACGAAGTTCTTGTAAAAGTTTTATGCGCTGGATGCTGAATATGTCAGTTATTAAAGCCAACATAAAATGTTGCTAAAATTCATGTTTTACGTATAATAATTTTGTAACAAAGTTGAAACATTTATAAAGTCATATTTATAGATGTTTTATTATAAGATATTAAGTAATTTTGTGTTATTTTTTTCCAGGAATATGTACACAAATCACCTGCAATTTAGCTAAGTAATAACATATTGAGAAAAAGCAACATAATGTTACGAACATTAAATGGAATTTAAAAACTGTCATAAAATGAACCGTTTATCTCAGCAATCTTTATATTGCATTCAATGTATTAGAACTTGTTTTGCCTTTAAAAGTAATGTTTACTTGCAAAGGTATTTTTTTTATTTTCGAATATAGATTCAATGTCAATATTTTTTTATAAGAAATATCAGTGTGAAGGATTTTTGCACGCTTTTGCTTGACAATGTTTTATGTTTTTGTGATATTTTATATGTTTTTGTGATATTGTATTCCGAGTTGATGGATGGGATGGAGCTAATTGGCCGAGACAACTTGTAATTTTTTGGATCCTATGAGAACCTGTTGGGGCAAGTGTGAGGTTTGTTCACACTTTAACCTTGTTTAACCCCCTAGTGGCAAACTGTTCTGCCACTGACCGTTCCAAGGCTGTCCCTCTCAGGTTCTTTGTTCGATAACTCTTTCTGGTGTCTTATTTGAAATTGATCTACTAAAAAGCCCATGTGCTCTTTTCCTCTCTACCTTTTTGCTGCGTGGGAAGCTATGTTGTCTGGGTGTGGGAATTCTTGATGTGCCTATTTCACATGTTTTTCTTTATATATCGATTTCTTTTTAAAAATGTCATGTCTGGGTTTTTTTAATAAATATAAATTAACATATTTGCTCTTGCAAGCCACTCGATACATCAAATTAAACCAACATTTCATGTAACTTCTGTCTAATGTAGTCATCTAAAACAAACACACATCTTATATCGCTGTTGTTTATTGAATATGGAATTTCAGGTAATCTCTTTTCAGCTGGGTTTAGAGGATATCTTACCCTTCATAGTTTGGATGGAGAAAAGGAGGAGGTGGGGGTGGGAAGAAGTCTACTGGCAGTGAAAATATATTTTCCGAATGTAACCCCTTATTTTATTCTTTAATTGCGCAGGTAAACGGTTAACTAGAAGATGTCGAAGATCACGATTGAGACCCCAAGTGGTATAAAGGAAGAATTTGTTCACGCTAAAGGATTGACACATGGGTAAGTGTAAGATGTTTTAGTCAAAACCGATACATAAATAACCACAATTGCACATTAAGATTATAATCCACCGTACTTCTTCAAAATAAGGAAGAATTTATCGAAAAAAAGCGTAACAGTATAATTATTAAACTACAACAAGTGAACTATTTATCAATAAAACATTTTTCGAAGCTGTCATTTGCCGTCAAAAAGAGGTCTTGTGTTAAACATATTTTCTATTTTATTACTTGAAAAACTTTTAAAATAAAATAAAATTATGATCTACATAATAAACATTTTAATCTTTTCGCCTAGTATTTAAAATCTTTTTTCAATGAAAGTCATTGTTGCCAGGAAGAGTATTTCTTTTCAGCAAGAACATCTCCGCTATCATTCCTAAAGGAGACGTTTTAGGGCACATTGAAAACATCCGGAATCTAGAAATCAGAGATGACGACGTTTATCTTGCTACATATCCTAAATGTGGTTAGTGATACAATGCTTTCGTTTTTTTTCTTTTTTTTTCTGAGCATTGGTGTGAAAACAGTGGCCCTCATCTATCCATATAGCGATTTGATAAAAAAAACAACAAAAAACGAATACTTGCATCCTTCCTTTAGGGCTGTAGTTAAATGATAATTGACAATCAATATTATAAATACATACACTTTCCCGGCAAGTTCATTGAAGTCTGTGTATAAGCATTCGTAATGTTATGCTCTTGAGTAAGAACATTGAAACAATATTTTTGTCAAATTATAATAACAATTTTAAAATTATTATGCGAAAGTACTTAATTCATCTTTCCACATAAAGAAATTAAACTGTAGCTGAATTGTAATTATGCTTTGTTTCTTTTGTTTAAGAATGTGTAACAATAATTTTGATATGTATCAATATGATATGTAAAACGTAACAACAACTTTGAAGATATAAATATTATTGCCGGTGAAAAAACATATGAATAGTCAACTAAAACACGATCAGCAGAGAAGTTTAACTCGCCAAAAACATAATTTTATCGATTTTGTTTTGCCTTTAGGTACACACTGGGTCTGGGAAATTTTAGTTATGCTGAGGAGGGGCAATGCTGAGTATGAAACTAAGACCAAAGAGGCAGTATTTCTTGACTTGCGTGGACCGAAAATTGTAGATAAGGTTCCTTCACCCAGAGTACTCAACTGTCACTATCCTTGTAAGCTGACTCCTCGAGGAGTATTTGAAAAGAAGATAAAAATAGTGCATGTGATGAGAAACCCAAAAGATGTTAGCGTGTCTTTCTATCACCATTATAAGTCGATGGATGCCGGGCCATTTACAGAAAGTTTTTCTACATTTCTTCCTTTGATACTTGGGGAATATGGAATATGTAAGTGGATGGATGAAAATTTTCTTAACCATATTTTTTGTCTTTACACTAGAGAGCCGATTGTGATATGAATACTTGTTTGCAAAGCCCATTAGACGACTAATTAACACTTCATGTTATGAGTATTCTCGGAGAAATGTGCCCGATGTGTACATAAACCTTAAAATGCTCCCTATCCGAGTTCTTTTGGATTGAATTATTATATGTAAAGAAATTATCATTGGAGAGTTCTTGACAAATATCCACAAACACTTGAACTTGCTTTCACTACTAGCAATCGGAGCTTGCCTCTAAAAGTGGTACAATCACCATTTGACCTTAGCTGTTGCTATATTTGATATAAAGATAGTGCAATGATGAATGTAGACGGCCCTTAACTAATGAAGGGGTAAAACCAAAGGAACGAAATAAATCATAAATAGCGAAAATGATCACCATTGACGAAAATCAAAAAATATAAACAGTTCTTAATATGAGATGCAATAAAAAGAGAGAAAACAAAAGAAAAGTCCAGAAAGATAATTGAAGGAGGTATAGACTTGTGGTTTCCGACCAAAAACTTAAATTCGAATTCACCTCCAATCGCTCATCTGGCAAGGAGATCGACGTAAAAGAGTAGATGATCCTTATTGCTTTTTGGGTCAACAGCTTTAAGGTCAATGTTACAGTAACCTTGAATTTCAAATAGGTTTCCAATATATTGCTGAAAAATGTGAGACCTGCAGTCATCTATCTAAGTATGTTGATTTCGTATTGTTAATAGAAAGCCTCAATTAATTGTGGATCAAATATCATGAACATTGGACCTTAAATTGAAAATTGGTTTCTGATCAATACCTTTTAAGGCATTTGACCTGTAGACACACTACTTGGTGAAATGACGACCCTTTTGTTCAGGGCCAGAGTTCAAATGTCAATATCACAGTGACATTGACTTACAAATTTGTTTCTATTCAATAACTGAAAAGAACAAGGTGACCTACATTCACCAATCTTGATAAGTCATTAGATGACCCATATTGAGTTTGTAGTCGGTTGATCTTTAATTTAAAAAAATAATTATCTGATTAATAACTAAAGAACCGTTTGACCTACGGTCATCAAACTTGATGATGTGATAATTTTCGTTAGAGATGACTCATGTTGATTTTGGGATCAAAAGGTAACGACTATCTTTAATCAATCTGGTTTTAATTTGAACAAGTTTCGACCAATAACTGAAAATTTGTTTCTGTTCAATATCTAAATAACAGTTTGTCCTTCAGTCTTGTTATATAGGTTGCTTATGAACAGTAAATGGCCCCTACATGTAGATTATTGGGGTCATTAGGTCAAAGTTCACAGATCACAATGGCATTGGCATATTATTCACCAAAAAAGCGGTCAACAACAGCATCGACACATTTATTTAGATATTGCGTGTGGGATCCTATTGATTGAGGTGTCTTTAGGCTAAAGTCAAGGTCAGACAACATTTAACTGAAAATTCAATAATTCAATAACTATGAGAAGAATTTGACCTAAGGATGCTTTGAGGAAAAGACGACCCCTTATTTTGGGGATTAAAATTAAATGACAATTACATTTGTTTGAAAATTTGTTTGCAATTAATAACCTACAGACAGCAAAGTAGATGTTTAGAATGGGGGGGTGTTAAACCAGGTTCTAGGGTGCACCGACCTCACACTTACACCCCAACAGGTTCTCAAATCAACACACAAATACAAGTTTTGAGATTGAAGGGGGCGTGGTTACAAACATTAAATTATTTCAGTTTCTCATTATTAACTTATGATTACCTATTATATGTGACTTGATGTGTGGAGGTATTTCTGGGTCGGTTGTTGGGCCAGAATAAATGTGCGTTTTCCTTTTACCTTGTATGCCTAGCTGGCTGTGCTCATGTGATTTACCTTTACAAGCTTTGTGTTTGCTTTTATCGCTTTAGATCAGTTCTACCCGTGGTTCAGTTATATGAAAGAGTGGGAACATTTTACGAAGCAAAATCCAGATCAGATTCATAACTTGTTTTTCGAGGATTTGAAAGAGGTAATTGCAATATATAGCACTGTGGCAAAAATTCAAATATTTGATGTAAAAGAAGCATTCCGGTACATTTTAAGCCTACAATAACTCAACGTGAAAATAGCAAGAAGGAATTTTAAATTTTTAATTAATTACATTGTATTTTATACAATCATTGTACATTCGATACACCGCTACAAAAAGCTTTATGTTAGCTTAGTTTATGATTCTTTTATATTAAATGATACAGAATATTTACATTCAATTTGCGCAAAGTTTAGAACGAGTTCTCGTACAAATGCTTTAAATGCAAATAAGGCTCAAAGCGACCTGCTTTACTTGCATTTCGTTTTACCCTTTCAAATATTTTGTCTGTTATTGTAGGATCCGGTTCGGGAAATCAAGAAAATTAACGACTTTCTTGGAACAGGAAGAGAGGATGACCTGATACAAAGGATTGCTGTTGCATGTGATTTCCAAAACTTGAAAAAAGCTGATGCAGAAGTGAAAACGAAAGAGGATTTTATGAAAAAGGGACCGCCATTTATGTATAGGAAAGGTCGGAAATTACAATCTATATTTTTTAAAGAAATAAAACATTAACCACATCCGAGTTATAAACCAAGTTAAGAAATCTTTTGTTTCTCAAAAGCATCTAAATTCTACACATGTGTTAATAAAAAAACACAAATAACAAATACTAGCATTAGTAAAGCAATGTTACTGGTAGTTAAACTTATTCCGTTTGAATGTATGCCTGTCTTTCGAATAACGGATAAACGTAAAATCATGATGATACACAACTTCTAAATAGGCAAAACGAAAGGTTTTCTTAGTTCTTGACAGACATAATGTGCATCTTTATCGTTTTTTTAATGAATAAAATTAAACATGGAATAGAATCGGAACCTGTTACTTTATCTTTGTAATTTGGTTTCGGCTTGGTCTATTTACAAAAACCGATCCTCCCAAATAGCTAAACACATGATAATACCAGATTCTGTGTTGCTAATATTTTGCAACTTTTATGGGGTTAAAGAGTTCATTAAGGTTAATATGGAAATTTTGTAAAAGAACCTAGACGCTCGATCTGTTTCTTTTATCTCTGTCATCGTGTTCTTGCTGATTTGACTCCAGTTGCTTGCGTCTCGGTAAGATGATTGAGTACCTGCCCTTGTGCCTGTGCTATTAGCTTCTAATGTTTAATATGTTAGTGAGTTTTTGTATGCAACAATGTCGGGTTTATGGACTGGTTTGAGTAATTTCACCATGACAACTTTTATTTGTTTGTTCATGTGAGATCCTGTTGTTGCAAGTGTGAGATTGGTGCGCCCTAGAGACTGTTTTAACCCCCAGTAGCAAATTATTTGCCACTGACCGCTCGGAGACAATAACCCCAAGTGCTTTTTTGGTTATTTTTTTTGCTGTGTCTCATTAAAAATTTATTTCCTATAAACCCACGTTCTTATTTCCTCTCTACATTTTGGCCGCGAGGGAGGCTATGTTTTCTGAGTGTGGCAATTCCATATAAGCATAATTCACTTTTTAAACATTGTTTATATAAACATATTCTGTGCTGCCAATATTTTACAAATTTTACATTTTCTAAAAATGTAAAATATTTAAATATTTCATTAAAATATAAATTTTGTCTTTCAGTTTTTGAACTTGAAATTACATTTTTAAATTTCAGTTTCAGTTTTATGGCAAAGCTTAACACATGCCTCTTGTTTTCAGGTGAAGTTGGAGACTGGAAGAACCACTTCACAGTTGCCGAGAATGAGAAGATGGACCAATGGCTAGAAGAAAACTTAACAGGCACAAATTTGAAATTCAGATACACCATTTGATTACCGGTTTATTGCTACAATTAGCTACCGTGTTACTAACCTCTGTCGATCATTATTGCGGAGCGAATTGCAGTTCGAACGGAATAATCGTTTTTGGAAGTATTGATTTAAAAAAACGATGATAATTGAATTAAAAATGCCGAAAGAAGGAATGTTTTTGAAAGAATCTTATAATTGAGATATTTTTGTATGTTTATAAGTGATGTTAACCCAGTTCATCAGTACCACACCCGGGGTAATTACGATAATTAAGATAATGTCTCGTTAGTCAAATTAAACTGTCAGCAATAATTTATAACCTAGGAATACATTGCCAACTTGTACTTATTTGTTTATATAAGAACCAATTAGGGCTGTGAGGTTGGTGCACCCTAAAACCTACGGAATTCCGTAAGGGCAATCGTCTTTTTCGCCAGTGTAGAAAAGAACCAGAAATGCGAAATCACGAAATCAAGGAATTAGGATGAAGAAAACACGAAAGTACGATGACGAATACGCGAAAACATTATGATGATAATGCGAAATAATCTCGCGTATTCGTTATCGTATCTTCGCGTTTTCGTCATCGTACTTTCGCGAACTCGTGTTTTTGCGTTTTATGTCTCCGTATGTTCGTGTATTCGATATTTCGCCTTCATGTGCACACTGCTCATGCGAATGCAGCAATTCTTTTTTCCGTGCAAATTGTGCATTGAAACATACAAATTGTATGGGTGCAAAACATTGTTTCAGCAAATACTTAGCATAACTTTTAATTTAGTTACTTAACACCTGTCTTTATCATTATTAATCTAACATATATTTGGGCTGGCTATTTTGTCTGTTTATTAGTTACATGTTTATATCAGTGACATATTTTACGTGGAACGGATAGGTAGGAATCAATGAAATGTTTTCCTATGCCAGCTTATATATAATGTTCAAACCGTTTCGGTACGGAGTTCCGTTAGGGCCATCGCGAATGTATAATATTATCTAAAACGCAAAACTCACGATGATGAAGATGCGAAAACACAATGACGAAAAGGCGAATGTACGTTGACGAAAATATGAAAACACGAAAATCGCGAAAACACAAAATAGCGGTTACGATGACGAAAATGGAAAATAACGAAATTACGAAAGTACGATGAAAACGAAACTACGATGACGAAAACGCGAAAACACGATGATGATAATGCGAAATATCCTCGTGTTTTCGTTAGCATGTTGTCGCGTTTTACTTTCATGTTTTTCGTGTTCGCGTTTTCACTGTCGTGATCGAGCACCGGCACGGTCTTTTCGGGCACCGGTATTGTCATACAATATGGCGGACTGTTTACCATCTGAAAGGTATGTGTATAGAATTTACTTCACTGAATAGATCACATACCATTTCCTAAGTTGTCAATTCATTGCATCATTTATGAAATCATATATGTAAAAATGCACATGCTTTTGATATTGGAAAAGCTTTGATTGTTTCAAAATTCGAGTCTAATTTGGCGGTTTGACAGAATGCAAATTTGAACCGAGAGATGTGATTTGTTTTGGGCAATACTTTTTACAGAACAACCGATCCACAAAAGCTTCAACTGTGATGACTTCTTATTGTATTTTTCTTCAAAATCAATCCGACCTAATCTTTTAAAATGGTTAGGATACTGTTAACTGGCTTACTTTCTGTTTTGACAATACACCGGTATGGTCAGCACGCACCGGTTCAAGAATTCCGTCAAATTGTACAGGTTATTGATAAAAAGGCACCGGTTCGGTCTCATTTTACATTTTGTATACGGTTTAGTCTCCATTGTTTCTTCCTTAAAGATACCTCTATGGTACTATATTTTTAAATACAAATGTTTATTTTCTGAAACATAACAGCACAAATTTTTAAAAGAGAGAGGTATTTTAAGAGTTGACTATTATCGAACATTTTGGTTTATCTCGGATATGGTAGGTTATCACTCTGCACAAATTATATATTTAATATCAGAGGATTTCATATCATGACATCTTCTGCAAAGTTCATGAGTGTCAATCCTACGACACAGTGCCCAACGTCATGACTTGCACAATTGAGACGCACGACGACGATATCAGAGATCTCTCCATTATATATACGTACACGAAGAAGTTCATAAAAATATTATTTATATTTACTTAAAAGTCTTGTTTATTTTACAGAGATCACAACTTCCATTAGGAAAACTGATCAAGATGAAAGTGAAAAAAATATTATAGGAAACATCATCAAACAGGAAGATGAATGTATAGCTCAACTGTGATAAGTAGTACTTTTTATACTGCGAAAATGATCTAAAAATGCTAGCAAAATATTAAATTAATTAAACTTAAGAATTCAAATATGTTTCATTTTTATATCGCCCGTTGCAAGAACTGGAGATTATGGAGGGATCGCCAAGTCCGTCTGTCCGTTCCTCCGTCAAGAAATCGTTACTCCGACCGGCTCTGTTTACCTTTTCAAATAATGATGGCGGTGTATCTAAGGCAGATAAGTGTTCAGCTAATTACCGGTCTAGATGACATCCCAATTACACAGAGCATCGGTGATTGATCGATAGTTTTTAGACAAATTACGGAGTGAACCGATGACAACGTATTTGACATCAATAATCACCAATCGGTCACCTGTTTTCCACCTATCAACTGCTATTGTGGAAAGGTAAGTTTTTATTAAAAAAACATATTGCCAACCTGTCTACAACAGATATCACCTACCAGCATCACATGAAATGTTTGTTTAAGCAATTGAACACTTGCCCATCACCGATGGCCGTTTACACAGAAAACCAGAAATACGATCACGCATGAAAACCGATCAAAAACAGCGAGAAAATTTAAAATATAATGACCGATTGGGACCAAATGTCTTTGTAACTGATAAAATATATCTCAATTATTCAGTTAAACAGAGGAAAGAGATCTTTTTGAAGTCCCCAAACACCACAAATGTGAAACTTTTAACTAGACAAGGGACAAAAATACACTGACTTATTTTGGTATATATTTCTTAAAACTGCAAAGCAAGGCATTACATAAGAGAACTAATGATTAGAAATTTTAATCAAACAATTGTTCATTTTGACCTCATATTAATGAAAGAACCGTAAAACATTATAGTCTGTCCCACTGAGTTTGTGACCTTCGGTATTTTTACATTAAAAGCAAATAAACATGAAAATAATACGTAAATATAACCGTTAAATAAATATCTCCAGACCGTTTTTTCACTTTTTTGATCATTGTCATATTTCCTCTTATATTCACATTTTTATAAGTTTTCCCATCCGCTCTAACGTTAAAATGTCGAGGTACGAAAAGGCGCGTGACGTCATGTATACAAATAAAGACCGGGGGACATGTCAAACGTGACGTTTTCATTGAGTTAACCAACTGCGCTAGTTTAAATGGATTTTAAACAGAATTCCTTCATTTTTAAACATTTACAGTAAAACAACTGGTCCAAGGAACTGAAATTATCTAGAACTATTATTCAAAATCGGAGACATAACGTCACCAACATTTATAGAATATTACAGTTATCGCTTAAGCCCCGGTCACAACCCGCCGTACCTGCAAGTGCGTGCTGTGTACGTACAAAAACATGGGCCTAAGGCCGGTATTCCATAGTTCCGTTATGCGTGATCCGTGTCCGTCTCCGCGTCCGTGTCCGAGTTTTTTCACTCACCAAAGATATCGTTGGGTATATTCCATACCTCCGTGTCCGTTTCACGTCGCGGACACAGACACGGAAGCGGATCGGACACTGAGGTGTGGTATATACCCAACGATATCTCTGGTGAGTGAAAAATCGCGGACACGGACGCGGACACGGACACGGATCACGGAACTATGGAATACCGGCCTAAGGCAACGTACGATGCATGCAACCGCTTACTCCTAGACGTGGCGTGCGGGCCACGAGTTCGCAACTTGCGCAACCGTGAGTGTGACGTTCTTCCTCTCTGCCCTTGCCAAAAGAGAAGCACGGCGGGTTGTGACCGGGGCCTTAGGTACGCCCTAATCTGTCTGTATGTTTTACTTTGACACATGTAATTGACAAACAATGTAATTGAAAATGTTTTTCTCTTCTGATTAAAATGCTTAGGCGGAGACGTAAACTGTATTTTAATTTAGCAACTTAGGCATCACTACGGAAATCAAACAATAACGTTGACCTACAAGAGTCCAATACTGTTAAATGAATGAACATGTAGGCCTAATATTGGACCAGAAATCTGATAAAATACAGTATTTTGCATGTGCGGAGCAGTAACATGGAAACTCAAAATGAACAACAAGCGCAGTGAAAACAACAACTATCTACTAGTCAGAGATCATCGCCGGTAAAATCTGGTGTAAAAGATCATACATTATATTTATTTATTGATAACTGAGAGCCATTTTAATGCAGAAAGGATGCGAAGAGTTCTAATTAAAATGTTTATTTTCAAAACAGGATGTACAATTGTTGTGATATTGGTTAAACAATCGAATGTTGACAGCTTCACTTTCGATCTGTGACGGATAAATTCATAATTCTGCTCGCAAGTAGCGCGTCATTCATACGAATCTTTCTAAGACAAAAAAAAAGATAGAACGATTTTACCATCCACGATGAAAACTTTACACATGCTGCGCGCAAAAAGCGTGCATTTCGTGCAAATCGTACTTTTTTCATGGCACACGTCTGACGTATTGTTAACGTTTGATTGTACGTCATATGTTTATGATGTAAGAGGCAAACAAACAGCTTGCATTTCGTTCAAATCATGTGTGTTTTACCGCCATATCCATGCATTTGATATTATTGTCAGCGTTTGAGTGTAGGTCATATGTTTATGACGTACTCACCGAGTCCAATCGTTCACTATAGGTCCCAGGAGGAGAACGCATAGATAGACCGCTTTTTCAGGAGGGAATTGGGTACTGTGGTAAGTAAATCGTCTCGCATTTCTTTGGTAATGCAGATATCAGATAAAGACATTACCTATGCTGATCTCCTATATTTACTCTAAACAATGGTTATCTCACATTCGCCAAACTTTCGGTATCTTCTGAGAACATTCTCCACAACTGCACTAGAAAATCGCAAAAAATGGCAAAATCACTCTTTAAAAGCCAATATTTTGATAATTAAGCAATGTTCTGAGCATTTGTTTCGTTCTAAAGATTCGTTTTACACTTGTCTTCTTATGCCATAGGCCTCCACTATTTTAATGTCATTTTAGGAGGATTTAGAACACGAGTAAGAAAATTTTCAAAATGAACGCATGGGTAGAAGTTTTCATCAATTTTCCAAATGAACGCATGGGCAGGAGGCATTTTAGAAATCCACGTTTTTTCGTGAATATCCCACATTAAATCGACTTTTTGACTGTTATATTTCACAATATTTTATTCTGAATTGCTAAAATATCATTTAGATCAGTCTCTAGTTTCGTATCAGTAATAAGCGATACCAAAGAGCCTATATAGTTTTTGAGATTAACTTGGAATTATTTATCATGCTAACGAAACTTCTGACATCTCATAATAACTGCTATGCTTCCCATGATGATTCATTATTCTCTGCTTCAGTTGTAAAATTTAATATTCATTTATATTGACACCAAAAAGCAAGAAACACTAATGTTACAGTATTGACTTCGACACTTCATGATATACTCCCCCTTTTTCTAACCTCCGCCATTTGTAATAATTCGAAAGAATTGAAAAAAATAATTATTATAGTTGCTTTGGTCAATTTTCAATTAATGTAAGCTACATATTTTCTGGACGAATTATGGGTCATAATATATAATTACTATGTAACTATTACTTGATGATCTTTACTATAGTACAACTAGTCCGGCTGAAGGGGAATTTCGGCCCGGCTTTAAATAGAGGTTTATAGCGAATGTTGAGTACCATGTGGCCCGGCTTTATATATAGATCGTTGAGTACTGAACGGGAACCATGTTGTATGTACAACGGTACGTTATTACCCTATGAAATCTTATTAGTAAGAGGGAAGATGTCAACGTATTTTTATGTTGCTTGATTTTGTGGACTTTTATTGTTAAATATGTCGTAGGTTATGTATGCAAAAGTTTTATGTTTATATATAAACAAAATATTTACATGACCAAGATGCAATTCCATGTAGGTTTAGTCAGATAATTGATTGTTGTGATTTCTCGTGATAACCTTGAACTGACCCACTGGGTTTTCAAGATGGCGTTCATCACGTAAAGCATCTATACATGATTAGGTAGTGCGAGTGGATATAGCCATAAAGGATTGTTTGCGGTAAGTTTTTGTTATCTATATCTACTAGATAGTTTCGTTTTATAGATCACTGTTGATCGGGAATTTGAGCCAGGTTATAAAGGGATCGATAAGTTTTGTGTTTTCTTTTAAGCGTTAGCGAACGTCAAGTACCAGCTCAAGCTATTTATAATTGAGTTTATAAATAGATCTATGTATAGTGTATAGATATATATATATATATATATAGATTATATAAATAGATCGATGAGTTGGTGTTTTCTTTTAATTACAATATATGGGTTCCAAGGGTTGTCATCGCCGGGGGTGGCAATGTTGGATAAGCTCCCATTGCTTAAAAAGTACTCCCAATGGCTTGCGTAAAATATAGCCTCTGACTACCAAGTCCAGCTCCTGGCCTGCACGCGTGGCTTGCAACTAGCCCGGCGGACCTGCTACTACTAACAGGAGAAGGGGCGAAGGCGGACCTGTGGCGCCATAACCACTGCTTCGGGTAGATGGAGCTCGTTAGCCAGGGAAGGCAGTCTGTCTAGGAGAAGGAAAACTCTTATTCCAAACCAAGGGAGAAAACCCTTCCAAAAACACCACTGCCTTGTGGTCAGTCGTTGGGTCGACAAAGGCTTTGGGAGAGGTAACCCTAATCAACCTAGAGAGTTAAAATCGGAGATGCTGGGCCATTGGCACTCTAACAAACCATGGCATCACGTAACTACGCTATGACTACACGATCATATGGTATTCATCGATATGGTGCTGGATCTTTGGAATCCCTCCAGGGAGATACAGTACCGGGCTCTGAGTCTCGACAGAGTCCACCCAAAGCTACCGGGGGTCACTCCATCTATCGTATCAAGAGGAGAACAAAGGGCTACAACAAGCCAAGGAGGAGGAAAGTCAAACAGCAACACTTCAAAGTGATGCATTGGAATGCAGATGGAGTCTTCAACAAAAAGACTGAACTACAGCACTTCCTTCATGAGAATGACATCAATGTCTGTTGCATTCAGGAAACACACCTGCAACCAGCGAAATCCTTTAAGGTCAGAGGATACCAGTGCTTGCGAAGCGACAGGGCTGTTAGAAAGAAAGGAGGCATCATGACATTAGTCAGGAACAACATCAATGCTATCCAGACTAAAACGCATATGGATGACTCGGAATTCCAAGTACTGAGCCTCAGAAAGAATGACTTCGAACTGACTCTTGTGAACATGTACTCTCCAAACGACAAAGCTCTATCCCTAGACCATATTCCAACAGAGGCAACAAACTTCATGGTTGTTAGAGACTTCAATAGTCACTCACAAAGCTGGGGATATAACCACTTGGACAGCCGTGGAGAGGAAGTGGAGACCTGTCAGGATGACAATAGGCTGAATCTCATCAATCAGCCGGAGGATCCCCCAACTTTTTACTCCAGAAGATAGCACACAACATCAACGCCTGACCTTGCCTTCTGTACTGACGACATACATGGACATGTCCAGAGGGAAGTCTCTGAACAGCTTGGAGGCAGTGATCATCGCCCAGTCCACCTCATATTGGACCACACTGTCTCTACGTCATCTAGCCTACCCAGATGGAACTACAAGAAGGCCGATTGGTCCCTTTTCCAGTCTGTGAGTGATGAACTCTGCAAAGACATCAGAGTTAAAGGCAGAGACATAAACAACATAGTCAGAGACTTTAATCAATGTATCCTCAAGTCAGCACAGAAGTCCATCCCTAGAGGTGCGAGGAAAGACTACAAGCCATACTGGAGTGAGCAGTTAGAGGAGCTGCAAACCAAGTTGTCCGAAGCCAGACTGGAAGCCGAAAACAATCCCTCACAGGAGGCAAACCTCAACCTACAGCATGCCAAGGCCAAATTCCTCAGGCATAAGCTAGAGGCCCAAAGAAAGAGCTGGAGAAACAAGACAGCTTCACTTAACCTCGAGAAAGATGGCCGTAAGTTGTGGAGGTTAACGAAACAACTGAACGACGACCAAGACAAAGCGAGAGGCCCAGTCACCTTGGAAGAGGAAGGAGAGCTGTTAATGGGCAAACAAGCGGCAAATGTCTTTGCCCAAAACTACAGAGATATCAGTGACATCCCCATCAACAGAGAACGACAGAGAGAAGCCAGAAGAGAACAAAGGGACAGGAAAACAGCTAAAGGTACGTAAGGTGTATGGACTCGCGCCTGACACTACACGAGCTACAGACAGCTCTCAGACAGCTGAAGACAAAAAAAAATCTCCAGGTCCAGACGGTATCACCAACGAGATGCTGTCACACTTGGGCAATACAGCAATGTGCAAACTCCTGGACATCTACAACTACAGCTGGAAACAAAGGCAGCTACCTCAGATCTGGAGAGAGGCGACAATGATCCCTATACTCAAGAAAGGGAAGGACCCAAAGAAGGCAGCCAGCTACCGTCCGATCAGCCTCACAAGCTGTGTAGTAAAGACAGTGGAGAGGATTGTGAATGCACGCCTGAAGTGGTACCTGGAGACCAACGACCTGCTGGCATCTGAACAGGCTGGTTTCCGACAATTTCGTTCCACAGAAGACCAGACTACATACCTAGCACAGGAAGTCGAAGATGCCTTTCAAGAAAACAAGGTGGTCCTTACAGCATGGATCGACCTACAGAGAGCATTCGACAAAGTCTTGACAGAAGGGCTACACGTGAAGCTCATGAGGAATGGAGTTGGTGGGGCCATGCTGCAATAGACCAACTCGTATCTATTCAACAGAAGAGCCAGAGTCAGCCTGAGCCAAGCCAACAGTAGGAAGTTCCTGCTACGCCATGGTGTCCCACAGGGTGGAGTCCTGTCCCCGACACTCTTCCTGGTCTTCATCAATGACCTAGTGTCTGAACTGCCAAAGGGAGTTTATGCTGCTCTCTATGCTGATGACCTGGTGCTATGGTGCAAAGAAGAACATGCCTCTACAGCCACGTACAGAATGCAAGGAGCTATGGACACACTTGCAGCATGGGCCGAAGACTGGTGCGTTACGATCAACAAGGAGAAGTCGTCTACCACACTGTTCACCTTGTCAACAAAACAGAAAGCTGGGAAGGTTATGCTGGCTGGAACACTACTGAAGGAGGAAGACGAAGCCACATACCTTGGGGTCACGTTTGATAAGCGGCAGACTTGGAAACCACACATCAACCGTGTAGAAGGGACGACACGAAGAAAACTAGCCATGATGCGCAAACTTGCTGGAACAACCTGGGGTGCAAATGAGCAAATATTGAAGACCATCTATCAGGGCACAGTACGACCTACAATGGAATATAGCTCAGCCACATGGTCCACAACAGCCAAGACGAACCAGCAAGCCTTAGACAAAGTACAAAATCAGGCATTGCGCATTATCACAGGGGCCACCAAGTCTACACCAATTGCCTTCATGGAGAAACTGATTGGAATCCAACCACTTCATGAAAGAAGACAAACCAAAGTCCTTCTCCAGGCAAACAAGTACAAGTCGCTCCCAGATCACCCCATGAGGAACAGGCTTGAGGGATTCATCAAGAACCGCCTTAAGCGCTCCAGCTTTGTACATGAAGCAAAGAAGCTGAATAGAGAGTATGCCTCTGAACTAAACATACAGACGATTCCCTTGGGCCGAGCAGACATCACCAACCCTACAGCCAATGACCTGTCTGCAGTGAAAGTGGCACTTGCTATTCCTGGACTTGACACGGGCAAACAAGAAAATGAAACCATCCGTAGACGTCTGATACTTGCGACTATCTACGCAGACTATCCTTTAGACAGATGGACCCATGTATATACAGATGGGTCAGCCACTGGAGCTATTAAGGATGGAGGCGCTGGTATTCATATAACATTCCCGTCTGGCCAGAATTCGGCCCATTACATTGCCACTGGGAAGCACTGTAGCAACTACAGAGCAGAGACTGAAGCGCTCATGAAGGCAGTCTCTCTGATTGAAGACTCAGCAGAAGAGGTAACCTCTGTAGTCTTCCTTACAGACGCAAGATCAGTTCTGGAGGCTCTGCAAAGCAACAATGTTTCTGAGCTAGCACAAGCCGTGAACAAGCTTGGGTCTTCTCGCAATGTTGCCCTTCAGTGGATACCATCTCACTGTGGAGTGCCCGGAAATGAGGAGGCTGACAAGCTGGCTAGGCTAGGAGCCCAGTTAGAGCAACCAGATAACAAGGTGACACACAAGGAGAAAACCTCCATCATTAAGGCTCTCACAAAGACCAGACAGGAAGCAGATGCCTACCACTTGTTAAACAGACCAGAGCAGGTGGTGATGGTGAGGCTACGCTCAGGGCATAACAGACTGAATGCACACATGTGTAGGAAGTATAAATTGGTGCCATCCCCAATATGTCCCTGCGGAGAAGAGGACCAGACTGCAGAGCACATCCTCCAACGATGTAAATGATACGACCAGGAGCGAGAAGCAACGTGGCCACAAGGTGCAACAATCCAGCAGAAACTGTATGGAGATGTTGACGACCTACGGAGGACCACAACTTTCATCGCGGATGCTGGAGTGGTCGTGTAGAGCGAACGCCAAGAAGAAGAAGAAGATTAAAATATATGCGAATTGAAAGTTTATTGTTGTAAGCAGAGTGTACATGTAGTAAGAAACATTGTTCAGATAGTTATTCTTGGCAGATATTGAAGTTTGTGTTCAGTTTACGAATATTGGCGATCCTGCGACTTGATTTTGGCGCGTGAGTGTGACCTATATATGATGGTTCTTTGTTTACAAATGTTTCTGATGTTGAAATTGACGGTTCTAGTGGGTTTCCGTTTTACAAGAAGAAGGCGATTTCGTGTCTGTAAAGTAAATAATAATTGTATAACCATTTTTGCAGGTCTTTTTCTGTTGTTCAGTATAAATTGGTTTGAGGTGGTATTGCAGTGTGACTCACCCCCACCCACTCCCATCCCCCAGCCCCCTGGTTTACGGGATCAAGATGCTGTGTCTGAACATAGAAAGTTAGTATAGATTTTCATCCTGAAAGTACCAATTTGAAAGAAATTGCCATGTTCGTGGTAGGACAATTTTGAAAGGTACTGTTGAGTTTATATAGAGCAAATTCATTGTAATGTGGTTAGTGCTATGATAATTTTTAACTTCCAGGTAACTCTTCATGAAAATGAAATGTTGGTGTAACTGTCCACAAAGTGCAAGATCTAACATTATCTTCAGCTGCTGTTGATATCGGGAAAACGATATTAAAAAGAGGAATGGCTTACAAAGCTCTCAGTAGAGTATCTACTTATAAAAATCTACAATGACAAAAATGAAAAATCAGTTACATTTATGAAATTTTGAGTGCTCTTAACGATCCACTACACTCCTCCTTGTTCGACCATCGAAGTCTGCAGAAGAAAATTATCAAACTAAACAAAATTAACATTCATTTGTGCAAAATTTCATTGAAAGGCATTTTGTCGTTTTTGAAATTATGATACTTTTCATTTTTATCGATAAAGGTGCAAGGAGGAGTTTAGTAAATCCTTAAAATGTGAGAAATTATTTTGTGTCCTAAAATGAATACATATCAACACATATAGTTCTGGCAATTCTTCATCATAATGCATGTTACCATAGCAACCATCTCTTCCACTATTTTCCAGCTAGTTATCATTATATTTAAAAGGAAAGCTTTTCAATTCGTTTGTTTTCAAATCATTCACTACATTTACTGCAAACTTGTAAATGTTCAGCAAACAAATTTCATCATTAACCCAAGGCCATACCATTTCCGGTATATTTCATTTCAAACCGCACTCCTTGTATACAACGCGTTCCACAACTACATGTAATACACAAGCACATCCTTCAACGTTCAATACCCTTTGCCAATACAAGACAACAATATATTATTACTTAATTCTTTCTTCGTTTAAAAACAATCCATCACCTGCAGTTGAACTCTTACACCCAATATCTAACTTCTTTTAAATGTCGTCCACATATAACACATCTGTGTTATACTTTTCTTGTTACAGTTTTATGGTTCATTTTTATTACACTGTCTCGTACTTATTACACTGTCTCTAGAAGTACGAGACAGTGTAATAAAAAAGGAACCATAAAACTGTAAAAATATGTAGCGTATATTAATTCAAAATTGACAAAAGCAACTATAATAATTTTTTTTTTTCAATTCTTTCGAAATATTACAAATTGTGAAGGTTGAAAGAAAGGGGGAGTATATCATGAAGTGTCGTAGTAAATACTGTAACATTAGTGTTTCTTGCTTTTTGGTGTCAGTATAAATGAATATTAAATTTTACATCTTAAGCAGAGAATAATGAATTATCAAGGGAAGCAAACCAGTTATTATGAGATGTCAGAAGTTTCGTTAGCACGATAAATAATTCCAAGTTAATCTCAAAAACTATATAGCCTCTATGGTATCGCTTATTACCGATACGAAACTAGAGACTGATCTAAATGATATTTTAGCAATTCAGAATAAAATATTGTGAAATATAACAGTCAAAAAGTCGATTTAATGTGGAATATTCACGAAAAAACGTGGATTTCTAAAATGCCTCCTGCCCATGCGTTCATTTGGAAAATTGATGAAAACTTCTACCCATGCGTTCATTTTGAAAATTTTCTTACTCGTGTTCTAAATCCTCCTAAAATGACATTAAAATAGTGGAGGCCTATGGCATAAGAAGACAAGTGTAAAATGAATCTTTAGAATGAAACAAATGCTCAGAACTTTGCTTAATTATCAAAATATTGGCTTTTAAAGAGTGATTTTGCCATTTTTTGCGATTTTCTAGTGCAGTTATGGAGAATGTTCTCAGAAGATACCGAAAGTTTGGCGAATTTGAGATGATCATTGTGTAGAGTAAATACAGGAGATCAGCATAGGCTATATCTTTATGTGATATATGCATTACCAAAGAAATGCGAGACGATTTACTTAGCACAGTACCCAATTCCCTCCTGAAAAAGCTGTCTATCCATGCGTTCTCCTCCTGGGACCTATAGTGAACGATTGGACTCGGTGGTACTGTATGTCAGATTCCTCAAAACATTTTGTCCGACGGCAGTCGATGCCGTCGCCCACGACTTATACATGTATAAACAATCGGACCATATTTTTCTTTTTCCATTTCCGAATCACAAGATGAAGATTTATTGTCCATATTATTGCATTTATCTAGATCTCTCTAATATCGCGTAAGCTTTTCGATATTTCTTTAAATTATAGTAGATAAAAAACATACACTATGCGAAAATGATGTTTGTGAATGAAATGTCTATTGTAAATTCGCAGATTTTGGTTTTATTTGTGATAGGGATTTCAGTGTGATAAACTTTATTGCAATGCAGATATGGAGAGAACCTAACACTCTTCGGTCAGTTCACTTGCGCATTTTTTTTTCACTTTTGGCACTCGTTAACAAATTAACTAATAAAAATTAAAATGACTTTTACTTATCTTTCAATGTTAAAATGTACATGTGTACAAAACATACTCGTAAAGTTTAACACAAATTTCTATGCAGAAGGAAATAATAATACGGTGGCGGTGGGTCTTTAACATTTTCCAATTCATTTGTGGGCGAAAAAAATGTGTTGGTGTTACCCACCCACATAGCAATCTCAAAGTAAGCGGCCCGCCGGTATTGTCCAGACGTGAAAAAAGATGCTGGTCGCCATATGACCTTGTAAATATAGGCTACCTGCAACGGCTGTACAGGGTGCAATGGTTTTGTTGCGTCATTCAACTCACAAATACGATTGCGTTACTGGTTATATATATATAAAAAAAACAACAACAGAAACAATTCGTTGTAATTTAACCATCACGCTGTAACGCTGGCCAGCGTAATTCCACAATTTGTACGCTATTGCTTACGCACTTATGCTCAGGTGAAAGCTGCTACACAATATACGGTCATGAAGACTCAGAATTATGTCGGAGTCTTATGCATTATGCCGGGAATCGGCCAACATGCATTTTTATAAATTGTTTAAAGTTTAAACATTGTGGAATCGATTGGCGATAATTATCAGTGTTTCGAAATTTAAGATTCCTGCTACGGCTGATTGTTCTTTTCACAAATATATGTGAATCTTTTTATAGATTTATGTACCAATTGTTCATTAGCAAACTAAATGAACGCTACTTCTTAAATTTGACATCCGACACTGCAAAGAAATGAACCCAAGTGACGAAGGTTAACGCGAATGGCGAAGGAGGGTAGAAATTTTCGGCTAGGCTGGTCTGGCGATATTCTAGATTCCTATCATATCAAGGCAGGGTAATATGAGTAACAAAACGTGGCAGTAACGCCAAGGGATATTTCTTATCTCTTGAAAACGAAGTAAAACGCGATTCAAAAAGAATCGCGGAGCATCGAGCCGAAAGATTACGGTTCCATGCCCCCACAACCCCACACGTAATTTCTTTTTTTTTAATTCGGACGTTAATAATTTAATACACAACTAAATACATTTGCTAACATCCTCATTATCTGAAACATAATAGTGCATACACAATCAGTAAATATTTTCTTTAAAGCATTTTATTCCATAATACAAAAACGAAATATTCATCGTCGTAGTGAACATCAAACTTCCGGTCGTATGCAGCAGTCCTTGCTCGCTAACGCAAATGTATAATTATTAAAAACATACCGCTAATGATAATTATATGAAGCACCACGATCTCGCATGTGATTCCTGGTGTTTGTAGGCCTACATCCGCTGTACAACATAAAAATATGTAATAATAATAATAATAATAATAAATTCTTTATTTTTAGAAGGTTACATATTAAGTTTGAACAAAAGGATGCCAATCTTATTTACAATATGGCCTTCTTAACAAAATATAATAAAATAACAATAACAAAACAATTCTATAAAAACAACAACATTACATCTAAATTAAAACAAAATATTTGGCATTCACAACAGACAGACACTCATTAGAAATATGAGAAATACTATATAAATTAATTAGATCAAGATTGCGACAGATTAAATAGATATTGTTTCAAAAGATGTTTAAAGGAATTGAGTGACTTAACTGAACGTATTGTTATTGGTATACTATTCCACACTTCTCTGCTATAGTAACTGAACGTGTCTTTTAAGTAATTTGTTCGTGGAGTCAATTGTGAGAGATTTTTCATAGTCGAAGAGCGAAGATTGTATTTATCATTTGTAGAGAATTTCAATAGGTCTGATATATAGCTAGGTGTTTGATTGTTTATGGATTTGAAAACTAGAAGCGCCGCGTGATATTTACATCTGTATTGAAAAGGAATCCATTTCAGTTCTTTAAAAAGAGAGGATGACGGTGTTCGGTAAGATTTGCATAAAACGATGCGAGCAGCCCTTTTCTGAATATTTAGTATTTTACTTATCCCAGACTGGTTTCCTTTTCCCCAGACAGTGCAACAATAATCAAAAGAGGACATAATGTAAGCATTATAATACATAATTTTTGTGTCTTGTGTGAGATAATATGAAATTCTTCTCAAAAGAGCAATCTTAGAGTTAAGTTTCAAAGACATTTTGTTTGTTTGAGTTTTCCAAGACATATTATTTTCTATGTAAACACCCAATACTTTTTGGGTTTTAACATTCTCAATATATTTTCCCGATACTGTGAGATGAAGTGGGACTGACTTTTTCAGTTTTTGTCTTGTACCAATAACCATACATTTAGTTTTATCAGGATGTAAAAGCATATTGTTGATAGAACACCATTTTTCAATCAAAACTAAATTATTCTGGAGATCTGCTTCAACATATTGTAAATTGGGTCCTGCTTTGTACAATGTTGAATCATCGGCGTAAAGATCAATATTCATTGACTCGGATAAATATGCGATATCATTAATATATAACAGAAACAAAAGGGGACCTAAAATAGATCCTTGAGGCACACCAGTAGAAATGGGTAGGGTATTAGATTTAATAGAACCAACTTTGACCATTTGTGTTCTGTTTGTAAGATAAGATCTAAAGAGTTTAACAGCCTTTTCGGAAAAATGATGAAGGCATAACTTATGTAGCAATATTTCATGATCAACTAGATCAAATGCCTTTCTTAGATCTAAAAATACAGCACCAACAAAATTACCATCATCAACTTCTTTTAACCAAGTATCAACAAGTCTGATAAGAGCTGTATGACACGAATGAGATGTTCTAAAACCGGACTGATTTACATGAAGTACATTAGTTTTTTTGAAAAACAATTGTAATTGTAAAGCAATATGGCGTTCAAATATTTTAGAAAGAGTAGGTAAGATAGATATCGGACGATAATTATTTGGGTCCTGTTTGCATCCACCCTTATGAATAGGATAAATGCAAGCCTCTTTAATGAGATCAGGGAATACCCCATATTTAATGCTGTTGTTTATAATACCAGCGATTGCTACCGATAAATGATCACCGCAAGATTTCAAAATTTTTGGGCCAATACCGTCAATCCCAGTGGCCTTATTTACATCTAATTTGTCAATTAGTTTTTTAACTTCAAACGGAGTAATAAAATCTATTTCAAATACATATTTGTTTAGTTTCTTGTCAAGCAAATTTTTCAAGTTAGAAAAACTTTCAGCAGAAAAAGTGGTATTTGTTACAATATTTGCAATATTTACAAAATGTTCATTTAATGTATTGAGTATGTCAACAGGATTCGTAAATATATTATCAGCGTAAGTCAAAGTCTGAGGTATGGTGATGTTATTATTAGAGTTATTGTTGGTAATGCTTTTAATTGTTTTCCAGAGATAACTAGGGCTTTTATTTTCCTTAATAGCTGTATTATAAAAGTCCTTTTTACACTTTTTAATGACAGACATTGTTTTATTTCTAAGTATTTTGTACTCATTGAAATATCCGTTCTTATGGCATTTATCCCTTTCGCGAATTATAGTCTTTACCTCATCATTAAACCAGGGAGGCTGACACGACCGTTTTATTCGTTTTTCTTTTAATGGTGCATGCTTAGATAAAACATTTAGAAAAATCTCATAAAAAATATCTAACGCTAAATTTGGGTCCGAAATAGTTTCTACAATCTCAATATTTGCCATGATAAGGTCTTGCTGAAATGAAACCTGATCAAAACGTTTAAAAGAGCGATATGTTATTGTTTCATGTATGTTACCTTTGTGATTCTTTCGCGATGTAGATCTTGTAAAACAGATTGGATAGTGATCACTAACGGAAAAATAGGGTACAAAAACTTCACAAATTACGTCCGCTCGTGATGTGTAAATATGATCAATAATAGTTGAACTACTATCAGTGACCCGTGTTGGTTTGTCAACAAGCTGTTTAAGACCATATTTTACGACTGTGCTTTCCCATTTTGAGTTTGAAAGCGAGTTTGATGACGTACAGTAATTTATGTTGACATCCCCTAACAAATGCATTTCTAAATTTTCAAAATCAGCTTTATCTAATTGCTTAGCGTAACAATCTATCCACCCTTGATTTGAATCTGGAGGGCGGTAAAAGAAATTTAATAAGAACGATTTACTGTTAGGGTATTTGATCTCGATCCATATCGATTCAATTCCATTATATTCTAAATCATAGCGACGTGTGTATGGTATTTTATTCGCTATGTATACAACAATTCCACCTCCTAATTTACCTAATCTATCATTTCGCTCAAGATGAAAACCCGAGATCATGAGATGTTGGTCATCAATATCAGAGGTAAGAAAGGTCTCACATAGTCCTAGAATATTAGTGGCTTTAGGCTGACTTAAATGATATTTAATTTCGTCAAGTTTAGGTAGAATATGATTTATATTTATGTTTGCTATGTGCAATCCACGTTTATTGTATGTAAACGTGCAAAAAGGAATTTCTGTATTTTCATTTATACCCGTTTCCAAGTTGATATTATTACTGAAAGAAGAAGCATCAATATTTGTCAAGATGGGTAGGTCATTATTTAAAACATTATTAATCGTATTTCTATCTGCAATCGTTTCTGAACTTATTTCTTTATAGGTTGACGATCTTCCGAGCGCAAGTGCATTACCCTGGTAAAATTCGGATACTTTATTCATGTTATTATTTTGAAAAGAATTATTAACCTGGTTAAAAGAGATCTCAGTACTGCTTTGATAACTAAAGGAAGTATTATTACAATTACAATCTAAACACAAGCATTCTGACCATACCGGTGTATTGTCTGTAATTATCTTAAAATAATACGATATAACTGATTGTATTGTATTTTGCAAGAGTGATTGAGAAATTATATCAAAACATCGCAAATCAGATTGGAATTTTTAATAAATTAGGTATTTTGTCTTGTTCGTCAGTCTGGATGATACGAACATTTTGACAGTCAAAATAACGTTTGAGAAATTCCCCGCTCTGTTTCAATCGCGATGACGTCACGCGTTACCTCACAAAATGGAGATCAATACTGTAAACAATGGCAACATGCCATAGAAAATTTAAATTTTGCGATTGTAAGCTTGATATAAGTTTTAAAGGAAAATCCAGGATTTTGCAACATAGGAGTTTTTTGTATTTCACAAAACAGGTATTACTTTTTAGATTTGTTGCGTTATAAGAAAGAAATCGCCTCTTTTCGAGGGTCACAAATGAGCTGGGACAAACTATAAGCAGATGTTTATCAGTTGTTTATTATGTTCAAAATATCTTCCGATGATAATATCTTCTGACGCAAGGCGCAATTAACACTTTACAGAAAAGTTTTGTGAAGAAGAAAGAATTAATGTTTATTCGAGAAAAAATCCAACTGTCCTCCTTGATTGAAAATATAATCCGGTGTGAGCTACATGTACACACATTTAATTTTTTACAATTTATCAAATTATATTCTGCCACGGCGCACATATCTTCTTGACTTATGATGGGATTTTCTCTCTGTTGTCTGTCTTTTCGCTGGATCTTCTGGTACGGCAATCTTTCCTAGCTTTCTTTTCCGCGTTCTTCTTGATCTGTTTCTATATCAAAGTTGCTGTCTCTGGAAATAATAACTATCACGATATATTTTAAAATAATTAAAAGTAAACATTTTGTTTTATAATCATGTTAATTTAATTAAATTGGCACTTATGAACTTTGCAGAAGATGTCATCATATGAAATCCTCTGAAATTGAATGTATTATTCGTGTAAAGTAATAACCTACCATATCCGAAATAAACCAAAATGTTCGATAATAGTCAACTCTTAAAATACCATTCTCTTAAATTTGCCTGTTGTGTTTCAGAAACTAAACATTTATATTTAAAAATGTAGTACCATAGAGGTATCTTTAAGGAAGAAATAATGGAGACTAAACCGTATACAAAATGTAAAATGTGACCGAACCGGTGCCTTTTTATCAACAATCTGTACAATTTGACGGAATTCTTGAACCGGTGCGTGCTGACCATACCGGTGTATTGTCAAAACAGAAAGTAAGCCAGTTAACAGTATCCCAACCATTTTAAAGGATTGGGACTGATGGATTTTGAAGAAAAATACAATAAGAAGTCATCACAGTTGAAGTTTTTGCGGATCAAATGTTCTATAAAAAGTATTGCCCAAAACAAATCACATCTCTCGGTTCAAATTTGCATTCTGTCAAACCACCAAATTAGACTCGAATTTTGAATCAATCAAAGCTTTTCCAATATCAAAAGCATGTGCATTTGTGACATATATGATTTCATAAATGATGAAATGAATTGACAACTTAGGAAATGGTATGTGACCTATTCAGTGAAGTAAAAGCTATACACATACCTTTCAGATGGTAAACAGTCCGCCATATTGTATGACAATACCGGTGCCCGAAAAGACCGTGCCGGTGCTCGATCACGACAGTGGTTTTGAATTTTGTATCCGATTTCGTGTTTTCGTCTTCCGACACGCATGCGTAGAATTGAGTAATCGATTTATCCAAACTTACTGACGATTTTATAAAACGTTATTTTGGGCGATGCAAGTTGTTAGTGTTTTAACTTTGTTTCTTGCATGTTCATGTTCATATTTATTCAAGTTCATAAACAGTTTGTTAACCAGTTCCGGTTAATCTTTTTATCCGTTGTGGCAAAATATATTTAATCCAATAAACCGAATTTGTTGTTTTTTTTCACAGTATGCAAGATGTCTTAACAAAAATATGTTGCAATTATTTTAGTTTCCGCATGTTTTCACTTTCACAAATTGTAATTATTGATAGTCTAAGATTACTTTCAACCATTTCCGGTTTATTCACTCAGTTACAAATAAAAATCGATGGGGATCTCTCAATGTTTTTTGGCTGTCATAATTAACAGTTGTGTCCTTGTTTTGATAGGCCGAAGACATTTTTTAAAATTGTTTTGAAAATAATATGTAATAAAAAAATAACATAACTATACAAGATATTAAAGTATTATCAAAGCAGTAAAACATTAATGACATCACATGTTCCAATGCACAGCTTTGAAGTATAGCACTAAGTGCATCAGATACAACATCAAAGTTATCTTTGCATGGGGTAGAAATGATATAATCACATCTTAGCACAACACAACCACTCAAAATGTGGAGCTGGTCGTGGTGGGTTGCTAGATATTGGTGACCCAGTAATTTCTAGGAACACTTTATAATCTTTGCCTTGGATATCTCTGAAGAAGGGTGCTGATGACCTTGGGACATTATCATAAGGCTTATCAGCCACATCCTCTAGCGCTTTGAGTGTCTCTTTTCATCAGTTATACTTCCCATTTTATCCTTTGAACAGGATACCAACTGTGGAATCCATACTAACTGCTACTATTGGAAAGATGTGTTCCCTACTTTTGGAAGAAGCACTTCGACAGGAAACGAATATTGCGCTCTCTCTCTCTCTCTCTCTCTCTCTCTCTCTCTCTCTCTCTCTCTCTCTCTCTCTCTCAGCCTCTAATCCTCTAGCGCTTTGAGTGTCTCTTTTCATCAGTTATACTTCCCATTTTATCCTTTGAACAGGATTCCAACTGTGTAATCCATACTAACTGTTACTATTGGAAAGATGTGTTCCCTACTTTTGGAAGAAGCACTTCGACAGGAAACGAATATTGCTCTCTCTCTTTTTCTCTCTCTCTCTCTCTCTCTCTCTCTCTTGTTTTACCGCTGACCGTTCCAATTCGGTTACCCATCGGGTTCTCATATGCCTTTATTGTATAATCATGCTCTATTCTCCTCTCTTGTTTTAAGCTGTGTGTGGAGGCTGTGTCTACTGGATGTGGCAACTCCTCATATGCATAATTTACTTTTTTATCATTTATCAAGCAACATACCAAAATGTCTAGATATTTCTGGAGCAGTCTACTCGCGTGAGAATATGCCAGAATGCAGAACATTGAACTTTGATAATTTGTAAAATTTCTCCAGCACTCTCAACAAAATGCCATCCGATATTTCTTTACACCAAAAGCATTGTAAACAATCAATATTTTTACAAACAAATGTACTGAAAATAACACAATGTTTTTGGTAACAACTAATATACTGTAGAACGTAAGGGCTAGAACTAACTAGATAATTTTAATACGGAGAATGGCTTGTTTTTGGAGAAGTTCAGGCAAGTTCACAAGTTGAAAGTACATTAAGTGCTTACTACACTCCTCCCCAACACGTTCATCGATAAAAAGAAAATTATCAAAATATCAATAACGACAAAATGCCGTTCAATAAAACTTTGCACAAATGAGTGTAACTAATGTATCTTTATTTTGCATATGGTAATGCTCATGACTTACATATGTAAACTTTATGAGTTATTAGTAAAAGTGTGTTTGCCTTCAATTTCCTGGTCGCTTCCTGTTTGCCTAAATGGATGACAATCATTGATTTATCTTCTTTTAGTTGAAAGTTCTTAACAAAGTACACAACATTTTCTTGTCAGTATCATTTCACTCACGTGGGAATTTAAAATTTTCTTGTATTGCTTAGTTTTTGTGAATATATATAAATAGTATTTTAAGGAATTTTTAGGTTTAACTGTTTTTTCTTTACTTTTCTAACTTGTCTTACTGTATGCAAAAAAGATACATTAGTAACATTCATTTGTACAAAGTATCATTGAACGACATTTAACCGTTATTGAGATTTTGATAAATTTCTTTTTATCGATTAATGTGCTGGGGAGGAGTGTTGTAAGCCCTTAAGTCAAGTTTGGTTTCCTTGTCACAGAAGGATTATTATATACGTTAAAACAATTCAAATGGTTGGAAAACAAGTAGGCGACTTCGTTTTACACCGTTCAGCGTCATCATGTAGCAATCAATGTTCGAAATTAACTTCTACACATTGTGTTCTCATTACGACAGAACCATTTGAATCTGGGGCTGATATATAGGCGGTCGCAGAATAGTGTTTAATGGTGTGATATGTTCAATAAGCATGCATCCGTAAGTAAAACTCACTTTTTAAGTATTACGAAATGAAAAGGTTTGGAGACCATGGGCAAATTATCTATTTTCGACAACAATCTCAAGGCGTTTGTTTTGTCAACATATATTTCTGTTGTTTGTCCCTGTCATCGTGTTCTTGCTGTTTTGGATTCTGGGCTTTGGTCACAGTTAGGTCATTGAGTTTCCACCTTTTTGCTAGACAATATATTAGCTTCTTAGCACATAAGACGACCATAAAAACACGACGCAAGACACACAATAAAGTAAAACACTTTAGTATTTTCAAAGGATAAACGTGTTTAATTTAACCATTCACATTATACGTGACATAAATAATAATGTTAAAACGCCGTTTCCTTCCGTCTTTACCACTTTTGATACATGACCATAACTTAAAAGAACAATGTAAAACCTTAGTTCATTCCAAACTTTATTTATCATTTTTCTCCGGCCTTAGGACCATTTAAAAACAAACGTATGTAAATTATCTTTGGTAACATATTTGCCAGTTAAAAGCTTGCCACACTCCTCCCTACTTTGTTCGATAAAAAGAAAATTATCAAAATCTCAATAACGGCAAAATGCCGTTAAATGAAACTATGCACAAATGTATGTTATTAATGTATCTTTATTTTGCAGATGGTAAGACGCGTTAGAAGAGTAAAGAAAAATAGCTAGATCTAAAAATTCCCTAAATTTCTATTTACATAAATTCACAAAAACTAAACAACACAAAACATCATTTTAAATGCCCACATGAGTAATATGTTACTGACAACAATTTATTGTGTCCTCGTGACTTACATATGTAAACTTTACGAGATATAAGTAAAAGTGTGTTTGACCTTCAATTTCCTGGTCGCTTCCTGGTCGCGTAAACGGATGCCAATTACTGATTTCTCTTTAATTAGTTGAAAGTTTTTTACAAACTACACAACATTTTCTTGTCAGTATCATTGCACTCGCGTGGGAATTTAAAATTATGTTTTGTATCGCTTAGTTTTTGTGAATTTATGAAAATAGAATTTTAAGGCATGTTTAGGTCTAGCTTTTTTTCTTTACTTTTCTAACCTGTCTTACCGTATGCAAAATAAAGATACATTAGTAACATACATTCGTGCAAAGTTTCATTGAACGGCATTTTGCCATTATTGAGATTTTGATAGTTTTCTTTTTATCGATGAACAAAGTTGGGAGGAGTGTGGCAATCCCTTAAGCACGAGTTTTCATTCTATGGAAAAGACCATATTACTGGCTTTTAAAGCTTGAGCATTTCTTTAACGAGATTTGTATGTTGGTTTTTTTGGCACTTACGATAAACTTATATAAAATATCAAACAATAAAAAGATGTGGACATGGAAGAAATTCTATATTTTATATTTCCCAATTGATTTTGAGACAACAGATGCGTTTTTGAGCTGTATATAAGAAAATATTAACATAATTCGCAAATTTCAAGAACTTCACTTATCGCAAATTTAACCAAAACACAACGTGCTGAAAAAAGCAAATACTGTTTTAAAAAACAGGTAAAGTTAGCTTCACAATTTCGTAAAGTTTAGAGAAATTGATAAAGTAATGACGGTGAAATAAGTTTAAAGATTACCTGGGGTGAACTGAACGTCAGTCATTAATTTTCGTTTTCGGTGTTTTGATGTGCTTTTTCCTGCGAACGATCAACAACAGTGTGACAATTTTTTTCTGCTCCATGGACCCGCCCATTTCTATACCTCAGCTCTATTCACCAAGCCTTCGCGAATTTGTTAAAAGTCTGTTTGTGCTCATATTTAACATATTGCTAAGGAAATGATTAAATTTTCCAATAGTGCTTACAGATTTATGCAGATTTTCAGATCTATGGAGCACTTTGCTATAAAACGCAGAACTTCAAGATTTCATCACAAACTTACGTATTAAAATCGCGATAAAATATTTATTATCCCTTCTACCACTTTAGAAATCAACGGATATGTGCAGAGTTCATTTGGCTTTTAAAATCAACAGATATTTATTTCAAAGAGTTAATCAAAACTAGCGAAAATGATAATTACTTACACCGCTGTCAATTATGAAAAAACTTATCGTGTCTGCGCCTGGATGTGCCGTCCTCTCCTGGCTCTGCCGGTTGACGGATGTGTGGGTAATGCCGAAGACTGAAAACAAGATGTAACTTTTTACAGGAGCCGAGAATACAAAATGATGATCGTACGAAAGACCGGTGGTGACATTTTAATTTCACAATTTCACATGTTCAAAACGTGAAATTACAAAATTGAAATCGAGGAATAGTCGTGAAATCGTGAAATCATGATATTTAGAATTGAGAAAACGTGAAAATTCTAAAAAAAAAAACAACCGTAAAATCTTGCAACAATGAAGTAGTGAGATTAAGAAGTTTTGAAAAGCAATCGTGAAATTATAAAATCGTGAAAGTGTAAAGATTTGGAGAGAAATCTCGAAATCAAGTAACCTTGAAATAATAAAATCGTGAAATCATAGAATTTTGAAGAGAATTCGCAAAATAATAGAATCTTGGAATTGTAAAATTGAAATTTTGTTTAGAAAAATCGTGAATTCATAAAATCGTTAAATCATAATTATTCTATATTTTTATTTCATGATTTTCTCTCCAATGTTTCACAATTTAACGATTTCATATACAAGTTCACGATTTCTTTTTAAAACTTCTTGGTTTCACAATTCAGATACACCATAAATTGTACCAAGCATATTTCGCTTAATGTTAAACTTCTTTTGTTGTATTTTGAAGGGGAAAAGTACCAGGTATTAGAAAAGTTGACGTCGGAAAATCATAATTATCGAAATAGCACACTGACTAACAAAATTGTTATTTCGGTCAAAAGGATAGGTTAATATTCCTAAGAAAATTGGGTTAGAATGGCGTGCATCCAACCTCGTCTAGAATAAAACTTATCTTTCCATTGATGTATTTGCCTTTTGTCATCAAGAACATCATTATAGTCTACGCCTGGTATTATTTTGTATCTTGGCATGAAAGGTCCGACGTCAATGACACTCTGTTTGCATTGTAATTCTGTCTTCCATGTTTCCCATATCAAGCTATTAAAGACAATAATTGCTACAGTTTCAAAAATCAAAAATGTTGAACCCTGATTGTCCTTTTTGTGTCGCCTGCGATAGCAGGTAGACACATAGGGATCATATTGTCCGGCGACGTCGTCGTCGTCGTCGGCGGCGGCGGCATGCCGTCGTCCGGTAGTCCCCCAACTTTAACACAAAACTTAATGTTGTCTATAACTGTTAAAGTACTTGTCCTATTCACTTTATACTTGGAATATATCATCAGCATGAACAATGACATCTATGACGACAAGAATGATAACTCCATTTTCTTTTTTTTTGAGTTATGCCCCTTTCAAACATGAAACTTAATGTTGCCTATAACTTTTAAAGTACTTGTCCTATTCACTTCATACTTGGAATATATCATCAGCATGAACAATGACATCTGTGACGACAAGAATGATAACTCCAGTTTCAATATATTTTTAGTTATGCCCCTTTCAAATGCAACTTTAACATGAAACTGAATGTTGCCTATAACTTTAAAGTACTTGTCCTATTCACTTCATACTTGGAATATATCATCAGCATGAACAATGCCATCTGTGACAACAAGAATGATAACTCCAGTTTCAATATATTTTTAGTTATGCCCCTTTCAAATGCAACTTTAACATGAAACTTCATTTTGCCTATAACTTTGAAAGTTTTTGTCCTATTCACTTCATACTTGGACTATATCATCAGCATGAACAACAACAGCGGTTACAACACGAATCATAACTACAGTTTCAATATTTTGGAGTTATGCCCCTTTCAAATGCAATTTACATGAAACTGAATGTTGCCTATAATTTTAAAAGTACTTGTCCTATTCACTTCATACTTGGAATACATTATCAGCATGAACAACAACATTGGTAACAAGTATCATAACTCCTGTTTGACTATATTTTGAGTTTTGCCCCTTTCAAATGCAACTATAACATTAAACTTAATGTTGACTTTAACTTTGAAAGTAATTGTCCTATTCACTTAATATTCAAAATAAATCATCTTCATGAACAACGTCATTATGAAGAACAAGAATGATAACTCCTGTTTGACTATTTTATAAGTTGTGTCCCTTTAATATGCAACTTTAACATGAAACTGAATAACTTTAACATGAAACTGAATGTTGCCTTTAACTTAAAAAGTACTTGTCTTATTCGCTCTTGGAATATATCATCTTCATGAACAACAATAACATCGGTTACAACAAGAATCATAACTCCTGTTTGACTATTTTTTGAGTTATGCCCCTTTCAAATGCAAATTTCTCATGAAACTTTAAGTTGCGTATAATTTGAAAGTACTTGACCTATTCATTCAATACTTGGATTATATCATCAACATGAACAGTGCCAGCGACGACAACAAAAATTAAAACTCCTGTTTCAATATTTTTTTAGTTATGCCCCTTTAAAATGCAATTTTAACATGAAACTTAAATTACTTATCCTGTTCTCTTAATACTCAGAATATATCATCAACATGCACAAAGTTATCTGTAACAAGAAAGATAACTCCTGTTTCAATATTTTATGAGTTATACCCCTTTCAAATGCAACTTTAACATGAAACCTTATGTTGCATATCATTTTTAAAGTACTTGTCCTATTCACTTAATACAGTACTTGGAATATATCATCTGCATGAACAATGCCATTGGTGACAAAAAAAAATGAAAACTCTTGTTTGACTATTTCATGAGTTATGCCCCTTTCAAATGCAACGTTAATATGAAAATGCTGGCTGTAACTCACTTTATTCTTGGAATATATCATCTGCACATAATCATAACTCAGGTTTCACCATTTTTTTAGTTAAGCCCTTTCAAATGCAATTAAGGTGACACATGTGTTCCATCGTTTAGTATTGCAATAAACTTGAATTAAGTCTTTTTAGCATAATTATATGATTAAACATAAGCCCACGTTTCAACTTTTTGCAAGCAGGCGACACATGTGTTCCGCGGAACTCCAAATTCTAGTTTCATTTAATAATTCTTTGGTAGATTGAATATAAATTCTTCTGGTCTGAAGTTGGAAATTTTAGCAAAAAGAAAACTAAGAAAATTAATTTTCCGCGTATCTTTTTTCTAAGAGTTATCACATTACCCGGTATATTGCAAGATTTTTCTTAATTCGTAAAAAATATTGTATTTACGCGTTTGTAGAACAAAATATAGGGTTCTATATTTATTGTGATTTTTAAGAAGTTAACTAGAAGTTAAAAGTTAAATCGGGTATTCCTTCTTCTCTTGGTAAAAGTTTCAAACTTAAAAGTTCAATTCTATTCTTTATTACACACAGCAAAATGCGATCTAGCCTGAAATATCATCCGGAATGATTCGGAATAAGCATTTCACTTACAACTTTAAGAAGAGTCAACAAGTCAATATGATTACGCTCACTTTGCCAAATCAATATATCAGCATTTCTTTCTAGATTTTTCAGATTTCTGGTTATTTCTGGAACATGACGAGTCACGTTCCAAAACACGCGAGAACCAGTAAATCTATTCTCCGGATTTCAATGATGGGAGAATATTAGCGGCGCTGACTGGAAGAAATGACAAGGGTAAATGTACACAAATACATGTACTAATGTGTCTGTTATCTAGTGCTCTCCTTGAACCGAATGCTATGAGGAAATACATGTTTGTAAGAATAAAAAAGTAATCAACAGTTATTAACCTTTTACTCCATAAATACGGGTTTTATAGCACGTTCAAACAAGAAATTTGATTTCCATAGCAGTTTGATAAGAGAAGTGCAGTTTAGGTTATTTTCTCTCAATTCACTCTAAATAAGGTCAGTTTACTGGTACAACATTCCGCTCTATGAGCACATGCAGTCATTTAAATACTTTTTAGGCGGAAAACAATAAACATTATGACAAACAAGAAATATAATTTCCATGTCAGATTGTTAAAAGAAGAGAAGTTTTATACCAGTTCACTTAACCAGTAAAATGTCCGCTCTATCACGCAAGTGCAGTTTCATGAATTCCGAACTTTTTGCACGGAAAGCTGTTCAATACAATGTGCTTGCAAGCGCTTTCTTGTAGTCGAGTATACAATTGTTCTAATCATTTTTTTTAAATTTCCTTCCTCTTGGTTGTAGATTTTCATGTCTTATTGCCTGTTTTAGCCGAAATGTCCAATATGTTTTATCGACTGGCCATCCGTTCTTGTTTTAATGAACACGAGTCAAAGTGCCCAACCACATTAGGGAGTTAATACAGATCAATGCATCTATATGGGCCCCTGCAGGGATGGCAAAAAATCGGCTAAAACAATCGTGACCAACATTTTGTTTACAGACAAGGTGAAACATTACGTAAATTTCTGATGGGCTAGGTGTGGAACATAATCGAGAAAACAAATGTTGGTTCTTGAAATTAACATATATATCTGAAAACAAATCCTGTTTACAATATCGACCGATTTTTGTTTCTCTATGCCAATGCTGATGGTTATAAATACAGCGGAAAATCGCAACACTTCTCAAACCAATAACGTCAAACGATCGAAGACGAACGATATATTTTCATAAAATATAAATAAAGACTTTTGTAACTGGTTGTTAGACTATTACTATATACAGTGATAATTTTGTTTGAGAGATTTGTGGGGTGATGTTGAGAAGAATTTGCCAGCTGAGAGGCCCTGTACAAGGGCTGATGTCTACGCTTGTTAGACAACGAGGCAGTTTGGCTAGAGCGTTTGTAGAGGTACGATATTTTTATTTCAATATTCGTAAAGTATGATTAAATGTTGTTTAAGTTTGTATATAGTACTTTATAACACATTTAACAAGAAAAATAGAAAAAATATTTTAACATAATTTTGTACAGACTATGCATTGTAAGTTTTGTAGACACTCATATTACTTTAAGCATATAGAGAGAAATTATTGTTATTTATGTTTAAAACTCAATTTGATACATTATGTAATGATTTGAAATTAAATGGAACACAAGATATAATGTATAAAGGAAAATATGTTCAGAGTATGTTACGAGAACTGACAAAACAGATTATAATAGAGAAGCTTATCGCCTTGGATTGCTTTAATTCTTAACTAAAACGAACGAAGAAAACACAAATATTGGAAACTGGAAAACGGATTTGATCAATGAATAGTCTCTCATAACAATGTTTAGTAAATTTAGTAATAATATCTAAAATGGCCAAAAAGATCACGCTTAAGTTTTCTATCTTTGGTTGTTTCCCATTAAACACATTTTGCGAAACAGATCTTTCCGGACATAATTTCGCAAGCATTTGTACATATTTCTTTTTCTGTTATCTGACCCCCTTTCCAAAATTTAATCAGTAAACTTAGAAGTAAATTATATACTTGACATTTATTTCCATGTTTGATATTTTCAGGTGGATGACGTGACACACATACAGCCAGAGGTAAACATTGTTGAAACGACTTCTGTCCTGGAGTATCCTTGCGACAATGCACAAGACAAATACATAAGACATTTAGTGTATAAATTTGAAACACCTAACAGGATACATGTAAACGTTGCGGAATTGTCACCCGAAATACAAACCGTGTTTGTAAATATGTATTTAAAAGAATTGAAGGAATCACTTGCAGCAAACGATTTAAAATCAATTTCTTTTAATAACATCAACGAAGATGTATTTCGATATCATCTTAACATGCCAATAAGAAGACAGAATTTCGACTCGTCGTTTCAAAGGTACAATGACGATAAAGGACTAGCGAGCTTTATGCGGAAAGACGAGGCGACAACGATCGTGGGTTTCAAACCAGTTGCATCGACGATCACGGGTTACAAAGCAGTTGGAAAAGCAATACGAAAGCCAAAAGTG
This sequence comes from Corbicula japonica, assembly GCA_038501625.1. NCBI lineage: Eukaryota > Metazoa > Mollusca > Bivalvia > Venerida > Cyrenidae > Corbicula > Corbicula japonica. The sequence goes on along the minus strand of JAZAYU010000245.1, from coordinate 568,937 downwards.
GTATAGCTGTCCAACGAGGAATGCCTTCATCGCGTCACGGGAAAAGCGGACGACTATTTGATTGTCAGCCTAGAAGTAAGGTCAAAAGCGACTGAACTTCGCCAGCCCAGAAACAAGGTTGAAATTGACTGAATTATGGTGATTGAAATTCAATCAAATGTTTATCAACCGACAGAACGGGAACTAGTAGTGACAGAGTTGTTGTTTTATTGTACAATGGTGATGGTTTGTTTGTGGCAGAGTTGAGGTTTTATAGTCCAATAGTGACTTTTCGTTATTGAGAAAGGTGCTATTTTATAGTACGATAGTAAAGGTTCGTTTGTGACAGAGGTCCTGTTTTGAAGTTCGGTAGTGACGTTTCCTTAGTAATAGAGTTACTGTTTTATAGTCCGATAGAAATGTTTTTGCTTGAACGACAAATATTAATTTTGTGTTTATAGTTTAACAAGAAGTAGTCGTTTTACAAAAAGCACTTAAACTTATTTATGATTTGTTAAAAACTCTATTTATAAATAAAAATATAATTTTTCAAGTTCTTTTTTCTTTTAGAAATAAGCATTATATCTAAGAATGACTTTTGTATTTATATGAGTTGTATCAACATTACAGTAAAAAGAAACTGCCACTGTTAGAAGAGACAGAAAGATTAACTTTTCTAATAATTTCTTAGAAAGCAATGGTAATTCTGGAAAATACTCTTTCATTTAATTAATATTAAGCTAGAATGCAATTTAAGTTGAAAAATTGAAATATGCAAATCAGAATTAGCCATTTCAAGAAGATGCTCCCAGGATTGCATATAACAGTAATGAAAATATTATATATGAAAGTCAAGTTTGCATATCAGGAATACCCTCAATCAGAAAACAGCCTTCCATTGAGCTAAAAATATTAGACACCACAATCAATTTATGAAATTGCGAAATTGAGAACCAGAGGGTTACCAGATTCAAGGGTGAGCCAACCTCCCTCTTGCCGTAATAGGTTCTCATATGAACAAACAAACTCCAACTCATTGCTCAACTCGATAATGTTACATGCCAAACCATTTACAAATGTATTTAACATATTTATTATATATTAAATATTTAAATATTTAACATTAGAAGCTAATGACATTGTCTAGCAAACAGTGAGTAAAAAAGTGATATATGCATATCAGGAATCGCCACACTCACAACACACAGCCTCCCCACGCAGCGAAAAAAGAAAAGAGGAAGAGAGAGAGCATGATTTTTTTATAAGTATGTCTATTCAAATAGGACGCCACAAACAATTAACGAAGAAGAGAACCCATTGGGGGTACCGCCTTCCAACCCACCCATCGGCTCAACAATGTTGCATGCAAAAGCACACAAACATATAAAACATAAGAAGCTAATAGCATTGTAAAGCCAAAGGGTAGGTACTCAATGACCTTACCGAGACCAGAGCTCCTGGAGTAAAATCAGCAAGAACACGATGACAGGGATAAAAGAAAGGAATCGAGCTTCTTGGTTCTTTTAAGAAAAGATTTCCCCATAAACTTTCATAAACTCTAAAACCCCTGCCACCGTCTTGCAACCAAAGAGGTAAGCATAATGATCAACTGTAGATGGGTTAATCACCATGCCTGCAGAGCGCTGTAAAATATCATGTTGGTAACCTTTCTTTTTAAATTTACAGATAGTTTTTACGAATAATCGGGAGAAAATAATATTGCCTTTTATCTTCTTAAGTTTGTAAATTAAATCTCCGTAAAAACCGGCTGTGAAATACCTTGTTGCAATAGTGATTTTAAACTGCACCTGTATTTATGAATGAGATCTGAGTATCGGCGATAAAACTTGCAAAAGGTTTTCATTAATTTGTGATACCGATAACCCTGTTTTAAAAGTTTTTCTGTAATGCACAGATTACGTTCATTGAAATCATTCACATCGTTGCAAGCTCTTGAAAAGCGAACAAGCTGTGAGATATAATGCCCGTAAAATATTGCACGAGGAACATCGCCGTCTGAAAACGGAAAATTTATTATATTAAAATTAGAATCATCTCTTTTATCATATATTTTAGTAGTGACGTAACCATTTTCAATGGACAGATTTAGATCAAGAAAATTTGCTTGTTTTTCTGAAGTGTTCGCTTTATTAAGTTGTAGTTCTTTAGGATAAATCTTATTAACCAGAGATGGAAAATTGTTATTATCTATATTTATTAAATCATCAAGGTACCTCGAGGTGTAATTAAAAGCTGTAATAATATCATTTTGATGTTCGGTAAAAAGAAATAACATAAAGTCTATTTCATAACAGTATAAAAACAGATCAGCAACAAGGGGTGCATAATTAGTACCCATTGGAATGCCAATTTCTTGTTTATATATAGAGATACCAAATCTCAAATAAATATTATCCAATAAAAATGTGAGCGCCCGGATAAGGTCTTGACAGGTCCATGAAGTATAATTATCATAAGAACCATCTGTAAAGAATTCCCTATGTTCATTACAAGCGATAAATGTTTTATTTTCTCTAGCAAAAGTTTTTTTCAATGAGACTAGTTAGCTTGTCTCTTATTAAATTATGAGGGAGAGAAGTATATAGAGTTGAAAAATCATAAGTTGACAAACAGAACGCCTGAAATTTTTTTTATTTAAGCTTCTTCAAAACGTCAATTACTAAAATCATTGCATAAAGAGTCTTATAAACAAGAACACGAAAATTATCATTTCCGAAAAAGACACCGTTCGTTCTGTAGGTTACAGTTAACAGTTACTATGTTCCTTCGTAATTCAATTTCAAATTATTATCGATTTTTTTAATCAACTGATTCTTAAAGAGATTTATCATTTAAATACTTAACAAATAGACATTTGTAACAGGTTTAAGACTTACTTTGGTGCTGATCACGGGGTTTTATGCCAATTGCTAAACTGCACCAATCTTAGAACTTTTGTATTTAGATTCTTTCATGATCAGGTAAGTACAAGCTGCATTCGTAAATTTAGTCTATCCTACTGATACTCGACAATGTTGCAAAAACATATAAAAAAATAGACCTCACCTCATAAGATGCTGTCGAGCAAAATGAGTAAATACTCGTAAAACTTTACTAGACTAGAGCGACATGAGATTACGATGACTTGATTTAAAGAAATCGATCGAGCTTCTACGTTTTTTCCGGTTTTACATAGAAATCTTCGTAAACACTGTCGTGCAAACAATTACGTAAGCAAAGCAATTAACTGTCGACGAGTTGAACCCCCAGCATGCACAGAGCTGTAAAATATATGTTTAATTTTTTTCTGCTGGTTATTACGAAAACTGTGAAAAAATCGCGGTTTCTAACATTTTTTTCCTTTAAGAAAGTAAATAGGTGTTTCACAGGCAGTTGTTTTATGGAGATTTAATTTATAAACTTGAGAAAATAAAAGGCAACGGTAATTTCTCTATTTTATTTATAAAAATAATCTGTAATCAAGATCAAACCAACATGATATTCTACAGCGCTCTGCATACCAGGTGATTAACCCATCTACAGTTGATCGCTATGCCCATCTCGTTGGTTTCCCGAAGGAGGCATGGTTTAAATGTTTATGAACGCTCATGCGAAAATCTTTGAAAAGGGAACTTTGAAAGCCACCGAACATGATAAATATGAAAATATTGCAGGCTCGGTTTGATTAAGGCTGATCATGGGCAGTAATGGAAATGCATATTACTACCCACGCCGCCTAGCACCAGGATGAACACAACTCAATATTTTCACCAATAAACAGTACAATGTTGATCTATCCCAAACGATGGTATGCATATGGCCTTCAATGCGGTATATTAGCTGAATACCATTTCATGTTCAGTGGCGTATGGTCCCCGATGATATAAGAATGGGTATGCTCTAAGCGAGAAAACAATGGGCGGAACAAAACAAAATAGAATTTTGACAGGGATCTGAGAATTTAAATTCTTAATATCACAGACAATGCAAAGGGCGAAATTAAAAGGCAGGAATTATATCCTTGGGATGATTAAACAATATCTGAATCTATATTGGCTGGGATATTGAAACCACCAATCTAAAAACTGGCCGAAATATTTAAACAATAATAATTTTAGGAAAACTATTTACAAAGGGATCGTGCTTAACAACCTTCAAGGGACGTAACTGGGGAGACTTTTACAGCCACCACACGGCACAAACAACGCTACTGTGATATTGAAATACTTGAAAAGAACATAGAAATTCGATCTGTTTCTTTTATCACTGTCGTCGCTTTGTTGCTCATTTGACCCCAGGGGCTCTGATCTTGGTAAGATCATTGAGTATCCGTCCTTTTGCTTTGCAATTCTATTGCCTTCTTATTTTTTTTATGTTTGTGTGCTTTGCATGAAACATTGTCGTGTTGAATGAGTGTAAATTATCTAAATTAGAAAACGTACAGGCTACAAAATGGGGCCTTTTCAAATTTTGTGTAGTATATTTTTAAAATTAAATTTGGGTATCGGCAAAAAACAAAACGTTGTTTCGTTATTTGTGGTACCGATTAATCTGTTTCGAAAGTTAATTTGCATTTAATGAAATCGTGAACATTTTTACAATTATATGGGCCCCAGTATGCTATTTATGATGTTGCAAGCATCTAGTATTGGAAATATTACAAAATTGAAATTTAACTCGTTTAAATAAAATATTTTAGAAGAGCTATGGGAATTGTTTATAAAACAGTAAGTGATGACGGTAAAATTGTTTTAAGATTGATATCGCTTTCTTAAGTAATGACACTTCAGTAATAATTAACAGAAAACTCAGTAAAAGACGACATAGCTTTAATGTAAGTGTTTGTTGAGATATAAGATACAAATACGATTGTGAACATTTATTCCAAGTACTCAGTTGATATTGTTATTGGCTTCAGTTCAGATGCTAATTTTAAGTGTCGTAGCAATCATTTTTATTTATTGAGAATGTTATGCCAAACGTAGATATGATCGGAAAATGGTGTAAATGTGCTGCGAATTACATGGCCTGGTTGACTTGTGAAGAAGGTAAACTGCATATCTGTTCATTTTATTATACATCTGATGGGTTCTTGTACCTCCACACATACCTTGGTCTTGATTATGCATTACGCGTGCATGTTTGATTTCGCGGATAGCGTTTCACTGAATACCCCTTTCTTACAGTCTTTTTAAGAGTAGTAACATTTAAGAGAATATATCTAAATGGTTACACGTCAATAGGCTTTAACTCATTATTGATAAAACAATCGCTTATGGTGTAAATATTAACTGAAGCTGGCAGAATTTGTAATATTTTCTCTTTCGTTCAGTATGCCCTTCCCACTTGCCGAATTAGATTCTCTTATGAATAAACATGTAGTTGCTTCGGTGAACTAAATCCAACCTTCCCTCTACTTGACAATGATTTATGCAAAAACAAAATAAATAATAACAACCACTCCCAACAAACAACACATTGTTTTTTAAAACAGAACAAGCTTCTGGCACTGACAGATGAAACGGGTAAATACTCGATGAACTTACTAAGATTACCAAAGCACGAAAAAAACTAATTATCATATAAGCTCCTACGTCCTTTTTCCAGGTTTTACATAATTAACCTTTATTGATTCTTAAACTTCAGCCGAAGAGGTGAACAAGGCAATCAACTGATGATAGGTTTATCACCAAGTATGCAGAAAACTGTAGAATATCCTGTTGGTAGCATTTCTTCTCTAATTTACAGATTGTTAATACTAATAAAGCCTGTGAACAAAGAAAACAAGAGCATAAATAAACAATGTCGAGTCAAAAAAAAGAAATGCACTTTGTCACAAAAAGCTTAATGCTTCATTATAGTTTAATTGAATTGACCTTGTCCGTAAACCATAGCATTTAAGCCATACTACAAAAGCTACATTGAAGTAGTGTCTAAATCCTGGTTCACTTTGTCCCGGTATACAGCCCCGATGCGTCCCGGTATACAGCCCCGATGCGTCCCGGTTTGGACAACGGGGCCAACTGGAACCACAAACGTTGTGACGCCGGGAAGAATCATAATGAATCGGGATAAACCGTGTTGAACCGGCGATCACAGAGGAGTGGCCCCCGTTGTGTTTAAAAATTTTAATACAACCAGCACTTGAGAGCAAAACCAATGCCGTCTTATTCCAGGGAGATCCCGGGCATCACCGTAGCTTCTCCGGCATTATCCGTCTCTCCAAAGAAAGAGCACCGGATCACATCGTAGTAAGCCGCCATTTGTTGTGTCCAAGGTGGACGTACGGTGACTCCCGGCCAAGGTGTGTCACGGAGGAGAGCCGACGTAGACTCTACGGTTGAACTACGGTTTGGCACGGTATTAACCGGAAATTGCTACGGCACCAGCCGCTGGACACCAATTATACTACGGAAGCCATATTTAAACCGTGATTTTATATTTGAAATTCGTTCATCTCGATTTAGTGCGGTTTTACCCGGCGTTGCTACGGTTGTGGTCCCAATTTGCCCCAGTGTCCAAACCGAGAGGCACCTAAGCTTTGAACCGGGAACATGTGAACTAGGCTTCACGAATCATTTAGGTTCATCCCGGTCCTCCGTCTCCAAATTACCGGCACCAGAACAATGTGAAGCGGGCTTTAAGTAAATCTGCTATAGCATTAACTAGTAATCTGAAAATACCGCATTAAAGGTTCCGTGACCATCGCCATATGCACACCATCGTTTGGGATGGTCTAAATTGTACTGTTTATTGGTGTAAATATTGAGTTGCGCTCAACCCGGGGCTAGGCGGCGTGGGCAGAAATATGCATTTCCATAACTGTCCATGAACAGTCTCTATCAAACCGAGCCTGCAATATTTTCATATTTGTCGTATTCGATGGCTTTCAAAGTTCGCTCTTCATCTATTTCTATACATTATTATTCCTCAAATCTCGTCTCGATATATTAGAAGCATTTAAAAGACTAACTACATACTAACATAATTTCAAAAATCGTGCGATTGAAACAATAATTTTCTTAGCCATGTACATAACCCATAACGTATCTTAACAACTTTTTCCATTATTTATTGTTTTAATTCTGCTGCCCACTATGCAGGATTGCAGTACAATATTAAAAGGAAATTTGAAAGCCATTGAAATATGAAAATATTTCAGGCTTGGTTTGATTGAGCTTGTACATGGGCAGTAATGGAAATGAGTATAATTGTCCTCGACGCACTTACAAATCCTTTATTTCAACAAAGAGCGAAGATCACAAAGCTCTGAGACGGATCATATTTTTTTAATTCACGCCATTTAGTTGACAAGTATTTTCTGTTTACTTTTCCTTTAAAACATATGGAAGGGAAGTTTGAAAATCCCAGAACACCACAACTTGGCAAGTAAAAAACCAAAACCAAAATTATTTTGAAGGAGTAAAGTTCGGCGTCTCTTAATTTGAGTTACAATACAGGTCATTTAAAAGTATGCAACGAAAACTGAAACAATAGACAAGTTAAACAGATCTACTCTGTGTAGTGGTGCAAAAGATTCTGTGTAGTGGTGCAAAAGATTTAATGGAACAATTGAAATTCACAGTAACCCTATTTGTGCAGTGTGGCGGCCGATAAAAGTCTCCACGTACATATATTCAGTACTGATATCAATAAAATATCCGCTACCGATATCATGCAGTAATGGTAACGTTTATCAGGTTATCCGATCAACCTTTTGCCCCCCCCCCCCCCCCAGTGAAGGAAATATCATTTATTATTTTGCTTTTTATTCTAAATTTCGGATGCAATGGCATCAATAATAGACATTAAGAGTAATGGAAGTTTTGTGCGTGATAGAGACATCTAGCGGAAGAAAACCGTGCACCTTATAAATTGCAATTCTCACGACGCATAAATAACAAAATTCCACTGCGCTTGCTGAACAGTTTTTTTCCGAAAAAAAACTCTAGACATTATTTCTGAAATATGTTCTTATAGTGTGTGATGATAACTACGTGTCTAAATGATGAATTTCGTCTGCACATGCTATTCCAACGACGGAACTTTTGCGTTTTTAATACATTCTTTTCATTTGTTTCGGATGCAAATTCGGTTACCATTGTCTGCCTTAGTTTGAAGATCAAAAAGATAAAAGCATCGTTACCGAGAGCCAGAATGACGTCTATTGTGAAAGGAAATGAATTCCTCTTTTGCTTCATATTATTTATAATAGAATAATTTATTAACTCTATTGATTGCATATTGGTTTAATTCTACTCTGCACTCAAAATGTCTGTTTAAGCATAAAGATAAGAAACTAACTTAGTAACATTTTTTTCAGAAATAAAACAAAATTAAACAAGTCAAATACGCATATTAAGAAAAGCCATCTTTAGGTTACACTGGGAGTTTAAACCGGGTCCTTGAATGCACCAACCTCACACTTGCCCCAACAGGTTCTCGTATGAACAAAAAAGTACAAGTTGTTTTGTTGAAATAAATCCAACCCACCCATCATTTTACAATGTTGCATGCAAAAGCATACAAACTTATAAAACATAAGAAAACATAAGAATATAGTAGCCCCCCGCCCTCTCAAGCAAAATTATAAAAAAATGTTTTAATTGTTTATCTTCACCGATGTTCGTGTGCTCATCAAGGATTTTTGAACGGGAATAATATTTTTGGTCTGGAGATCAAAAACTACGAATAAAATGTGTTTCTGATTTTGTCCACCGATAACTCCGTAACATATACTTGCTATAAAAAACTACAATTTTGTGGAATATTTGACAAAAAAGCAAATTTGACAAGGTAAATAGCGAACAAGTTGCGAAATTATAGACTCTGTAAGAATTTCAACACGCGACATCACAATTGAAAAAGTTGTCCCTACACATTGTTACTACATAATTTAATATGCTCTTATCTGTCGGGTACAAAGACTTTTAATGTTTGTTTCAATAGGGGGAAATAAGATTTTGGTAACACAAGTTCCCTCTAAAATATATATTGATTTCTTTTTATGCCCTTAATTTCAGACAAAGTTTAAACTGTAGGCAGGAAAGAACTTGTAAACTGTAGGCAGGAAAGAACTTGCTCGGGTGAAAGGAATTTTATGTAAATAATTAACTAGATGCTTGTTTTTCTTCTAGAAAAATCTATTTTCATTGACAAGTACCTGTCATTTTTGCACTTCTCAACAGTGCAGAAGTGCAAACGAAGTTCATTAACCGATATGTTCTGACAGTTATATGCAACTCGCCATTATGCCAGGTGCATTCCAGGTCATTTCATCCATGTGTAATACTTGTCACATAGATTAATAATTTAAAAGCATAAATCAACACCAAGCACAAGCAATTTAACCTTGTTCTGTTAACATATTCAAAATAGATATTACTGCTGAGGTCGTTTAAATTATTTGCGTTGGAATTGTTACATAGAGGCCTCTTTTTTTGGTTTAATCATGGCTTACAATTTTCACATTTCGGCAGTATCTTTTTTGTTAAATGGTAGCAAAATTGTGTTTGAATTTGTGATTTATTGTAATATTTCATTTTTCGTAAAATAATTCAAAGAGAAAGGTTACCAACATGATATTCAACATCGCTCTGCAAGCTTGGTGTTAACACATCTACAGTGTCACACCCGTCAACCGGCAGAGCCAGGAGCGGACGGCACATCCAGGCGCAGACACGATAAGTTTTTTCATACTTGAGAGTGGTGTAGAAAATTATCATTTTCGCTAGTTTTGATTTACTCTTGGAAAGAAATATCGGCTGATTTTAAAAGCCAAATGAATTCTGCACATACCCGTTGATTTCTGAAGCGGTAGAAGGGACGATAAACATTTTATCGCGATTAAAGTACGAAAGTTTGTGATGAAATCTTGAAGATTTGCGTTTTATAGCAAAATGCTCTATAGATCTGAAAATCTGCATAAACCTGTAAGCACTATTGGAAAATTTAATCATTCCCCTGACAATAAGTGAAATATTAGCACAGACAGACTTTTAACAAATTCGCGAGGGCTGGGGTATAGAAAAGGGCAGGTCCATGGAGCAGAAAGCGAATTTGTTGGCGGGGACCAGGAGCAGTTATAATCGAGTAGGAAAAATCGATTGATGTATTGCTTTGACACTATTTTTCGTCCATAGTATAGTATTATAGTGATAGTATTGTCCGTCCGTATGTCTGTTCATGTAATAAATTATACGGAAATCATTACTAAAGGAGTTTTGTAAGCTTGTGATGCATGAACTCTCAAGTTAACGGAATTATCGCTGGTTTATCATTTTAAGCCTTAGTAGATGTGTGTTACTAGATTATTTTAATATACTTATTTTTTCAGCTATTTGTCGTATATGCCCACTTTTGGCGAAAAACGGCTTCAAACTATGAGGGCATTTTGAAATTGTGGAGTTCATTAAGCATTAAATTATTTATCGGCCTGTGTCTTTAAAACATGTTAGCCATCATTTCGTCATTGAGGAGAATGAAATAAAAACACGCTGGGTATTATCAGTATTATTAATTATTATTATTATTATTATTATTATTATTATTATTATAACAATTAAGAATGAAAATAAAAGATTCTGCGTTTATTGTAGTATCCGCCTCATACCAAAATCTGAATTAAAAAACAACATAAACACAGCAAGAACTTCAAACATTTTGACACCGATTTCTAAACGCCGTATGGTGAATGTTGTTTCCTCTTAAACTAGCGAGCGGTTTGGAAATCGAATTTAACAAGTCTCGGGTTCTGGGCCATGGTTGAATTCAATCTTACAGAATGTATCATAGATATCTTAAATATAGCAAGAACAATGAAACCAAAGGAATGAAGCATATGCCTCCCAGGAATAGCCAAATTCAGATAACATTGCCTCCCCACACAGTCAAAAAAGGAGATAAGAATGGAGCGCATGGGCTATAAAAAGATCATTTTCAAAATAGTATCCACAAACAATAAGCGAAAATGAGAATCCGAGAGTTACCGTCTTGAAAAGGTCAGAAGCAAATTGTTTTGGGGGTTTAACCCAGATTCTAGGATGCATCAACCTCACACTTGCCCCAACAGCTTCTCCTTTGATAAAACAAGTATATGTTGTCTTGGTGAATTAGCTCCAACCCACCTATCGACAAAGATTTGTGCAAAAGCACACTACATATAAAACATAAGAAGCTAATAGAATTGTCAAGCAAAAAAGTGAGAACTCAATGATCTTACTGAGACCAGAGCCTCTAGAGTCTAATCAGCAAGAACACAGAAAGAACACAATGACAGGAACAACATAAAAAATATCAATCTTCTAAGTTCTTTTAGAAAATTTCCCTGTAAAACTTCACAAACTCTTAAACCCCTGAACTATTGTGCAAACAAGAATATAAACATAACGATCAACTGTAGATGGGTAATCAGCAAGCATGCAGAGCGCTCAAGAATATCACGTCTGTAGCCTTTCTTTTTAATTAATTAATGTGCTTTTACAAATAACATGGAGAAAATTATTTTGCCTTTTATTTTCTTTAATTTATAAATCAAATCCCCAAATACCACTGGTAAAGAAATACGTTTTTGGATTAGTGATTTTTTTAAATTTAAATCTAGTTATCGGCGATAAAACTTTCAAATATTTTTTCTTAATTCGTGGTATCGATACCTCTGTTTTCATATCAAAACGTATTCTGATATTAAATATTGAAATTTCTTAACCAAATAAAACCTCAATAATATGAATTACACAGTAGCAAATAAGTTTGTATAATACATGTGAAATGAGTCGATATGTTAAGAGATATCAATATTTCTGTAGAAAGTATTAAAAAAGAATATGTTAGATCCTGGTTTAAACCCCCAGTGGCAAATAAGTTTGCCATTGACCGTTCCAAGGCTGTAACCTCAAGAGTCTCATTTTCGTTAATTGCTGGCGGTGTCTTATTTGAATTTGACATACCTATAAATACATGATCTCTTCTCCTATCTTCTTTTTCTCTGCGTGGTTAGGCTGTGTTTTGTGAGTGTGGCGAGTCCTGATATGCATATTTTAACTTTTTACATAATTTATTAATAAATTAACAAAAAATAACTTCGCAGAAACCATTATTTTAAGATGTTGTGTTGCTTTTGGTAAGTCAGATAACACCTACCGATGAAGAATAATATCGTATAAAATGTGAAATCGATTGATACTAATATCTTTTTTAAATTTAATTAAATGGTTTCCTTTTTAGGCATAGCATAATAATTTTATCATTAGATTTTTTTTTTCGAGTGTGTTAAATAACAACACATACGAGAATATTAATTCGCTGTTAATGTTTTTCAGTTATTGCATACTGTCAATAGAAAGTAACAACTTTTATAGTTGTATTTACATTGATTAAAAGTATGGCAAATAGCACAAGTACATTCCTTAAATTTCAGGTAACTTACCGTCTGATCTGTCTATTTTCTGATACTTTTTCGTCTCGTCAAGGTGATTTTAATTTACTAAGAAGTTGCATGTTTCGAATGATTCTTTTTAAACTACTGTTAAGTTGGTCAAAGCAGTCAGAAAATTTGCAGAAAACGAAGGAAATAAGTTTTTTTTATTATTTAATTAATTTATTTCTTATTGTAATACCATGCTCTCTTCTCATCTCTTCATTTTGGCTGTGTGGGAGGCTGTGTCGCTGGAGGTGGCCATTCCCGATATGCATATTCTACTTCTTTTTAATGGAGGCAACACCGTGATCATAGTGATAACTACAATTTAAATTCATATGATGCCATTCATATTTTATGAATCACTTAAAGCTGTTAGAAATAACAAAGTGGTAACTTTCGACGGGAAGTGTAAATGCAGCCCAGTTTATTATGTGCCTTTTTATTGCAACAACTTAGTGGTAAAATATCATTATTGACGTGTGTTCTTAATTCAGGCCAACAAAAACATAGAACTACGATTTCTTATGTGCTCAGTGTGACCTAGAGCATGCTATCGGGCGTAAAGTATTCTCTTATAACATCTAAATCATAGGTTTTCTACCTGGTTATAACTACAACACAGAAAGCGAACACAATCTATTTCGGAGAGGATTATAGGAAGTGAATTTTGTTATTATATAACTTTTTAAAGACTCGGTTAAAGATGCTGAGGATGGTGTGCCAGTTAAGATGCTCTTTATCAGGGCTGGTCCCGAGTTTTGCCAGGCAAGAAGGTAGTTTGGCTAGAGCATTTGTTCAGGTATATACTTAATTAATGAAATTTCTATATTTTTATAAACATTTTTCAGTTTGAGAAAAAAAAACTTTACTTAAACATAATTGATTTTTTTGTATTGCAGAAGCCGTTACAATGTCAATAGAAGTATAATTAATTTAGCACATCGACAAACTATATTTAAAAGGAAAATATGTTATTTGTAAGAAGTCAAGCAAAAATTCGAATAATTAGTTAGTTATATTCCAGGGTAATTTTCAATGCATAGTAACAAAGCTATCTCAAACGTGTTATGTATCTTACAATTCTCACAACTATGTTGTTAACATGATATATATAATTGCAGCTTTTGCAGCTATTTTTAATACCGGAGAAGGTCTTAGTATTTCTAGTTGTTTTTTTTTTAAATTTTATGTTAATTTCTGTGAAACACTGATTTCTATGCAAAGTTATTGGGTATTTATTTGTACCCACATAAGACAGATTGTTCCCAATACTGTCCTTGAATTAGCGCCCGCGAACCGAGCCTACAATATTTTATATGTTCATGTCCTGTTCGATGGCTTTAAATGTTCCTTTGTTATCTATTCCCCTTTTTAATAATATGGCGTTTATATTTTTACAATTTTCTAAGATTTTTGTGTATGCAATCATAAAAAACATCTAATACCATACTCGTGCCTGACCATTATATGACAATTTTTTCAGGTTGACGATAGCAAAAGAGAACAGGCAGTAGAAAATAGTGATATAAAGGATACAAGTGGAGTGCTTGAGGACTCGGGTCAAATTGCCGAAAACAAGATCAAGACGAATTGTGTCTACAAATTGGAGTCATCTAAAATGATTCATGTTAACGTTGAAGAGCTGACGTCCGATTTGCAAACCGAGTTTGTGAAAACATATTTGGAAGAATTGAAGAATTTACTTGCAGAGCATGACATTAACTATATCTCGTTTAACAATATATATGAAGATGTTTTTAGATACCATCTCAACATGCCTATTAGGAAGTACAATTTTGTTTCGTCTTTTCAAAGGTACATCGATAATAAAGGACTAGCGGTGTTTACAAAAAAAGATGTAGAAGTGGCGGTTATGGCCTACAAATCAGTTGGTAAATCAATAAGAAAACCTCAAGTTGTGCAATAATGTTGTAAACAATGGTAGAAATTGTACATATGCGTAGAATAAAAGTCAAACAATTTTTGGACTGACGGTCGTATTTGAGTTATTGAATATTGATTAGATGTTAATAAGGATTTGTTAAATATTTTGACATCGTTCAGATCTAGAACCATTTTAGAAAATTTGCCCTTGTTTAGTCTGATCAATTTGTTCTTTTTAACATATCGATCTTGTCATTTGTTAACAATCAAACGTTTTACAAGTTACATGACTTGTCAATTGTTTTATTTTTGTAAATAAAAAGTAAATTGACAATTGCGTTGCACAATTTAACTATTTCCAATAACTTATGTATAACATTCTTTTTGTTGCAAATCTGTATTATCAGGAAAATTGAGGGACTTCATTCCATTTGTATTTGGGTGTATACAAGCAGTGACGTATTTGTGTTGTGGTGAAAGTTTAAACCTTTAGAAAACAAAATCAAACTACAGCGCAATCACAATTAGTCAGCAAAATTAACTCAACGTTTATGATGTCTATTTAACGTTTATTACTAGAAATGTGTCGTTTGATCACCTTGACGGACGAAGCAACAAGAATAGCCCATGTTAAAAGAATTATGTGATTATATCATGTTTACTTTAAATTGTGTATACATGGCTTTAAAATAAAAAAAAACGTTTTATGTCAATGAATATGACATACTGATACCTTTCACCTCGTTACAAGGCTTATGTTTAAATAGGACAATATCAACGAACTTGCTATAAATGTGCAAATTATTGAATATGAAACCTTTTCATTACAACAGAGATAGGCTCGACGATCAGTTACAAAGCACTTATACATTATCGAAAAAGAACATTTTGTTGGGATTTTTAATTCTTTAATGACATACTTATTAATTTTCAAGTCCAATACATAAATATGAGTGGTACTTAATTGTGTCAAATGAGTGTACTACTACAACTTAAGATTACACGTTATCCTGCAGAAAACTTTAAAATAAGTTCAATTTATAGGATATATTTTGATCACTCTCCGACGCGAACCAATATTCTACTTTCTACAAATCTTAAAAAAACAGTTAAGTATAATGCAGAATATTTCTTGTAGGGGTGTTTAAGGTCTAATGGTTTTCGGCGTTAGCGGTCTCTTTTGGCGTTTGACCTTGTGTTTCGGCCATGAAATGAAGCAAAGTTAAAAGCGAGCATCCTATGGCAACAAATCCGTTTGAATATCAATTTATTAATGCGCCCATAGGCATATCGAAATATGCGAGGTTCTATGGTGTGCACGAGATCAGACAAAAAATAAATGACGTTGCAAGCACAACAATTTACGAATTTGTGTGCTTTTCGGTACGTTTTGATGTAATTTTGACGATTTCAGGCCAGAAACTCCTTTGAAAAAGGCAAAGAACAACGTCGCAGCGAGCTACAGAGATTTGTTACAAAGTGTTTTGTTACTTTTATTTTCATGGATGCATATTAAACCTTTTGGCTAAAATAGTCAACTTTGCCTATTTTTAAGCATTTAAATCTAATTTTACTTCTGAATTGGAAGAATTTCTAAGTTTTCTGAAAAAAAGGCATCAAAACTTTACAAATGATCCAAAATGCCAGGATTTATTCATATAGGCCCTGAGTAACACTTCTCACATTTGAATGCAGTTAAATTCCGTGTTGTCACATTAACATAGATTCTAAGTTGAAAGTGTTGGTTGATTGCTTTATGGCAGTGTTGTCGTGTAATCTCTTAGTGTTGGACAATGCCCTAGGACACCAACGAAAGATGGTTAATACCCTTGAGCTGGGGCATTATTGCCTAGAGCTCAGTGGATTATACCCTAGAGATGAGCGGTTAATAACAAAGAGCTGATCGGTTTATACCCTAGAGCTGAGCGAATTATATCTTAGAGCTGAACAAAAAACATAGAGCTGAATGGTTAATACGCTAGAGCTGAATGGTTAATACGCTAGAGCTGAATGGTTAATACGCTAGAGCTGAATGGTTAATATGCTAGAGCTGAATGGTTAATACGCTAGAGCTGAATGGTTAATACGCTAGAGCTGAATATAAACGGTTTATACCCTAGAGCTAAGCGTTAATACACAGGAGCTGAGCGGTTAATACACAGAACTGCAAGGTTAATACCCTAGAGATAAGCGGTTAATGCCTCTGAGCAGAGCTATTATTACCATAGATCTGAGCGGTTTATACCCTAGAGCTGAGCGGTTTATACTTCAGAGTTAAACGGTTAATTCCCTAAAGCTGAACGTTTAATACATTTGAGCTAAACGGTTATTACATTGTCATTTTTTCTGAACTTTGAAGGATTTATCACTGAGCTCTACTAGCTTTACAGGTAATATCTTGGTTTGAGTTTTTTTTAATGTAATTATTGTTTGGAAACATTAAGTTCAACAACCTGTAGAATATGCTTTCTGCTATTTCACTTATGGTAAATATTCTATCTAGTTTTGTCGATTGTTTATTTTCTTTTAGAGCAAATCATTTTTTTTCTGGGGATGATATGAAATAATGCAATGAATGTTATTTAATTCCACCATACGCAAAATCTGTTTTTGATGATAAATTAGATCAAAATCAAACATTAAGTTGCACTTAAGGGCCCACTACACTCCTACCCTGCACCTTCATTGATAAAAAGAAAATATTCAAAATCTCAATAACGCTAAAATGTCGTCCAATGATACTTTGCACATATATGAATGTTACTAATGTATTATTATTTTGCATACTGTAAGACACGTTAGAAAAGTAAAAAAAATAGCTATATCTAAAATTTCCTTTAAAGTCTATTTACATAAATTCACAAAAACTAAACAAAACAAAACATAATTTTAAATTCCCACGTGAGTGTAATGATATTGACGAGAAAATGTTGTGTACTTTGTAAAGAACTTTTAACTACTAAAAGAGAAATCGATTATTCCGTTTACGCGACCAGGAAGCGACCAGAAAATTGAAGGTCAAACACACTTTTACTAATATCTCATAAAGTTTACATATGTAAGTCACGAGGACACAACACATTGTTGTCAGTATCATATTACTCATGTGGGAATTTAAAATGATGGTTTGTGTTGTTTTAGTTTTTGTGAATTTATGTAAAAAGAAGTTTAGGGAATTTTTAGATCTCGTTGTTTTTCTTTACTGTTCTAACGTGTCTTATCATATGCAAAAGAAAGATACATTAGTAATACTCATTTGTGCGAAATTTTATTGAACGGCATCTTGCCGTTTTTGAGATTTTGATAATTTGATAATTTACTTTTTATCGATGAATGTGCTTGGAAGGAGTGTAGTAAGCCCTTAACCAGCAACTAGTTGATGAAGTCGGTAAGCTGGTAATGCCGAACTAAATAGAGTTTGCTATATTTTTCCTTGTCATATTAGTATTCATCGTTTTCACTACCTTTCACTACTACGCACTTCTAACTCTGCTTCCAAAGAACTCTATTTAATCCAGTTGTAAGCAATTAACCGAGTTTCTTCATAAATAACGAATTTGTCAATGCCTTTCGTCGAATGTGGAGATCTTTTTGAAGGTAGTAACATTTTCAGTAATTGTTTGTGGTGATTTTGATTTGAAATTCGCCGTGTTACAAACTTAGGCTTCTCTCGATTGTACGGGAAGCTGCTCATGGCATTCGTGACATAACCTTTTTTATTTACACATCTCTCAAAAAATATTTATTCAGTAATGTTTTATTTACATCCAAAAGCTTTTAAAATCAATAAATAAAGTCAAATTGTCCTGTTTCTGTGTTTTGTTTGAATTAGTGCTGCTATTACCATTTAAAATTTTAAAGTATGTAATAAATTTTAATTTTTGAAATATTTTCTCATTCCATGTATTAATTTTTGCGTGCATAATTTATGCTGTCCATTCATTTGTATAACTTTTGAGACAACCGAAACGTAAGCATTGTGATTTACGTAATCGCACGCAATGAAAACGCAGCATCACAGATATCAATAGCTGTAGGCTTTAAGAAACACGTTGATAATGTAGGTTACTGGCTACATAAGGATACAATGCCGAGCATTTGCCGCTTGTGCAGTTGGCCATTTTTGTATTGACAATGTGTTACACATGTATATTCTTCATAAAAAACTACCGTCAATTGAGAAAAAGTACGCGATAATCGAATACCAATGTCGAATTACGGAATGACCCAAAACGTCATTAAGCCATTAGTGTGGTTGCAGGAGGTCTTCAATCTCGCAAAATAGCTCGTAGAAAAATGTGATCATTTCACTATACATTTTGGCCTAACTTCACAAGGAAACAGGTGAACCTCAGGCTTCGGCCTGTACATCTAAGGATTACATCGTCTTCGTAAAATCGAAAAAAATGTGTTACGACATTTTCGCAAAAGGTTCTAAACTGCAACGGAAAGTGCTCGGGAGGACCGTAATCATGGCTAGCTACGTATCCGATTGACGCGGCTCAGCAACGCGATCTGCATGCAATACATGCTTTTCGGATCAACAATTTGACGGTGGAGAGACGACGTAATAGAGAGTTATGGTGTCACAGACGAAGAATATGGTCTCAGCAACAGTGGAAAGAAGTAATCTTCAAAAATCAGTCATTCCCCTGTCTGAACATACCAGATTGAAGAATGAAATTGAGGCGACGTCAGACTATGTGGGGGAGGAATAGATACGCTGATTGCCGATTACCATGAGGAGGCTGTGTCTGCTGGATGTGGCCATTTCTGACATGCATATTTCAATTTTTTTGTAAAACTGGCTTCTCGCTAGGAAGGCTGCATCGTTATGATTGCGGTATTATCTCCAGGTGACATAAGACTGAACTGCTGGCTGTTAACGGGAGCTTTATAGCAACGAGTTTGTTAAGCCTGCGGCAGTGCCCTTCCTCAAACGTCATAAAACATTACGACTTTACAGCAAGATAACATAAATTAAGTTGTCAGGCTGTTTTCATGGCAAGAGGCTGGCATACCAGATACTGTGTGGTGTTACTTTCTAAATACTATCTGCTTTTTAACGACATTACTTTACTGACCTAAGAAAGATTATCACAGCTATAATTACAAGATTAAGCTTATTGCTTCACAATCATCATACTTTAATGAAATTTCTGGGTGGTGAGTTTTGATTGCGTGCGCGTTTAGTTATCGATATAATAAACAGATTATCGGAGTAAATATTAAATAAGGTTCACACGAATTCTTGTATTTCAATTCCTTCAGTTTTGATCCTCTCCCTTCCATTCCACCCCATCATTCTATTCCATTCCATCCATCTCATGCCAACCCATGCCATGCCATGCCATGCTAGGCCTAGCCATACAATGAAAGGGTTATGCTATGCCCTCCCATCCCATCCCATCCCATCCTAACCGAACCCATCCGATTCCATCCATCTTTTGTTTTAAATTATTTATTTGAAATTGATATTGTCATTTGTTTTGTACAAACGATGTTCTTGATAAACTCACCTATAAACCATTAAACCCGTTGTAATTATTATCTTTTATGAATCTACAAACTCATGTCTTGTCAACCCATCCCAACCCATCCCACGCCAAGCCATACACTGCCATGCCATGCCATCCAATTCCAAACAATCCTATCCCATCCAACCCATCCCATCCTAACCGAACCCATCCTATACCATCTATCCATCTATTTTATTTATTCGAAATTGATATAATCAGCTATTTTGTACAAACGATATTCTTGATACCTCACCTATAACCCATTAAACTCATTACTATTTTTGAATGTACAAACACGTGCCCTTGATAACCTCACATTGAACCTATCAAACCTGTCGTTAAATTATTCATCATGTCACTTAAGAACTATGTATATTGTTATTTATCTTTTTTTTGTTTAGAGATTCAGGCTCTAGTGTATAATTAATATGCATTCCATATTTATGAATTATGTTTAATAATTGATGGGTTCTTCATGTCAAAATGTACGAGAAAAAGAGAGAGAGAGAGAGAGAGAGAGAGAGAGAGAGAGAGAGAGAGAGAGAGAGAGAGAGAGAGAGATAACCTCATCTTCCGTACCAGATGAATGCCTAGTTTTGTCGAAATAGGCATTTTCAGTAAGTTTAAAATTTACACATTTTAATTTCGTTTTTCAAATCTTATATATCATGGTTCGAAATAAAAAATGAAAAAAATTGTTCAATTGGTTTATTTGAAAACTTATTCAGGCTAATCATTATCAAATAAAATAGTATTTAGCCAATCTTTGATACTGTTGTTGCAATTCAATCATTACAAAATGCTGTCCATAATTCAGTTCATACATGACAGAAATGAAATGAGGGTGAGGTCCGAGACAACAACATGTTGTCCACGGTCAACGGTCAAAATATAGGTCGTAAGTTAGCTTATCGATAATATCGATCGCTGTTTTTTCTACATCGCTGCTCACTGGTTTTATAACTATTTATATAGAGTGCGCGATAGCAACAGTTCTCAATTCAATAGCGCGAAACACCAATATATATCGAAGTGATTTTTATAAAGTGACGTTTGCTACAGATTTTTCATTTAGAATTGTAAGCAAAACACGGGCATTTGGTTTTGAGATAGTTGTGTAAGGATGTTGAAGACAATGTGCCATCTGAGAAGCCCTTTGGCAGGGTTTATGTCAAAGATTGTCAGACAACAAGGCAGTTTGGTTAAAGCGTTTGTAGAGGTACGTGAAAGAGTTGGATACGTTATTTATCAAGTAAATCATGAAGAGTATATATTTTGTTAAAAAGATCACCTGCGGACCATATTCCAATTATCAAGAAAGGGTATTAGTATAAAAATAAATAAATATTAGATTCACATCCATACAGTCTCTTTTATTGATCAAACTTTGTAATCTATACATGTGCAGATACTTTGTTTTACTCAACCTGAAGCTAGCTGCGTAGGCAGTAATACATTTTTTAGCACGAGCATACTCAGTTAAACTGAGCCTACCTTATTTGATATTTGTTGAGTTCGTGGTTTTCAATGTTTCCTTTTGGTATATTTTCATATTAAAAAGAAAAATTTTATAAATAAAATATATAGTTTAAGGACGGACGAAGAATGGACACTTTAAACACATTGCTTTATGTTGTGAATTTTTATGTTGTGAATTTTAAGACAAGTAATCATAATGCAATCAGGTAATAAACAATTGAACAGTACTCCTCAAAATATTCTTTTGTTTTCAGGTCGATGATGTGAAACATGTGCAGCCAGTGCAGAATGATGTTGAAAATAATATTAACATAGTTCAAGAGGAGCCAATCAAAATAGCAAAAGACAACTACAAAAGATATTGTGTGCATAAATTTGAAACAACTAATAGCATTCACATTAATGTTGAAGAACTGACTCCCGAATTACAAACCGTGTTTGCTAAAAACTATTTGGAAGAATTAAAGGAATTACTCGAAGAAAATGACATCGAATCAATTTCATTTAATAATGTTAACGAAGATGTTTTCCGTTATCAACTCAACATGCAAATAAGAAGACAAAATTTTGTTTCGTCATTTCAAAGGTACATCGGCGACAAAGGACTAGCGATTTTTACTAGAAGAGACTAGGCAATAATGAATAAACGATCGTTGGCTATAAAGATATTGTAAAATCAATACTAAAGTCAAAAGTACATCGGGATTCTCGGAAAGAACGAAAAGTACATTTACGAGAATGCTATACCAACGAATGGCAGTTTCTAAAATATAACCAATAATTGTTTCCCTAAATATATCTTGATGATATATTGCAAATTAAATTATATAAAAAGCCGTTTTTTTACATTTTCTTGAGCTTTTATTTGTATTTGAACACTAAACCACCAGTGGCATATTGTTTAGCCACTGATCGTTCCAGGGCATTAACCCCTCGGGTTACGTGGTGTCTTATTTGAAATCGATCATTTTTAAAAACCCATGTTCTCTTTTCCCCTTATATTATTGCTACGCGAGAACAAAGCATGCAATAGGTACAATTAAATTTCTTATCTTCATAAAAGAAACTCTTATTTTGATAGACGGTATCTTTGTTCGATTTGTTACATGTATAAACAAAAAATGAAATATGCGTATCAGAAATTCCCAGAAAACACAGTCTCCTCACGCAGCCAAAATGTAGAATAAAGAAATAGGCATTCCAATGAGTAATAATGAGTACTTATTGTGTTAACCTTGCTTCTTATCGGTAATTTATATTATTACGACACAAAATAGATTTCGTTCTCTTCGAACGTAAAGATAACAAACAGGCTCAATTAAACCGAGTCTGTATTATGTTCATATTTGTCATGTTCGGTACCTTTCAAAGTTCCCTTTTCGTCTATTTTAATATCACAGTGGCGGTTGTAAAGAGTCTCCCCGTACATTCAATCAGTGATGTTATCAGTAACGTCCTGTTCAATCACTCCAAGTATAAACGTCCTGCTTTTTAAATTTTGCCTTTGACGTTGTATAAGATATGCAATGACATGTCAGAGTGACCTTGACCTTCAAGCTGGGTCATGTAGGCGACACGTCGTTTTCATGTGTTTGACATTTCTGCCAAATGATTTAAAGAAATCAAGAAATGACAGAGTTACTGAGCTGACATGACCACCATTGCAGTACCATGGATTTTGACTTTGACCTGTAATTGTGGCCTTGACCTTAAAGCAACCGACCTAGGTCTTGTTCGCGAAACGTCGTCTTCATGTGTTTGACATTTCTGCCAAATGATCTTAAAGAAATCAAGAAAAGACAGAGTTACTGAGCAGACACGACCACCATTGCAGTACTAGGGACTATGACGTTGACCTTTGAGTGTGGTCATGAACTTCAAGCAACTGACCTGGGTCTTGTGCGCGACACGTCCTCTTCATTTGTATGACAATTTTGCCAAATTATTTTAAAAATCATGCACAAATGAGGGAGTTATTTAGCCTATACAAAAATCGGAAAGACTGACGGATGGACAGTCGGATTGACTACTATATGCCTCCCTTCGGGGGGGGGGGGGGGGGGGGGGCATAAAAACCTCAAAAAACTGCATTTAAGAACATGCCACATCAGACAAGCAATCTCAACACATGAGCATAAAGAAAATAGTCGGAGACACGGAGATACACACAGCATACCAACATGGCTATTTTTTCAATTTTGCAGCAAAAGCGAATATTACAGTTCTAAAACCTTAACTACCCAGATTTTGTGGGACTACCTAAATCTACTTATTTCTATGTTATTGTATGTAGGATTGGATATGTAAGAGTTGGAGATAATGGACCAATTCCACCAGTGGAAGATGTGTTACCCCTTCACCGTTCCAAGGCGGTATCAAATAAGGTTTTTATTTTTTTCTGGTTAATAATAAAAAATGGACATTTTTAGGTACCCTCTGATTTATTTTTGAAAGCCGCGCCATACGCAAGCAATCAGCTATGCCGGTTTTAAATTTAACTTCAAACATGTTATTTTTGCAACCGTAACCATGGCAGCCAAAGCGTTCTTTTATAGAGAAAACTCATCGCGCGAACACATGAAATTACTTTTATAAGACAATTATCACAAAAACTACCGTTCAAATATAGAAACAATAAAATATCAACATTTTTCTAAATGAAAGTTTAGATTCGACAATCATGTTAATTCCGAAAATCATGTAAGTTCCGTTTCCATAGAAACTTTACAAAAAAGAACAACTTTCATGCGAAAGAATAAATAAAACAGTTTTCAACATGAAACAAATATTTAAAAAAAAATACATTTATTCAAATATTGTTTCACCTTTGGATTCAAAAGCGTTACTATGGTAACCAAAGAAATATATTCTATTTTGTCTGTTCTTAATGAAACAATTGTTCATTTGATATTTTCCACGCACATTAAACTTTAAATTATTTTATTTAAACATGAAACCCACATGACCCAACGTCAGTATAAAAACACATCATTATTTTCTTGCTGTAGAATAACAAAAATCAGTGTTTTTCAATTATATCATTACAATAATTCAGTTTTCAAACTACAAAATGCAAATGAAGAATAATTACATTTATTTCTCATTTTTAAAACTATTGATTATACCTTTTTTTTTAATTACCTAACAATATTTTTTTTAAAGAAGAAAAAGGAAAAAAAGTTCTACTCTCCCGAGGATTGAACCGGGTCCGTCAAAATAACGATTTCCTGAGCGCTACCATTGCGCCACCGAGGATTGATCACGCAGACGTCTATTTTATATAACCTATATTCACTGCTTAGTCTGGTTCTTCTGCAGTCCTATTTCGATTATTTTTTTATGAAAATATTTCTTTAAATTACACTTATTTCATATTCGCATTTATTATTATTTGATTTTGTTATTTATGTAGTAGTAGTAGTAGTAGTAGTAGTAGTAGTAGTAGTAGTAGTAGTAGTAGTAGTAGTAGTAGTAGTGGTTGTGGTGGTGGTGGTGGTGTTGTTGTTGGTGGTGGTGGTGGTTGCAGTAGTAGTGGTAGTAGTAGTAGTAGTAGTAGTTACTTTAGTAGTATTGGTGGTGGTGGTGGTAGTAGTAGTAGTAGTATTAGTAGTAGTAGTAGTAGTAGTAGTGGTGGTGGTGGTAGTGGTGGTAGTAGTAGTAGTAGTACTAGTAGTAGTGGTGGTGGTGGTGGTAGTGGTGGTAGTAGTAGTAGTAGTAGTAGTACTAGTAGTAGTGTTGGTGGTGGTGGTGATGGTGGTAGTAGTAGTAGTAGTAGTGGTGGTGGTGGTGGTGGTGGTGGTGGTTGTGGTGGTGGTGGTGGTGGTAGTAGTAGTAGTAGTAGTAGTAGTAGAAGTAAAAGTAGTAGTAGTAGTAGCAGTGGAGGTGGTGGTGGTTGTCGTGGTGGTCGTGGTGATAGTAGTAGTAGTAGTAGTAGTAGTAGTAGTAGTAGTAGTAGTAGTAGAAGAAGTAGATGTACTAAAAGAAGAAGTACCGTATAGCGGGTTATTTCTGCGGGTGCTATATTTCTGCGTTTCTGCGGTCTTTGGATGAAATCGCAGAAATATATCCAGCAAAAAAAAAATCCAGCAAAAAATTAAATCGCAAAATATTATCTCATTTTCAAACTAAAATCAACGGAGTCGCCATGTCCGAGATAATCGGTTTCATAGTACAGACAGGGTAAAAAAAATACGAACAAATACCGTTAATTGTTATCACATTGTTTAAGCGTACAGTTAACCAAAACGGAAGTTGCTGATCTGTACGCCGATGATCACATAGTTGTTTACAGAAAAACACGCGACATCGGCTTTTTATTTGTAAAATATATTCAAATTAAATGTGCTTTTTGCAGAAATTATTTTTATAATAAGTGCATTGTTGATTAACAGTCTTACTGTGATCTTCAAGTCTTGAACTAACGGCTTGTTAAATTGCAATCTGTAATCTTTTCACACTTGATCAGTACAAAATGGGGAAAAAGAGTGGAGAAAATCTGCATTTGTGACCTCATATTTTATAACGTATATATTGGAAAGGTATATATTTGACTTCCCTTGAAAGAAAAATCATTTCCAACGCTCACAAAATGCGTTGAACGGTGCTTGAACGAATTAGCACCGAGAAAATGGTCTTTGTGTGCAGCAACCGAAAGTGACAAGACTGTACGCAAAGTTGCAGTACTTCAATGTCAGACTGTACGAACAGTTGCGATCATAAGTGCATCATATACTGATCAACTGAAAAGCATCAATGAAGCAAGAACTTGTTAAATGAATCAATCAAAGGAATCAACCAAATCTTAGATGTGTGGAGTTAGCGGCCTAGCGGCCTGACGGCGTGAAGTTAGCGGCCTAGCGGCCTGGCGGCGTGAAGTTAGCGGCCTGGCGGCGAGAAGTTAGCGGCCTGGCGGCCTAGCGGCCTGGCGGCGTGAAGTTAGCGGCCTGGCGGCCTAGCGGCATGAAGATGGCTGCCTTTATCACAATTTAGGTTGATCTTAAAAACGGATTGAAATCTATTTTTACAGCATATAATGTAAATTGCAGGGGTGTATAAGAAAGTTATCGACATGATTTAGCTTTTATTTCATTAAAATAAATTATTTTACAAAGTTCTAGCTTATCTGCAAAGACGACTCGGAATATCTGTATACATTTACTCCCATGTACTCTTTGTAAATTACATTTCAGTTGATGATTAAGTAAAATATCAACAAGAACTAGCTTTGATTTTTTTTAACTTTTCAAAGCCTGGCGGCCTAGCGGCCAGGCGGCCTAGTGGCCTAAACTTAAAATTCATCAAAATTTATGTTTATCTTAAAAATGTCTTGAAATCGATTTTTTCAGCATAAAATGTATTTTTCAGGGGTGAATAAGCAAAATATCAACAAGAACTAGCTTTGATTTTTTTTAAGTTTTCGAAGTCTTGGCGGCCTAGCGGCCTGGCGGCCTAGCGGCCTAGCGGCCTAAACTTAAAATTTATCATAATTTATGTTTATCTTAAAATTGTCTTGAAATCGATTTTTTCAGAATGTAATGTACTTTTCAGGGGTGAATAAGCAAAATATCAACAAGAACTAGCTTTGATTTTTTTTGAAGTTTTCGAAGCCTGGCGGCCTAGCGGCCTGGCGGCCTAAACTTAATATTTATCATAATTTATCTTAAAAAGGCTTGAATTCGATTTTTACAGCACTCAATGTACATTTCAGGAATGATTAAGTAAAATATCAACATGAACTAGCTTTGATTTTTTTTTTAAGTTTTCGAAGCCTGGCGGCCTAGCGGCCTAGCGGCCTTAACTTAATATTTATCATAATTTATGTTTATCATAAAACGTCTTGAAATCGATTTTTCAGCATGTAATGTACATTTCAGGGGTGAATTAGCAAAATATCAACAAGAACTAGCTTTGTTTTTTTTTAAGTTTTCGAAGCCTGGCGGCCTTTTTGATTCTTTGAAATTCGATTTTATGCATGTTTTGAATGTCCAGCAGTGAATTCTGCGTAATGTTTGACGATAGAACAAATCCATATTCTGCATATAACCGCAATTACGGAGGCTCGGATCTGTACAGTCTTCTATGCTGGTCAAACAATCTATACATGGTTGGAATCAGAATTTAAACCCTCGCAAACATATATTTTTACATTTAAGATATGTCCCTCTTTTAATGAAATAAATATCAGAAACCGAGACCAGCCTCGGATTGGTGCCTTACGTCTTTCGCTTTAACCTGGATTGCTTTGTTGCGGTCTCTTCTGGTATGTAGAATAATTTTCAGATCTCTTTTGTTGCGAGTAAAATGGTATATAAAACATGAAAACTGTTCATCAACTGGCAGAGATTTAGGACGACGTAATGTTTACTTATACAAAGAATGCCATATTCTGCATTTACTCGCAATTACGGAGGCTCGGATCTGTACAGTCTTCAAAGCTAGCCAAACAATCCATACATGGTTGGAACCGGAATTTAAACCTTCGAAAATATGTGTGTTTACCTTTACGACATGTCCAAATTTTAAAGAAATAAGATACCAGAAACCGAGACCAACCTCGGATTAAAGCCCTCTTTCTTTCGCTTTAACCTGGATTGCTTTGGTGCGATCTCTTCCGGCATGCAGAATAATTTTAAGATCTCGTTCTTGCGATTAAAATGGTATATAAAACATAAAAACTGTTCATAAAATGGTGGAGATTTAGGACGACGTAACGTTTAACAATAGAACAAATCCACATGATCCATCTTCTGCACATAATCGCAATTACGGAGGCACGGATCTGTACAGTCTTCTAAGCTGGCCAAACAATCTATATACGGTTGGAACCAGAATTTAAACCCTCACAAACATGTATGTTTACCGTTACGATATGTCACTCTTTCCATGAAATAAATATAAGAAACCGAGACCAGCCTCGGATTCGAGCCCTAATTCTTTCGCTTTAACCTGGTTTGAATTAGTGCGGTCTCTTCAGTCCTGTAGAATAATTTTCAGATTTCTTTATTGCGAGTAAAATGGTATAAAAAACATGACAACTGTTCATGAAATGGCGGAGATTTAGGACGACGTAATGTTTACCCAGAGAAAAAATGCCATATTCTGCATATAATCGCAATTACGGAGGCTCGGATCTGGACAGTCTTCTAAACTAGCCAAACAATCCATACATGGTTGGAACCGGAATTTAAACCTTCGAAAATATTTATGTTTATCTTTACGATATGTCCCTATTTTAAAGAAAAAATATATCAGAAACCGAGACCAACCTCGGATTAAAACCCTCCTTCTTTCGCTTTAACCTGGATACCTTTGTTGCGATCACTTCCGGCATGCTGAATAATTTTAAGATCTCGTTCTTGCGATTAAAATGGTATATAAAACAAAAAAAAACTGTTCATAAAATGGTGGAGATTTAGGACGACGTAACGTTTAACAAACTTCGAAAACTTCAAAAAAATCAAAGCTAGTTCTTGTTGATATTTTACTTAATCATCCCTGAAATGTACACTGCATGCTGTAAAAATCGAATTCAAGCCGTTTTTTAAGAAAAATTAATATCAATATTAAGTTTAGGCCGCCAGGCCGCCAGGCTTCGAAAACTTAAAAAAAATCAAAGCTAGTTCTTGTTGATATTTTACCTTATCATTCCTGAAATGTACATTGCATGCTGTAAAAATCGAATTCAAGCCGTTTTAAAGATGAACATAAATTATGATAAATATTAAGTTTAGGCCGCCAGGCTTCAAAAACTTAAAAAAAATAAAAGCTAGTTCTTGTTGTTATTTTGCTTATTCGTACCTGAAATGTACATTACATGCTGAAAAAATCGATTTCAAGACGTTTTAAGATAAACATAAATTATGATAAATATTAAGTTTAGGCCGCCAGGCCGCCAGGCTTCGAAATCTTAAAAAAAAATCAAATCTAGTTCTTGTTGATATTTTACTTAATCATCCCTGAAATGTACATTGCATGCTGTAAAAATCGAATTCAATCCGTTTTTAAGATAAATTATGATAAATATTAAGTTTATGCCGCCAGGCCGCTAGGCCGCCAGGCTTCGAAAACTTCAAAAAAAATCAAAACTAGTTCTTGTTGATATTTTGCTTATTCACCCCTGAAAAGTACATTACATGCTGAAAAAATCGATTTCAAGACATTTTTAAGATAAACATAAATTTTGATAAATTTTAAGTTTAGGCCGCTAGGTCGCTAGGCCGCCAGACTTCGAAATTAAAAAAAATCAAAGCTAGTTCTTGTTGATATTTTGCTTAATCACCCCTGAAAAGTACATTACATGCTGAAAAAATCGATTTCATGACATTTTTAAGATAAACATAAATTTTGATAAATTTTAAGTTTAGGCCGCTAGGCCGCCAGGCTTCGAAAAGTAAAAAAAAAATCAAAGCTAGTTCTTGTTGATATTTTACTTAATCATCAACTGAAATGTAATTTACAAAGAGTACATGGGAGTAAATGTACACAGAGATTCCGAGTCTTCTTTGCAGATAAGCTAGAACTTTGTTAAATAATTTATTTTAATGAAATAAAAGCTAAATCATGTCGATAACTTTCTTATACACCCCTGCAATTGACATTATATGCTGTAAAATAGATTTCAATCCGTTTTTAAGATCAACCTAAATTGTGATAAAGGCAGCCATCTTCACGCCGCTAGGCCGCCAGGCCGCTAACTTCACGCCGCCAGGCCGCTAGGCTGCCAGGCCGCTAACTTCACGCCGCCAGGCCGCTAGGCCGCCAGGCCGCTAACTTCACGCCGCCAGGCCGCTAGGCCGCTAACTTCACGCCGCCAGGCCGCTAGGCCGCTAGGCCCCTAACTTCACACATCTCCAAATCTAATGTATTATTTATCAAAAATAAAACCTTATATGATCCCATTTTAGAACTGACAAGCAAGTTTTGAGCTATAAATTGATAGGTTTTTTACTTTGATCTACTGTTGAACCATATGAACGAATTGGTAAACTTTGCAAATAAGACACCGATAATTGCTAGAAATCCTAAATCCCCTGATTGTGACATTAAGTAAAACCTAGTATAAACCTGCCGAAATCCCTGCCGGTGTTGATAAAAATATACATTATGCACAAATATTATCCAATATCATAAAGACTTTAACAATCTGGTCTTTGACAGGAACATTCCATTAAGTGGTTTCAGATTTTGAAATCCACCACTTCGTGACTGAGTTAAGTTAGTCTACAATTAACGTTTGCAACTGCTAAGAATTTCATGTTTAAGGTCGTTAAAATGTCGAGTTGGATTTCATTTTGGCCGACTTTCATTGGTACATTTCAGGGATTATGTTAATCTGATTGGAGCATTCTATGAAATCTTTAGAAACTATGGTTGAAATACTAACGCGTATTTGTCCAGCTATATTATGGCTTCTACTGTTCGCACTTCAGAGAAGAAATGAAAACATTACAGCGGGCCTTTACATATCTTACACGGTCTTACCACTGATATAGCTCGGTTGGACTATAGTCGTTTTTTTTAACGCCTCCTTTCATGAAGAGCTAATATAAGATTTAAAAACAAATCTGACTTTGAAACAGAAGCCAAGATCAGTTATTTGTTTATACATTTCAATTGTATTATTAAAAGAATGAGCAAATTTGTTGCAAAAATATGCATTTTTCAGGTTCTCGTGCAAGGTTAACTGAAGCTAAAATGATAACCTGTCGATATAATCAGAAATCATTAACTGGAACCATAAATTGTTAATGATCTGTTTGACAACTATGCGTACAGATGTTAGGCATCTGTTAACAACTAACGATCGCGTACAGTTGCAACTATGCGTACAGTCTTATCATTTACAGTGACATAAAGAAAGTATCATTTTCTCGTTGCTAAGTCGTTCAAACTCAGGTCAACGAAGTACACAAGTTGAATAAATTAATTTTCTCCCATACCAACACAAATATGGTCCAAAATCTATTTACACAAAGAAATTTGAACCCAAAACGTCCCGTTTTGTTCCATGTTTTGCTATTATTTTCACTGATCGAGTTGGGAACGATGATGGATTATAACGATACTAACCCTTCCTTTAAGTCTATATGATCACAGCAGGACTAACAATTAACGTTGTACTTACCACAGAAATATTTTTTTCCAAATGCACATTAAATTTGGTTTATTTACCAATAAATAATTCGATGTCGCAGGGTTTTCTGTAAGCAACTATGTGATCATCGGCGTACAGATCAGCAACTTCCGTTTCGGTTAACTGTACGCTTAGACACTGTGGTTATCGTATACGCATAGTATAAACGCGACATTTGCTCAAACATTTCTCAAACATTCAATTCAATTGAAAAGTTGTTTGAGAATTGTTATTCGCAATTGATAAATAATATCTTTCTTATTTTTACTAAAAATGAGTAACAGTTATTGACCCATGAATAACAATATTGAATAAATACAGTATGTTCTAAGTGTTGATTATATAAGTTATATTCTTACGACACCTTACCCAATTTGAACCGCAGAAATTTATCCTTCACGGGAACCGAAAACGCAGAAATAAGAAACGCAGAAATTTTTGCATCTAATTTTGTGGGCAAAACGCAGAAATTTATGTCCGCAGAAATAACCCGCTATACGGTAGTAGAAGAAGAAGAAGTAGTAGGATTAGTAGGAGTAGTAACAGCAGCAGTTGTACATGAGGTAGTTGTAATAACATCAGGAATCGCCAAATTCAGAAAACAAAGCCTCCCCACGCAGCGTTTAAAAAAAGCAGAGAGGAAAAGAGAGCATGTTAGTAAGTTCTAAATAACTAGTGTCAATTCTTTGGAGGTATAAGCTTTTCTCATGTTTCGTCCGCTTTGCATGCTGACTCATAATGTCTTGTTTACAGGTTAACATTGGTGTGCCACTAATTACCGATCTATCAATCATTGGAATGCATTCACCATATTGATGATCATAACAGTTTCTGGTTTAACTGGTTTGGACGAGGCTTCAAACTTGACTTTTTTCGTTGAGGTCACTTACATCGTATATAATATAAGAACATGCAAACTAGGGTTAATAACCCGGCAGCCTTTTTTATATGCTTACTTTTGATTTGTCAGTTTTTGCGAATCTGGAGAACTTGAAAATATATTATTCGAACAATTTGAATAGTGTGATATGTTGTGACATCAAACTCGTCTTAAAGTAACCCGAGAACATTAACAATCTCGGCCTTCCAGTTTGAAGCATAAATATTGTTTTATAAGAATACGATCACTAAACACTGGACCGGTGGCCGTGACGGTGCGGGTTCGCTCCCAGGTAGAGGCAATATCATTTGAAATTCACAGTAGCGCTATTTGTGCAGTGTGGCGGCCGTAAAATGTCTCCCCGTACATATAGTCAGTGCTGTTAACAATAAAATAACCCGATACCGATGTCGTGCAGTGATGATAACGTATATCAGGGCTATTCGATCAACCTTGTTTGGGGTTGTCCCGATTAGCTCAGTTGGTTGCGTCGTCGGAATTGCAGGGCTAGGCCCTGTCGCCGTGACGCTGCGGGTTCGCTCCCAGGTAGAGGCAATATCATTACAGAAAATTAAAATTCGGACGAGTAAACTTTATTTTTGACATACTTTCAATATGTAAAATTATTTTTGCTAGAAAAAGAATTACAACTATAATTATCTGTGAAACAATATGAAAAACATCGTGAATTTAGAGGGAAGCTAATTTTGTTATTCGTATAATTAATAAGTTTAGGGAGTAGTTGTCGTTATCTGTCTTAATATCAAACAACAACAAACAATGCCCATTAAAATCGTAGAGAAATAGTAAAATTAAGTTGTGTTAGCTTGTCAATAGGCCTAGTGAAAGAAAAAAAAATTAAAATTGCCGTTGCATGGTCCAACTTATTTGAAGATC
This sequence comes from Corbicula japonica, assembly GCA_038501625.1. Taxonomy (NCBI): domain Eukaryota; kingdom Metazoa; phylum Mollusca; class Bivalvia; order Venerida; family Cyrenidae; genus Corbicula; species Corbicula japonica. The sequence goes on along the minus strand of JAZAYU010000245.1, from coordinate 535,746 downwards.
TCTGGTATTACATGTGAGAACCAGCTTTTATATTCGGTTGATGTGTTATCTTGGTCTCGTGATGGCCTTTTAATACACTGACTAAACTTAGCGACACAATTTAGTTTTGTTTAATATATTTTTACTGGTCTTGTTTGGCAAAGACCGTTGAACATATCATAGTCTGCTGAAACCACTTTATGAAAGACTAAGCACATCGACTGAGCATTTTTCATTACAGCTAACATTCAAAATTACATGTAGCATCTGCAGACAATTAGTCTTTTACACAGACGTTACCCAACAGCTTTTATGAAATGCTTTGTGGCTCGTGTTCGCCGTCACAGTTATATTCGTCCCTAAGACGTTTGATCCAGATACGATTCAGGCCATTATATTATGTTATTTAACTGATCTTCATATGAAGGGAAACTGTTTACGCTTACTTTTACCGTTAAAACTGAAAATTTTACAAATATTAGCTAAATATCTCCTCCGTTTTTTAATCTCTAAAACCAAAAAGTAAGCAACAACACAGGAGTGTTAAACAAACTTTATATAAAATTTCATAAATGTATAGTTGCCAACATTTCTTTCTTGAATACCTTCAGTATGTTAAATCCATGAAATTCCTACTGGGACGAGCTTTCAGTATCTGGAATTTTAATCAAGATATCACATGCATACCTCTTGTCATAAAGCACATGCATACAAAGATCTAAATGAGTGGTTAAGGTCAACGACTAGTCTCAATAATTCGACTGCAAGCACAGACCATTATCATACTGGCTTTTTACAGATGTCTTGCGACCATCGTATATAGAAAAGCCGTTGTTGCGCACAAATAGTTGTGCTAGGTCAACGACATTTAAAAATTTGTAAGTAATCATTTATTGCTAATTGAACTGTTTGATTCCCCACACTGTATTCCAAGGTTCATAAGTAACCTATAATAATCTGACTGTTTCATACAGATGTAGTTATGCATGTTAAATAATGGACATACAACCTTTTTCGTAAATAATTTAGCTGAAAATTTGCTGTACAAATCCATTATTAATGTTAACCAAATTAATGATACACTTTTTAATAATGACTAACGTCATAAAGGAATGTCAAAGATAATTAGAATATAGATGCATGTATTTAATGTCAAATATTAATAATGTTCGCAACTTTGCTGTCATTAACAGAAAATTAATATTATTTTAAACTAGCATCGGATTGAGTAAAACTCAATGTTAACATAAGTAAACAGTACAATTATGAACCATCCCAATCATTGGCGAAGCTCTTTGAGGATGATTTTTGGGGTGCCTATCTTGGTGTGCATGTAGGGAGGCTCTAAGGGGAAGATGTGTGGCGAGACCATTTGGAAGGCTGTGATGTCTGGCTGTCTTGTGTTCCTTCAAAATAGGCATTTTCTTCTACATTTGAAAGCCGTTTGAAATATAACCCTTAATGTTCACGAACAACTGTCATGTGCAGGTCTGGAGGTTATAAAGCTGAGATTGGAAACCAGTCTCGAATCTCAAGCATCTAATTGGCTGAAATGGCGACCAGTCGCCATTTCAGCCAATCAGAAGCTTGAGATTTGAGACTGGTTTCCATGCTCAGTTTTATAACCTTGCGCACTGATCATAAAGTTGCTTCAGGTTAAGATATTGCCATTTTTTAAAAGAACAGGAAGGAAAAAAAACGTAGTTATTTCCATTATATAAAAACTCATATTATTTTTTATAACTCTAGACGTTTCTATCAATGTTCTGTTCTAGTTATATACCAGGATTAGAATAATTGTATTCTTCCTTTTGCGGCGGAGAACGTTAACCTTGTTCTTGGTGAAGCATAATCTTGATGGAAATTGAACTGTCGACTCAAAGCGACCTTCACCTGTCTTAGCGTGTTGTTTACGTTTTATTTCTTTAAAAGGTCACGGGAGTGGGTAAAACTTTCAGGTTTCATTTGTTCGAGAATCGACCTAAGTTAACTGTCTTACTGTTGTGTCTTCTTTCTAAACCATTGCTTGCGTCTATCATTACATTTGTATGTCAGAAAAAAGAGGAAAGTTTATTGACATTAGGCAAATTGTTTCCTCTCATTACAGATCTATGCAAGAAGAACAGAAAAATCAACATACACTGTTATGTCAAAAATACTTGTAACCGATAAAAGATGGATTACGTAATCAAGAAAATGAATAATGATTGATGCTCCTCGAAGTACGTCTTTTATCACTGGTAAATTCAAGTTGGATACACATAATGGTTAAATTTTCTGTTACTATGTTTGAACCATTAAAGTAAAGGTGCCTTTAAATAATAAGTCACAATTTTTATTACAATAAAATTTCATCTAATTTTGAGATTATTGAAAATAGACCAACCTATTCCTCTCTTCTGTTTTCGCTGCGTGGGAAAGCTGTGTTTTGTGATTGTGGCGATTCCTGATATGCACATTTCACTTTTAAAAAGTGTTTAGTTTCTAAATATGGCTTATAAGCCTGTCGGTCATATTGTTACCGATGATCTTAATGTAATCAAATATTCTAGAATCCGCAATTTAAGTTCTAAAGGTCTCAATAAAGAACCCCATCTAAAATTGATGTTAATGCATGCCGTGCAGAAATTGCTGAGTCTTTAAACTTCTTTTGCAATAAATCGTGCAAGAGAACATGCTGAGCATAATGAAATTTATTTAAAGATGAATCTGTTCAATCGACTGTACCTAATTATTTCAAGAATAATGAAACACCCATCATTTGTTATAAATACAACAAGCCAATTAGAAACACAATGTTCAATAAAGAATAACAGGTTACTGTCTTGCGGTATAAGTGTTATCAGGTGAGGCTGATATGGGGAGCGGAGGGGCGAGGCTCTGCATCGTGTTTACCTGCAAATCTTTCCGATAAATTAACAATTGTTCGTGGATACATTGTAACTATATCAAGGAACAACTGTTTTAATTAGAAATCGGATTTATGGGACAATATAGATTGGCAACAGAAAAGTGAAGTATCGCTATGTTCCGGTTCAGTGTGTTGTGTCATCGTGACATGATCAACAGTTACATAGCATAGGATTAGGAGATGTCACTGAGACATATTTCATAACATAAGGCATCTACGCAGCACCGAATTCGAATCTCAATCAGATTAAAGAGGAGCCATGATAACAAACAATAGTTGTTTCCTCAGACAGATCTATGCTGGTCTTCAAAAGAACATGGTCTACAGTAGACCCACAGTACAGTAACTGAGATCAGTCAGAAATTTGTGTGGCGTATGTCCTCTGAAAATCGTGAAATTGTAGCCAGTTTTGCCTCATTTCTATATAATATATATAATGAAAGAACAGCAAAGTAATCTCAAACAGTTTCACCCAGTAATTGTTAGGCCATTAACAAACTGCCGAAATATATAAATAAGTTATTTAAGCTTAAGTGTCCTTTTAGGTTCTAGTAAGACTTAGGTTATTTGTGTTGACTAATACCAATTAAGTATTATTTACATTAACATCCTTATTTGTATGTCGGTTTTGTTGATACTTGCCATTGTGTTTTATTATATTGATTCAACATGTCATTGTATATGACCCTTGATTGGCAATAAAATATTCTAAATTCTAAATTCAGTCAACACATGTTCAGTGTTTAAGGATGATATCTCTAAGGTAATATTTATTTTAAAATGTAAATTAAAAATCATTCGTTTTCAGGGTACTGAATTCACCTGTTCCCACAACAATAGATTGACAGGACAATTTTATCAGTTCAATGAACACATTTTGATTGAAATCAGAAGTGCAAGTACAAAAGTTACAAAGAAATATCTTCAATTTTAGTCCGGTTTTATGAATGATCCCAATCCACAGGCCTTTTTCTGTGCATACCATGGGTCTGACTATCGGACACATTCCCAATGCAAATTTTGATTTTCTTCCAATTAAAAAAAATTATTCACAAAAGTTAAAAATTTGATGTTGAACGGGATTGTGAAATCTGGATGTTTGGTGCCACAGTGTATATAGCACATTTAAGGATGGTACGGGACAGGATTTATCAATCGCTTTTCAGTTGTTTTGCGTTTTTCCAATTTTAAAAGTTTCTTTTCATTAATTTCCCAATTTTGGAACGGGTCATTTTTCCAAAAAAACTAGAAAAAGGCCTTGGGTTTTTATAACAAGAATAAAAAACAAACAGCTAATTATGACAAAACTCTACAACAAAGTGCACATTAAGACAATAGTTAACACTACCTTACAATGCTTTTGATATATCGTCGAATCCAAACAAGTCTTGTTAAAAATGAAAAAAAAAATTACTTTAAGCAAAAATTTGGATTTTTTTATTTATTGAACTGATTTTTTCATTTTCACAAATTAATATGGATATCACACTGCTGGAAAATGAAAATTAACCTCAGTAAGAGTTTATGGTAACTTGCAAAAAGTATGTTAGTATGGTGTATGTAATTACCAATAGTAACCCTTTACTCCATTATGAGATATACCTTTATTGCGGTTGTAAACATTGTAGATCTAGATCATCCGGCACATCTGTGCTGTCTGAACTGTTCGCTTTTAAATTCATTAGGTTATTTCTGACCAAGATGCAGCTAGTGGAAATCCAGATCAGATAGCAATGATGTGCCAGTTGATCTGGTTCTACACTGGTTGCACATGCATTAAAATGTGTATATTTGGAGTGAAAGGTTAATTAAAAATTCACTGTGACCGATATGCGAAACAAATATCACCCCGGCGGGTGTAGGAGCTTTAGCATTAGGGTGCATGATAAAATACAATACAATTACTTCGGATTTAAAGATTGTTGAAAATATTGTTGAAAATACACCTAAATATTGAGATTGTTCAAAGTCAAAGTTTTGCTATCAACCTACAGGTCATATCGTTACAGGGAATATAAATGTAAACAAAGACCATAGAATCGCCATTTAATGTCCAAAGGTCCGAAAAGTAGAATTCCATCGGACATCGACTTTAATACCTGTCGTGTGGAATTTGCAGAATCTGTAAACTCTTTTTGTAATAAATAGTGCAAACGAGAACATGCTGAGACTAATGCTCTTTTAATCATAAAAACAATTATTCAAAATAACTGACACTATTATATTCTTCTAAGTAACATAGCTCTGTTACCACCGCGACCTCGTTTTTACTTTCGTCAGTTGAAAAGGGAAATTTAAGACTTTCACACCAGATTTGTTTGAACACCTTCTGATAAGGATTCAAATAATGTAATTATAGTATGGCGGTACACAATTTTAATATTCAAACTGAAGAGCATGTAACAAGGTATTTCGAAAAGGTTTTTGAAACCAATGGCAAAAATCTATTTTGGATCTATTTTAAACTCAGGTGACGTTTAAAAGAAGCTTAAATCAAATAATTTAAGGCGTCCTAGTTGTCAACTTATGATTTTTCTAATGTATACACCTCGCTTCATCAAAATTTAATAAGAGAAGTTCACCAGTCTCATTGAGAAAACATTTGCAAGAGAAAAATAAAAGTTATATCGCTTGTTATGAACAGAAAGCACTTAAATTGAAAGTTCTTATAATTATACTTTATGGACTTGTCAAAACCTAATAAAGCCGCTAACTTTTTTACTGGATAAGATTCATGTTAGATTCAGCTCCTCTATTTATAAACAAGTAATAGGCATCACAATGGGTACTAAATATGGACCCCTTTTTTGCTGATCTGTTTTATACTGTTTTGAAATAGACTTTATGTTATCTCTTTCGACCGAACATCAAGATGATATTATTACAGCTTTTAGCTACACCTCGAGGTACCTTGATGATTTGTGAACTATAAATACTAACCAATTTCCTTCACTGGTTAATAAAATTGATCCTAAAGAACTTCAGCTTAATAAAAGGAACACTATAGAAAAGCAACAAAACTTTCTAATCAAAATTTGTCCAATGAAAATGGCTTCGTCACTCTAAAATATATGATAAAAGCGATAATTTTAATTTTAATGTAAACAATTTTCCATTTTTAGACGGAGATGTTCCTCGCGCATCTTCCTTCGGGTTTATATTTCACAGCTTGTTCGCTTTTCTAAAGCTTGCAATGATGTTAATAATTTCAATGAAAGCAATCTTTACATAAAAGAAAAACTTTTAAAACAAGGTTATCGATACAACTTATTAAGGAAAACTTTTTGCAAGTTTTATCGCCGATACCCAGATTAAATTAAAAATTCCGGTGGAGTTTAAAATCACTATTGCAATCATGTATTTTCACAGCCAGTTTTTTGTTGATATTTAATTTATAAACTTAAGAAGATAAAAGGCAATTTCAATATCTTACGGTTATTCGTAGAAACCATCTGTAAATTTAAAAATAAAGGTGACCAACATGATATTCTACAGCACTCTGCAGGCCTGGTGATCAACCCATCTACAGTTGATGATTCGGCTTACCTCTTTGATTGCTCGAAGGTGGCAGGGTTTAAGAGTTTATGAAGGTTTATGGAGAAATTTATTATAAGAACCTAGAAGCTCGATTTGTTTCTGTTATCCCTGTCATCGTGTTCTTGCTGATTTGACTCCAGGGGCTCTCATCTCGGTAAGATCATTGAGAACTTACCCCTTTGGCTTTGCAATGCTATTAGCTTCTTATTTTTTATATGTTTGTTTGCTTCTGCATGCAACATTGTTGAGCTGAATGGTGGGTTAGAATTATTTCACCAAGACAACTTGTACTTGTGTGTTGATATGAGAACCTGTTGGGGCAAGTGTGAGGTTGAACCTTGTTTATACCACCAGTGAAAAATTGGTTTGCTACTGACGGTTCTAATACGAGAACCCATCGGGTTCTCGCTTTCGTTCATTGTTTGTGGCGTCTAATTTGAAACTGATCATTGTTTAATCATGTTCCATTTCCTCTCTACTTTTTGGCTGTGTGGGGAGGCTGAACCTGCTGGATGTGGCCATTGCTGATATCCATATCTCATTTTTCCCCCAAAATAAAGATATTTTTCATCGCTGTATAATATTATTTATTCAGTTGCGGTGATGAGGTAACTGTCGATGTAGTGCGGTATCCTGAACAATCGCAGAAACTTCAAAAATAAAAATTACATGCAACAATAAGTTACGCTGTATATTTTCAACTGAGCAAAATCATATAAATGCGAGGTGCTAAGACTTTTACAACACCACAAAAGGCTACAAGAATCCGTCAACGCTAGAAAGGAACACAAATGTGCATCGTTGGTCCGGATAAACGTTGGTCCGGATAAAGAAACAACACGCAAAAAGTACATTTCTTTGGTTGGATAGAACAAATCCCGGCCATGAACTTTGTTTCGAGTGAACATGTTGTAGTTCTTTTGTTGATAAAAGTACCTTTTTAGCGATAGATTATAAAATGAAGTGTAAAAAATGGAAAGGCGAAATTAAAATAACAGAGATGGTAGCCAAAATTTATCGATAGTTTCATCAAAAAGCGATAGAATCTATCCAACAACAACAGGATTAGAAAAATTCTGTGTGAGTAGGAAGCCCGAGAAGGAGCTATAAGAAGATCCGTGCAGGGTTTCGTCTTGATCCAGGTTCTTAATTGCCACATCCTCTCCTTGTGCTAGGTCAAGCACCGCCGTCATACTGGATGACGTATAGGGCGCGTCCTGCCCTCGCAGATAGAGGTTACCCACCATTGAGCCTCCTTTAGAGATACTATAGTGAGCAGTGTGTGAACTTAACGCCATTAGTGTTACTGAAAACACGTACGTTCCGGAGACAGGGGCACGGAAATCGCCAGCGTGCGAGTTGTAACCGTTGCCATGGTTTGTGATGACATTTTCGAAGACGATGTTCTGGTTAACCCCAAGATGTTGGAGATGATTTCCCAAGGTTGCAAAGAAGGCAACGTTCAGCTCGTTTTCTCGGCGCTGTAGTCGTTTTAGTTGAACACCTGCAAAGTATAATTAAAGAAATAAATGAAAAGGGAACACGACAAATATGAAAATATTGAGCACAACCAAGAAACAGTACAATGTTGATCCATTCCAAACGATGTAATGCATGCGGCGGTGAACAAGGAACATTCAATGCGGTTATTTTCAGAGCATTATTGTACGGAAAATATTAAAACGCACTGGTGTTCACACTTACGGGGCTTTGCGCTATTCTCACAGTTGTGCTTGTTAGTTTTCCTTTTTTCGCATATGCCATAATAAACCGATATAGTCCGATTTTGACAACTAAGCGCACACCTTTCAGACACGTCACACAGGTTTAAGGCTATCGCAACTTGTAAATTATGAGTTAAAAGAATACCCTCAGTCATTTTATAAGGTAAATCCCATCCCACCCTATCCAAGTCTGATACTCTTAACATGCTTTGTCTTTGATATGCAAAATTTATATTCTCAGATCCCCTGTCAAAATTCTATTCCGTTTAGTTCCGCCCATTGTTTTCTCGTTTAGGGCAAACCCATTCTTTTATTCGAGGACCATACGCCTCTGAACAATATGGTATTAATCTGAAAATACCGTATTGAAGGTTCCATCTCCACCGTCATATGCAAATGATCGTTTAGGATCAAAATTTTACTGATTATTTGTTTAAATGTTGAGTTGCGCTCATCCCGGGGCTGGGCTGCGTGGGCAGTAATAAGAATTTCTATTACTGCCCATGAACAGGCTTAATCAAACCGAGCCTTCAATATTTTCATATTTGTCTTGTTCGATGACTTTCAAAGTTCTCTTTACGTCTTTTACGTCTCTTACGATCTTGGTTCCAGAGTAAAGTTAACGCCTTATATGTGCTTTAATTAATAAATATAGTTTGTAAGTCTCATTGACAACAATTCAGCGTTGTCATTACATTACGATGTTCGCGCATGAAGTTAATAAGATTATGATCTACGCTGGTTATTCTTTATGACTGTCTGAAGAGACCGTGTTTTTCTGATAAAGGTATATGTTTTGTGTAAACAAACACAATACCAGGTTCCTTACCTGACCTAGGACTCGATTGTTCAACATTTTCCTGTTCTCCACCCGATGGAATGTGGACGCTGTTTTCTTTGTCTTTGATGTCAAGTACTTGATGTTGAAGCTCTTCGCTCGCTTTTTCACGTGTTTCCAAGAGAGTCACGCGATGCCATAATTTCTTGTTCTCAAAATTAAGCGATTCAACTTCCGACTGAAGTTTGATTATCATGGCCTTCAGCTGCTCTTTTTCTTCATTTTGAGCATTGACTTTAGCTTCAAGCGAATTCATGCGTTCCAAAACACTATTTAAAACATCGAGTTCTGGATTTGCAGAACCTGTCACTTCTAAGAAAAGTGTCATAACACTAACAAGCACAACTGCCAACATAATTTAGGCCGCTTAATTCGCTTGATCCTGGAAACTTTCAATATTTCAAAACTTTCAAAATTCTTCTTAAGTTGCGGTGCTGATAAGAGTTAATTATCTTAAATCCTGTAGGTTTTGATTTACGTTTGATAAGAGATATGGAACGCGTTGAGTATAAACTCAGGGGCGAATTCAGAGGGGCTCAGTAGGGTTGCTCGAACCTCCTTTTATGGCATCAATATTAAAATTCATTGAAAATTGGCCCAGAATGTTGAAAATTATCATGAAGCTACCCTAACACGGCCCGAAACAAACTCCTTTCTGCTGATCTTCCACCCGACCCCGAATCTCGTTAATGGCACCGCTGCGTTAAAAAAACAAAGGAATATGAAGTAATTATTTTCTGTTTATGACTGTGATTGTCTTCACTTTATTCGTAAAAAATCCAGGAGGTTTGTTGAGGTCTCTCGAATCCTATTTGAGGGGAGGGGGGTAGTAATTTTATTTAATTTTCATAGGCAGTATGGCCAGTATGATAGAAGTTATTATGTATTTAATCACATTCTTAGATTTTCAATGACAAAATCAGAAAGTAAAATACTCTAAAATCATTCTTATTCGTAAATTTAGTTCTGTTTGATCACAATGCACCAAATGATTATGGAAGCACTGACTATCTTATAGTGTTGCCATACGCACAGCGAAAATCACAGTCCATATAAGAACGTTAATAAATGGCTACATTTTCAAAATGCTTTTTCCAGCAGTCTTTATTTGTGATTATTTTCCGTGCTCCAATATCATCTTTGTTAACCCTACAATAAAACGTTAACTTTATCGGTCTTTAATACTGAATCTTTCTCCTTTATTTTACTCCCTAGATGTTTATTTAATATTTCAAATTGTGTAATAACATCCGGTATCGATTTCTTGGTATCCCAAGATGACAATTTAACATAAAGCATTCGGCTGAGGCAACACTTTCTATGTTTTTTTCTTCGCAATCGTAACTTTTAGTATCACAGTAAGGGACTTGCCGATTCATTTCCGTTTCATTATTGGTATAGTATAAGTAACATTATTAAACAATAACTATATGCAACTATTATTAAATAATTGAGATGATTCAAATAAAAGTGTTTTGTTCTCGAACGAAAAAAATCAAAATATATGCCTTAAATCAGTTACGTCCTTTGAAAAAAGGTGAAATATGTATATCAGGAATCGCCTCACTCACAAAACACAGCCTCCTCACGCAGAGAAAAAAAAAGAAAATAGGAAAAGAGAGCACATTTTTATAAGTATGTCAAATTCAAATAAGACCCCGCAAACAATTAACAAAAGATAACCATTGGGGTTACCGCCAGGGAACGGTGAGTGGCGAAGCAATTTGCCAGTTGGGGTTTTAACCAGGTTCTAGGGTGCACCAACCTCTTACTTGCCCCCAACAGGTTCTCATAACAACAAACAGGCACAATTTTTCTTGGTGAAATAACTCGAACCCACCCAAAAGCTCAACAATGGTGCATGCAAAAACACACGAACAAATAAAACATTAGAAGCTATTCAGCAGGGTACTCAATAATCTTACCAAGACCAGAGCACCTGGAGTCAAATCAGCAAGAATACGATGACAGGGATAAAAGAAACAAATCGAGCTTCTAGGTTCTTATACAACATTTCCTAATAAACCTTCATAAACTCTTAAATCCTTACCACCGCCATGCAACCAAAGAGGTAAGCTCAATCATCAACTGTAGATGTGTAAACACCAGGGCTGCAGAGCCCAAAATATCATGCCGGTAACCTTTCTCTTTACATTTACAGAAGGTTTTTACGAATAACTGGGAGAAATTAATATTGCTTCTCTTTTTCTTTACATGTTTATGGCGTCTTATTTGAATTGATATACACACATGCTCTCTCTTTCTCTCTTCTTTTTCGTTGCGTGGGGAGGCTGTGTTTTGTGAGTGTGGCGATTCCTGATATGCATATTTTACTTTTTAAATTTCTCAAGTTTATTAATTAAATCTAAAAAAACTGGCTGTGAATTACCTTGTTACAATAGTGATTTTACACTGCATCTGTATTTTTGAATTTAATCTGGTTATCGGCGCAAAAAGTTTTCCTTAATTTGTGAGACCGATCACCTTGTTTTAAATTTTGTTCTGTTATGCAAAGGTTACGTACTAGGCTTTATTGAAACATGGGAAATTGACACTCAAATTATTGGCAGTTATTTTCCTGATTATACTGTTTTTGGATGTCCAGCTAAACCGTCTAAAAGAGGTGGTAGAAATATGGGTGGTGTAGCTGTTCTTATTAAAAATGCATTTATAAATTTGGTAAAACAAATTATAACCGATTTTGTATACGGTGTTGTAATCCAATTTGATAAATTTCTTATGAAAAGTGATAATCATCTTATATGTATCTGTGTGTACATGCCTCCCCCGGGCTCCCCATATTATGACAATAGTGATGTGTCTCCTATAAATAGTGTAGAAGGTCTGTTATCTGAAATAGACAATGTTATTGCTTCTGACTGCATAATATGTGGTGATTTTAATGCACGAACTGGTAACCTCGATGATTTCATAGTAATCGATGAAAATATCCATGGCTTCGAAGAGTATTTCGACATTTTAAATAATATGGTAACCACGTCAAGGGCTTCATGCGACAAAGTAGTTAATGCTAGAGGCCGCGAACTAATTGAACTTTGTAAATCTTATAGTTTATCGATTTTAAACAGTAGATTGGGTGAAGATAAAATTAAAGGTTATTTTACTTTTATTGATAGCGTTGGATGTAGCGTTATTGATTATGTAATAGCAACAAAATCAGCATTTGATAAGGTTGTGGATTTTTCCATAGTTTCAAACTCGGAATGTAAGCATCTACCTATCTCATTTTCCTTGGCTAGTTTCAAGTACGACAGGATAACTCCGCCAATAATGAACTATTGTGGCGACCTTGGTTTATATGTCTCCGATGTGGTAGCGTTTATATCTTCAGATTGCAGGCCGCGACATAATTTTAGAGCATCTAATTGAGCTCACTATAGGGACAAGTAAAAACAGATGCACTTTCAAGTTTCAAACGAAATTCAGTTTAATACGGTATTCAGTTATAAGTTTGATTAGATATATAATGCTTCGGTATCAAATCAGCAATAGTATTCAATTGTCAATACAATTAGATAAATATGAGTCCAACTCTATATCAGCAATAGTATTCAGTTGTCAATACAATTAGATGTACAATAATTCAATTCTACATCAGCAATTATAGAATTCAGTTGTCAGTACAATCAGATCTATAAGCATTCAACTCTAGATAATAATAATAGTATTCAATTACTGCATTTAGATTCTAAATCATTAATGCACCTTTATCTAGATCTATGTTGATACAATATTAATTCCAGAAGCCAAAAATCCCTTATGGCCTCTAATATTGCTATTTCTGATCTCCCTTGACTAAGAAAAACTGGGGTATTTATAGTGTGAACGAATTCTGCCAACAACGGCGGAAAACAGCAGAATTCGGCGTAAATTACCTATGACGTCATTCACGTCGGCAGAAAACTGCAGAAGTTTACAAGCGGATTTCCGCTGGTCCGGCAGAAACCCTGGCAGAATTTATTAATAATGAATGGATTGACGGGATATTTGACTAGGAATCAAATAATTAAACATATTTACAACAATTACCACTGGTATGACATCTTTTTGTTCTTTTAATAACGAGTAAAAATGCTTTAAACTGCTAGCTGTCAAAAGTTTACAATGTGCGTTTGTTTATAAACAAACAACGCCCACGCATTACCTATGACAAAATTCACAATTATTGATGACGTAATACGCGACAGTCAGCAGCTGAATCTGTGGCGGACATTTTGACTAAACGTGATTAAAAATGTTTACAATAATTATCAGAATTACGTGTACTCTATCGATCAAATAGGATTATCTTGGATATAAACGTCAAGGTTTGCAACCGATTTAAACATATTTACGAACTATCTTAGAAATTTACGATGCCGTATTCCGTAATTAACTGTAATGTTTTCATGTTAACCGAAACAAACTTGAAAAATAATGAAAATGTCGGACACACAAGGAGCGTGTGTTAAACGAATATATATATGAAAAGAGTGTGTGCTACATCACCCTCCGCCTTTAAACTTTTGTGTCCTCACAAAAAAACAACAATATAACAAATTAGTCAAAAATGGGAAAAATGTCAATAACATTTAACAACAAATTTTAACATTCATGTGGATAGCGAAACTATCAGCATCTTAATAAAATTGCTAAACATTTGCAATCATATATTAACATGTGTGTAATACATACCCTTCACACAATTACTGGGTGCTAATCATCAATAAGTAGATCAATGTAACATCAATAAATTGATTAATGTCTGCAATACCACTGAATAGATCAGTGTACCATCAATAATTTGATCCATGTACCATATCAATAACTTTATCAATGTACTATATCAATAATTTATCATTTTACCATATCAATAATTATATCAGTGTACCATATTAACAATTATAACAGTGTACCATATTAAAAAATATCAGTGTGCTATATCATTAATTATAGCAGTGCACTATATTTAACAAAAAAATATTGGTGTACTATATCATGTGTTAACATCTTCCAAAAAAATTCAAAGAGATATAAGCACTTTGTTACTAATGTCTTGTAATTATTTATAGTCTCTTTCTCATAAATTCAATTTAAAATGGTAAAATCTAATGAGAATGTTTCAGAGACAAAATAAAAGAACAGTTAATGAATTTTATTTCAATTTGAATTGTTACAAAATGGGAACAATTAGGATTTACTAAGTCTTTTTAAACCTAATTAAAGTTAAATACTAGAAATTTTGATTTTTAATTCCATAATAATGGTACAAAAATATGCTTAAAACTATTATTGAATACTCACAATGATCACCGAAGGGAATGTAATGTAATACTGACATTAATAATGGTATGGCAATTTACATGGAATTCTTATATCATTTGTTTTGTATCCTGTTTCACCTAAAACCTGTAGTGCGTATTCCTGTACCTGTCATCTGTTCGTCTGTACCCTCTGTTGTACCTGTTGTTGTTGTTGTGTTGTTCTCGTTGTCTGTGGTTGTTGTTTCCCCATCTTTGTTGATTTTCTTTGGTTTCTTCTTTTTCATTTTGTTGCTGTAGTGTTGATACTTGTTGTTGATTTTGTTGTTTCAGTAATGTTTCTTTCATTTCCTTCATATCTTCAATCATTTGGTGCATTGCCAATGCCATGGTGCGAATGTCTTTCTTCATTAGTTTAATTTCAGATGCTGTCTTGGTGCACTCAGTGCATTCGGTTGTAGTTGAGGATGATGAGGATGACGATGATGATGAGCTAGGTGACGGCTGGGTGTGAGCAATGTTCTTCTGGATTGAAAGAGGCTGTTTTTCCTTTTGCAGTTGGTATTCAGTTGTAGTTTTAGTTAGGGGTTGCTGGAGATTAATTGGTAGTTGAGGAGTTGGGTGATGGTGTGGTAACTTAGCCTTCTTTGATGTGACTTCATGAATTGGATCTTCATCAAGTAAGACGCTGATTGAAGGTGATGGGATGTTGTTAAATGGATCGTCATCTTGCAGTTGAAGTGTTGGTAAGTTGCACAGTTGCACTGCTGAAGACAGGATATCAATGTGCTTTCTTTTTCTGTTAAGGAAGATCTTTTGGCTTTCTTCCTTTTCCAATCTCTGAATATCCGCGTCAGTTATAATGTAATGTTTCAAATTTTGCAGGAGACTGTCAGCCTCATTAACTTCTTCTCCATTGCTGGACATTTCCTGAACAGTTGCAAGATGAGCTGGGTACTCAAGTTCATTCTGCGATGTGTTGATGAACTTACAAATATTGCAATAAAAGGGCACCATGTCTTGTGCTACATGCTTTCGGTAGCACTTGAGACATCTATAGACTCTGCCCCTTGTATTAATGGATGATGACGACAGGGTGATTGGTCTTGTGTTCGAGAGAGTTGACATTCTGTATAAAAGAAATCAAACGATGTGTCAGCAATGACCTCGAAAAATTGACTATTTTGTAAACATGGTATATGGTAAATACTTTAAACTTTCGGTACATCTACCAAGTTAGATGAGAACAACAACATCTTCAATTTTATACAACAATGCTTTAGTAATGGAAAACATCACTATCCCTGATACATTGACAACGATTTGTACTACATGTAACTTGCAATTCTGATTTTGATTGTATAATCCATTTCGGTGGATTTGTACCAGTATATGGTTTTAGTTTGTCATGGTGTACAATGACGGGTTTCTTATTTTTTGAAACTTGCATTTCGTAGTTCTGACTATTGAGTTTCTTTGAAATGAGAAATGGGCCACAGTAGGGCATTTGTAGTTTTGGACATAAATTGTCTTTTTTGGGGTTTTGCAGATACCAAACAATGTCGCCTTTCTCATACTTGTTAAATGATTTTGAAGTGTCATACTTTTCTTTTTGTCTTTTAGCGTGGTTGTTAAGGTGATCCCTACAAATTTTGTGTGCTTTCTGTAATTTGCTTTTGAGTTTTTCAACATATTCTGCATATGACGACACTTTTTCTTGTGTACATGTGCCACTACCAAAAGTTATTTCGGCTGGGATACGAACTTCTCTACCTAACATTATGAGGTTTGGGGTTAATTTAGTTGTGTCATTGGGCGTTGCTCTATATGCAGCTGCGAGACACCCGAGGTTTAAATCCCTGTCTGATTGTTCTGTGGTTAAATATGCTCTTATCATTCTTATTAGTGTTCTCATGAATCTTTCTGATTGTCCATTGCATTTGGGATTTCGAGTGGTAGTTCTTGTTTTCTTGATTTCCAGTAAGTGACATAATTCTTTAAAAATTTTGCTTTCATAGTTTGTGCCCTTATCACTGTGGATAATGAGAGGTGAACCATAACGTGCTATAACCTCATTTAATATAGTTTGTGCAGTAGTTTCTGCACTTTGGTCTGGTATTGCAAAAATTTCAACCCATTTTGAGAAATGATCAGTGACTACCAAAATATAACGGTTTCCACGTTTTGTAACAGGGAATGGACCAAGAAGGTCTGTACATAGTCTATCAAAAGGTGCTCCCACTGGTATGCTGCCAAGAGGGGCCTTGGGATTTGTTGATGGAGGTTTGTTTGCTCCACAATTATCACATTGTAGGACCCATAAATTAATGTCCTATCTAATCCCATACCAATAATATTTTTGAAGGGGTTTTTCCTTAGTTTTCTTTTGACCTAAATGGCCAGAAAGTATACCATTATGCATGTGATGCATAATTTCATTTTGTAAACATTTGGGTACAACAAACTGCATAAAAGAACCAGTTCCATCAATTTTATCATATTTTCCTGAACAATAACCCATTGTCCATTTCTAATGAGTCCCACTCAATAATATAATGACGAACTGCCGGGCTACACCCATTAGCCCATTTAATTGAAGGTATTTTTCCTTCAGTTTTCCACTCTATGACCTTGCTAAGGTCACATTCTGATTTTTGCATTTGTTGAATTTCTTGATAACTGAAACTGTTTGACCAAGGGATATAACTCCTTTCAAATTCAGTGTTTGATCTTGTCGTTACTGAACGACACAGATACTTGGGTACAATATCGTTTAGCATCAATTTCAAATTGATTCTGTGCATTGTATCAATAATTGTGGTGTACACAGCTAGTGTTACACAACTAAGCATTGTTTTGTATGACATGATGAATGTACCAAAGAAGCACAGAAGGCTTGTGAAGAACAATAATGTGTTTGTATACGCGTTTCTTACGAGGTTGGTTACCATTGAGTTTATTTGTGACCTTTCGTCCATACTATGTGTCAAAGTCCGTCTGATAGTAGAATTAACCTTATATTGACACTTTTGGAACATGAAAGTAGATTCCATGTCTTGTGCACGCTTTACACATTTATTACATGGTCCGCATTTAAAAGATTCTTCCATGTCTATGTCAGCGCATGAACAGTCATTTGGGTTTGGACATCTTGACATTGCATCTCCATTTCCATGTTTTAACCCTTTGCGATGTTCAATGGTGAAATTATATTCAGTTAATATTTCAAGCCATCTGGCTACGCGGCCTTTTGGTGCTTTGAAACTGAACAAAAAGTGTCTGAAATATTCAGTAAAATACCGAATAGCTAACAGTTCCCTTTCTGTAACACAATAGTTCGGTTCTGCCCTGTTAAGTGACCTGCTTGCATAAGAGATTACTTTCTCTTTACCATTTTGTATTTGAGATAAGACTGCTCCTATACCAAAGTCGCAAGCGTCAACATCTAACATGAAATCGCCTTTGTCTTGTGGCAGTGCCATAATTTCAGGACTTGTGAGTGTGCCTTTAAGGGTATTAAATGCTGTCTGACATTCATCAGTCCAGACAAGTTTACTTTCATTTTTAGTGAGATCATTTAGAGGTTTAGCAATTGAACTAAAATTGCGTACACTTTTGCGATAGTAACTAGCAAGGCCTAGGAATTGCCTAACTTCTGTGACATTTGATGGAATGGGCCATTGTAAAACCTTCGCTATGTTAACTGGGTCAGGTCTGATGCCTAGCGCATTAACTTTGTAGCCTAAGAAAGTGACTTCTGTTTTTGCCAGCTCACATTTCTTTGGTTTGAGTTTTAGACCTGCCTCTCTAAATCTTTGTAGTACTATTCTTAGACGTTCAGTGTTTTCATCAAATGACTTTGCAAATATGACTATGTCGTCAATGTAAATAATGCATGTGTTCCATTGCAGGCCCTTAAGAGCAAGTTCCATGACACGTTGGAACGTTGCTCCACTATTGGTCATCCCAAAGGGGGTAAAAAGGAATTCATAATGCCCGTACTTTGATGAGAAGGCCGTTTTTGGAATGTCTGTAGTTTTAACTGGAACTTGGTGGTACCCTGATATGAGATCTAGTGTACTGAAGACAGTAGAACCTGAAACAGCGTCAATGCACTCATCAACCTTGGGTATAGGAAATGCGTCAACTTTGGTTACTTTATTTAATCTTCTATAGTCAATGCATGGTCTGATTGACCCGTCCTTCTTTTTAGTCAGTAAAAGTGGGCTTGCCCATGGACTATCTGAAGGTCTAATTATACCTTGTTTAAGCATTTTGTCAATTGCATTTTTCTCTTCCTGTGCATATGCTAGAGGAACACGTCTGAATGGTTGTTTAATAGGTTTTGCGTCCCCTGTATCAATAACATGTTCACCCAGATTTGTTTTCCCAATGTCGTTCTCATTTTTAGAAAACACATCTTGAAATTCTATTAACAATTCTGCTAATTGGCCTTTCTGCTTGTGTGTTTTGCCCTCACATGACTTAGAATACAAGTCTTCAAGGTGCTCAGGTATTGTTACATTTTTATTTAACCCAATTTCACCAGGCGAGGTCTTAATACTACTATTGTCAATAGTTTGTCTTGTAATAGAAGACTCAGTATCTTGTATGAATTGTAAGCGTCTAACTGCATTGAAGTTTGAATGTTCATTTTGATCGGCACATTCTAATAACATAACTGGGGGTTCAGATAGCAGTTCCGCTGTGCCTATCTTAGGGTCCTGCTTAATTGATGCAGATGTTTTGAAAGGATTAAGTATCCGCACCTTAGCTGTAGGTGCACTGTTTATATCAGCTAGACAGGATGCCATGATCAAAGGAAAGTTTTCCTTAAAACTGTTTGAAGGCTCAATGAGAACTGTTGTTTCCTTAAGATTGTCATCATGTTCTTGTCTGTCAATAAATACATCAATGATCTGCTCTGTTTCACCTTGAATAATGTAATGATCAGCAGACCTTACATGTCTGATGTGGCTTGTATTGAAATGTTGACAGTGTATTGTTTGACCATTTAGTATAATTTTATTCTGACTGAGAATAATGTCAGCAGGTTTGCCATCATTTCCTTTTAAAATATCCATGCCAAGTAAAGCATCATCTTTTATATCTGCAACTGTGACCTCTGCAGAAAGTTTAACTTGACCTAGTGTTATTTGGGCTATAAATTTTCTTGAATTGTTTATAGGTTCTCCACCTGCATGTATCAAGTTCCCTTTTTCAGTTAAAATTGGGCGTTTAGATGGATGTATTTTTTGAAATAGCTTGTTTGAAATAACTGTTTTCATTGCACCTGTATCAAGAACAAAATTTGTTTGGATACCTTCAACTGAACCGTTAATATAAATTGTATCTAAGAGAGGATAATCCCTTCTGATTGAATTTTCAGTAACATCATTAATGAGACCATTTTTGTCAAGGACACTTGCCAGGTCTCCGGGGTGTGTCCCTGTTAGTTTGATATTTGTTCTGAATCTGTTCTTTGTGATTTCTGTTCAAGAAGTTTTGGGCAGTCCCTTTTGAAATGTGATTGGTCACCGCAATTGAAGCAACCTGATTTGTGTTTTGAATTTCTGTTCTGGTTTTGACCAAATTGATTGTGTTGACCATTTTGCTGAGTGTTTCCATATGTTTTGATGTTGTCGTTTGTTATTATTTTGTTTGTATTGAGTGTTTTTCCATGCGTTAGCAGCCTGTAACTCTTCTCTTACTATTTCTCTCAATTTCTCTAAATCAGTGGTCTGTAGCTGTTCTGATTTGCTGGTGTGATTTTCTTGTTTTATTAATTTGTTTTTCCCAGAAGTAGCTCTAACTGCTGTGGTGTTTGTTAGTGATTCATCGTCGTTTTGTGTTGTTGCTGCTCTGATTGTGTCAGAGTGAGTGTGTCTATTTTTTGTTTCTTGAAAACAGACTGTGAAATATACTGCTTCATCAATATCTTCAGGGTCTTTCACAAATTCTATGTGAAATCTTGCTTTATTGTCTAACAGTCCGTCTAAAAATCTTCTTAGTAGGTCTTCTTTACGCGTATTGCTGTCCCTACTTTTATGTGCCTTATCGTAAAGTTTTTTAAGTTCTGCGGCATATTCCTCAACTGTTTCACCCTCCAGTTGATTGCGATTACTAAACTGTATCCAGAATGCTTTGGATGTCTCAACGACCCTAAATCTCTTTTTGAGTTCTTTGCATAGTGCATTATAATTGGTTCTTATGTTCTGAGATAACTGACCATAGACAAAGTCACCAGCAATACCCTGAAGTCTGGGTAATAATTCATCTAACTTTTCGTCATCTGTCCAGTCATTTCTGCTAGCTATGTCTTCAAATCTATTAAACCATACTAGCCAACTTTCTTTTTCCGTAAAAGGAGGTAATTTGGGGCTGTGTGTATGTCTGCGTCCATTACGATTATGTGTTCTAACTTGAAACAGTCTGTTTGTGTCTGACTCACTGTCTGTATCAGATGTGTCAAAATGATTGTTGTGTCTAGACTCTCTATGTGATGAACGTGGTTCTGAATTTATATTATTAGTATTTTGATTTTGAGGTCGTAAATTTTGTAGCATAACCCTCATTTCTTCTGTTACTTTTTTAGGGAATCTTCCAGACTTGATAATTTGCTTTTCATTGTAGTCATAGTTGTGTCCATATGTTGATGAATAGCTGGAGCAGGCTCATGGGAGTGTGCAATATTGTGCCATGAATGTGAAAAATGTGGCAATCTGGTGTTTGTTAATATTGATGCATGTTGGTCCATGTCATCAGGTAATAATGTGTTCATTGTGTTTGTATCATCAAATGAAGCTGTTGATTCTTGATGTTTTGATGCTTTACTGTATGTGTGTTCGGATGTATTTCTCCCTATGTTATTTCTTTCTTTTCCATCTTTCTTACTTTGATGCCTTGTGAGAACCATTTCTCTTTCCATGTTATTTTATTTAGTAATAACCATTTAATAAATATCTAATTTGATTTCCTTACACGTGTTGAAATTTCCGAATAATAAAGTTCCTTAAAATCTAGTACAAATTGGGTTTTTTTTATCAGTGGTTACCGCTGCCACCAGAAAACTATGTGGCGACCTTGGTTTATATGTCTCCGATGTGGTAGCGTTTATATCTTCAGATGGCAGGCCGCGACATAATTTTAGAGCATCTAATTGAGCTCACTATAGGGACAAGTAAAAACAGATGCACTTTCAAGTTTCAAACGAAATTCAGTTTAATACGGTATTCAGTTATAAGTTTGATTAGATATATAATGCTTCGGTATCAAATCAGCAATATTTTTCAATTGTCAAGACAATTAGATAAATATGAGTCCAACTCTATATCAGCAATAGTATTCAGTTGTCAATACAATTAGATGTACAATAATTCAATTCTACATCAGCAATTATAGAATTCAGTTGTCAGTACAATCAGATCTATAAGCATTCAACTCTAGATAATAATAATAGTATTCAATTACTGCATTTAGATTCTAAATCATTAATGCACCTTTATCTAGATCTATGTTGATACAATATTAAGTCCAGAAGCCAAAAATCCCTTATGGCCTCTAATATTGCTATTTCTGATCTCCCTTGACTAAGAAAAACTGGGGTATTTATAGTGTGAACGAATTCTGCCAACAACGGCGGAAAACAGCAGAATTCGGCGTAAATTACCTATGACGTCATTCACGTCGGCAGAAAACTGCAGAAGTTTACAAGCGGATTTCCGCCGGTCCGGCAGAAACCCTGGCAGAATTTATTAATAATGAATGGATTGACGGGATATTTGACTAGGAATCAAATAATTAAACATATTTACAACAATTACCACTGGTATGACATCTTTTTGTTCTTTTAATAACGATTAAAAATGCTTTAAACTGCTAGCTGTCAAAAGTTTACAATGTGCGTTTGTTTATAAACAAAGAACGCCCACGCATTACCTATGACAAAATTCACAATTATTGATGACGTAATACGCGACAATCAGCAGCTGAATATATGGTGGACATTTTGACTAAACGTGATTAAAAATGTTTACAATAATTATCAGAATTACGTGTACTCTATCGATCAAATAGGATTATCTTGGATATAAACGTCAAGGTTTGCAACCGATTTAAACATATTTACGAACTATCTTAGAAATTTGCGATGCCGTATTCCGTAATTAACTGTAATGTTTTCATGTTAACCGAAACAAACTTGAAAAATAATGAAAATGTCGGACACACAAGGAGCGTGTGTTAAACGAATATATATATATGCAAAGAGCGTGTGCTACACTATAATAACGTTAAAATCACTTACAATTTTTCAAGTGTGGACCAGATAAAAATGTTCCAGTCAGAAATTGAAAATAGTATACTTATTGGTAATTTTGAAAATTTTAACCAAAATTTAGATAATCAAAACTGTGACTTAGAGACCCTCATACAGCAATTTGAAGATCTTATATTATCTTCTAGTAACTGCGTTAAAAAAACTAAATTAACCAACAAGAGAGTGTTTAATGAGAAAAGAAAATTGTTTGATCATTATTGTGTTAAACTTAGACGCGATAAAAATAAAGCATTAAGAACGTTTAGAAAAAGCAAATCCCAAAATGATCTGAAAAAAATACATTGAATTCAGAAGTCACTTTAATACTATATGTAAACAGAAAAAAAAGATCTTTTGATAAAAATACATTAAACAATATCTCTAAATCAGTCGATAATCCAAAGCTTTTCTGGAAAAATGTTAAAAATGCCCGAAGTTTAAATAATATTGAACCTAATATTCCTACAGAAACTTGGTATAATCATTTTAAAACTGTCTTTCAAGGAAATGATGATCGACATGAAAACCTACATGACAATATTAATTTTGTAAATGCAGATGTTACGAATGACGATGCTCTGACCGAAATTTTTAACGGCGATATTACAGACGGAGAAATAATTGTTTCTATACAGGAGCTTAAGAAAAACAAATCAGTAGCGGGGGATATCATTCCTGAACATCTAATTTATTTGTGTGAAAAATTACTACCTTTTATCAGGAAGTTATTTAATAGAATCTTTAAATCTAACTCGTTCCCGGATAGATGGTGCCTTTCTATATTAGTACCGGTATATAAAAAGGGGCCCACTAAAAACCCAGATAATTATCGAGGTATTGCTTTATTACATACTATAAGTAAAGTTTATATAAATATCTTGACTAAACGGCTAACCTTCTATGCAGAGGCATACTCAGAAATCTGTGAAGCACAGGCAGGTTTTAGGTCCAACTATTCAACTATTGACAATGCTTTTGTGTTATACGCTATGGCTAGCAAATACTTATGTAGAAAAGGTAAAACGTTTTATGTTGCTTTCGTCGACTTCAAAAAGGCATTTGATAGTGCTGACAGATCTAAACTATTTTATATACTAAATAAAAATGGCGTCTCTGGTCACTTAATACAGGCTATCAAAAATATATATCAGTCAGTTAAAGCATGTGTAAGAAACCAGAGGGAATTATCAGATATCTTTGACTGTCCAATAGGCCTAAGACAAGGTTGCAATTTAAGTCCAATATTGTTTTCGCTTTTCATAAATGAACTACACGAAACTATGATAAATAGTGATTTACATGGAATACAACTTACTCCTGATTTCGTCCAAATATTACTTTTGCTTTTTGCTGATGATGTAGCTTTAACTGCTGACACTGTTAACGGCCTTCAAAGACAACTTAATTTATTGCACAAATATTGTAATGATTGGAATTTATCTGTCAATACAGCAAAGACAAAAATCTTAGTATTTAAAAATGGAGGTCGTTTATCGCGCTTTGAATCTTGGACGTATAATAATGAACTATTAGAAGTTGTTCCTGTTTTTAGCTATGTTGGTGTATATTTTACAAGTAAATTGTCATTTTATAAAATGTCTGAACATATGGCCTGTAAAGCTAAGAAGGTTCTTGTTGCACTTCTATCTTCACTCAACCACTTGATGCCTATTTCTAGAAAAATATACTTTAAATTGTTTGATGCAAAGATTGCACCTATATTATTATATGGTTCTGAACTTTGGGGATTAGATTATATGTATGATATAGAAAAGGTTCATTTGTATGCCTGTAAGAGATTTATGTGTGCTCCCCAGCGAGCCTGTAATGCAGCAGTACTTGGTGACTGTGAGAGATACCCTATGCATATTTTAACATCCCGACGTTGTATTAAATTTTGGCTGCGCTTGCTAAATATGCCCTCTTGTAGATATGTTAGAAAATGTTATGATATGCTTTTATATTATGATAGTATTGGTTACACTAACTGGGTTTCCAAAGTAAAGTTGCATTTATATATGAATGGATATGGATTTGTTTGGGAAAACCAGTTTGTTGATAATTACAGAAGTTTTCTATATAATTATACACTCCGTTTGAAAGACCAGTATATCCAGCGATGGTCAGAAGAGTGCTCAAATAATAATAAACTAGGGTGTTTTATATCTTTCAAATCTGAGTTTAAGTTCGAAAAATATCTGGATATTATTGATGTTAAAAAATATAGATTTTTTATTTCTGCATTGAGAACTTCGTCTCACTCTCTAATGATTGAAAAAGGTAGACATATTGGTTTAGATAGGGAATCTCGTATTTGTTTTCAATGTACCTCTTGCTTAGAAGATGAATATCACTTCATACTTGTTTGTCCGATTTATGGAACCCTACGTGAAATGTATATTAGTAAAAAATATTATGAAAACCCGTCTATTAATAAATTTAATATGTTAATGGCCAGCAAAAATGAACAAACAATAAAAAATTTAGCACTGTTTATTTACCATGGATTTATGTTAAGATCTACTTATATTTAAACGTAAATCAATGTGCAGTTTTTTTATGCAAATTTAAAAAGCTTTGAGCTGTTGTGATAGTTTTCTCTATGTCCGAGAGACACTGGATCAACAGCATATTGCTACTGTATATTTTCATGTACTTGGTACTTATTTAGTGGTATTTTATACACCAGTCTTGTTTTTCGTTTCGACAAGGCCGGTGCATTATTACCGTTATTTTACAATATTGCTCTCGCTACTGAATAGTGAATGTTATCGCGTTGTTTTCTGCTACTGATAATGATCAATTTATGACCATATTGTTAATAATCGATCATTCTTAAGCAATACTGTTTCTGTAATCTTGTATATGTACTTGATTATGGGGCGTATTTTATCATGTTGCTTCCTACTATTGATATTGTTTTTGATCTTATTGTTAATAATTAATTAATCATTCTCAAGCAGCACTGTTTCTGTTAACTTGTATATGTGTACTTGATTTAAAGCCGTATGTTATCATGTTGTTATCTGCTATTGATAATTATCAACTGACGATCTTTTTGTTAATACTTGATCATTCTCACACAATACTGTTTATGTAACTTGTATATATGTACTTGTGTATGGGCCGGAGGCCAGAATCACATTAAATTTTGAATTGAATTGATTACGTTTATTGAAATCATTAAAACCATTGCAAGCTCTAGAAAAGCGAACAAGCTGTGAGATATAAACCCCGTAAGAAGGTCGTTGAGCACGAAACTTATGTAATATGTTAATAGTAATTCTTAAATTACTTTTGTTTTTATTTCTGCAATTTAAAGAAAGGTGGTTTCAATTTCCCAGCAAATACGAGTATATATTTGTATATTGTTCAATCACCTCAAGGATATACTTTCTGCTTTTGTAATATTACCTTTGTCGTTGTCTGTGATATGCAGTGTTTATATTCTCATACCCCCACTTACAATTCTATTCTGTTTATTTCCGCCCATTGTTTTCTCGTTTAGGGCAAATCCATTCTTTTATCTGGGAACTATACGCCGCTGAGCATGTAATGGTACCATTAATTTGAATATACCGCAATAGAAATTCTATGATCACCGCCATATGTATACCATCGTTTCGGATGGATCGAAATTGCACTGTTTATTGGTTTAAATCTTGACTAAGTGAAAACAGTGTTTTGAAATCTTGCACAGAACAAGATTTGAAAAAACGATTAATATAAACTCTTTATTCGTAACATTGCAATATGTGCAAAACTATCCTTTAATTAGTTAAAGAATGTTTTTATCTTTGCATCAGTTATAATACCATAGCAAAGATTACGTTCATTGAATGTACTGTTCAGTGTAGTCAACTCTGAAGAAAAGTTTGAATTAATTGATGTGTGTGAACCGTGAGTCGCAATGTATAGTTTGCATCACTGCCATTAAACATGATGAATTAAACCAAGTCTGCAATATTTTCATGTTTTTGTTGTTCCCATTTCGGATATCATTTCTGTGTTGAATCCATGTAGTAATCCTATTGGTAAAATAATGCTCTGTATATAGTATGCTGTTATAATAAATTAAGCAGTAAAGTACATCTTGTTCATTGGTTTATAAGTCGCACAGATATTACCAGTATTCATGTCGAACATACGAAGCTCAAATTCAACTCTGTTCAATGGCCTGTTCTACGAAATATGTACTAATACAGGCGATGTAAAATACTATATTTTACTGATATTTAGAAACCGAGTAATGCATTGACAAAATATCTGAAAGCAGTAATATTGTGTCTGATGATCCCTTTAATCCATCGGCTTGCAAGTTTTGATAACATGCGTTTTAGATCTTCCAAATTTTAAATGCTAATGAACTTAAATGAAGTCACTAAAACGCAAGCGAAAAAAATACGTCTAGCCAAACATTTCTAGGAAATATGTTCGCGGACACGACAACAGTAAATTTGCATTAACTATTAAGTGCATGAAAGGGGTTGCTTGTATTTAAGTGTTGTACTTAACCACCCATTTTTTCTATTTTTTTTTGTCTTAATCGATTTACCAAATACTTAGTTGCAGACGTACAGGTCTTAAGGCAGAGTCTAAACGAATTCCGTTGAATGATGGGTCTTGTTTGCGCTTTATCGTTCATTTCAGACAGGTAATGATTTACACTAGCTAGTGATAAATTGATTCATTCTAAAACAGTATCTTATGTCTGCCATGCAACCTGGTATAAATATTGTGAACGCATTTCTAGTTACACACGTCATAATTTTCTAGAATTCTAATAAAAAACTGGACGATTTCCGATTGTTTACACAATGACAATTAGCATTATGGTGAGAAGTTTAGGTTCAAATGTTCAAACTCGAGAAACTGATTTTACACTGCTCTTTCTTTAAACTTTCAAGAACAGTCACCAGTTCTACATAAACCCGAATCATTTGATGATTTATTATATACGAGTATTCTGTACTGTTCACATTATGTCCTGAACTCACACCGAAGGTTCCATGATCATCGCCACGTGCAAGCCGTCGTTTGAAATTGATCTAAATAGTAATGTTTATAAGTGTAAATATTGAGTTGCGCTAAACCCGGAGCTATGCCGCGTTTGTAGTTATATGCATTTCTATTACTGCCAATGAACTGGCTCAGTGAATCGAGCCTGCAATATTTTCATCTTTACCTTACCGCGACAGCGCCAAATCATGCTACCGACTGAAATAGTTGGGACAGCACCTATAAAGATTGCGCGAGTAAACCCTGATATACATAATAAATGTAACTGCTTATTTATGGAAATCAGTACTGATTAAATATACTGGGATACTTTCTACGACCGCTTTACTGCACGTATGGCGCCATTGTGTTTTATAAATGAAATTGTTCACGCGGCGAATTGAGCTCGTACTGTACTAGCCATGTCACTTGGAAAATCATACCGACAGGCTGCATTGTATGAAAATATACAGAAAATAGCGCTTTTATGGAATCGGATGATTTTGAAATAATAAGATACAGCTGTTTAACGTTTTTGGTGAAATTGCCATAACATCCCCACATATCTTCAGAAACCAGAATAGGGTAAAACCAAACGTCACATGTATTACCACATTAAATAATTTATTTCACGTTTTGACTACCATGTTAAGTTCTGTACAACACATCATTTATTTTTCATGTTACATCACATTCATTTATAGAGGATATGCAATTAAGAAAGTCTCACGTACCAACACGCATTCAATGCATTGTGGGTTGTTAAGACCGTAGGGACCTTGCGAGAAGACACACTCCAACCAAGTATCACAATGCAAGTTTTGGCGAACCCTGTGCTACTGTGTGTTGTTTTCGTTTGCTTTCAGAGAACACAAACGTTGTCTGATTCTTTATGCTGTACGTGCCTGAGATAATTAACTCCATGTAAATCGAGTAGCTGGTGCGTGACTTACTGATAAATAGTGACACGATTTAATTTATTTTAAGAAAAATAATATTTTGCTTCAGTTGGTCAGTTAAGAGTTCTCTTAAGTCAACTTAGTTGTCATTTCATCACAGTACATGTGCTTCATTTCAGTACATGTATCACTCTTCTGTTTTTGTAATCGTTTGTGTTTCAAGATATATAGGTCACACGCGTCTGTTATAAATTTCGGACACGGTATTTTATATTGCTTTATGAATCAGAAAGTTTGGATCTATGTCTCAGGCGTGTGAAAAGAGGGCCTTCTGTATTGTCAATTTTGTGACGAAAAAGTAAGTGGGGACTCCCAGAAACGGATACCAAAACAAATATTTTGATTTGTGTGTGAAACTGCTTGCTTCAAGAAACACCACCATTTAAGCAAGAATAAGGTCACACTCTGACTCCATTGAAATATTCCTCTCTCTTGAAAAAGAACTGTTGTCAGCAAATATTTTATCAAGATATTTCCGGAATGCATGATAGATCTGCATGTTTATATTTTTAAAACACTGGAAAAGAACATTCCTGAAATCTTAACTAATTACCAGATGAAATTTGAGTTAGTCTAATACCTCTGTCATGTTTTCAAAATTCTCGTCTTATTCCTCCAATTTTAGTGACAATTTAAGTACTCTGTCTTGTTCTGGATAGATAAATGCAGATCACCTTTGATCAATGTAGGATAGTAGGAGGATATTGTGTTTTAGTTGACGAAGTGTGTGAAACTTAGTAATCATTTGCATATAATGCTGCTTATGAAATTGTTTGCCATAAGATGCGAAGGAATTTTTTTCCTCTGTTAACAAAAGATTTAATGTACACTTTTAAGTTTAATCTGAATGCAAAAAGGGCATAAGTTTCGAAAATGTGACTTTGACATATTGTACTTGGCAACATAAAGGCCATGTTGTCTTAAACAATAAAATTGAAATTGTGACGAAGAAATAGTAAGAATATGTTAGTACTCTAGGTTGAGTTTTGGAACCAGACCGACGTACAGAAAGGTGGACAGACGTACTAAGCGATTTCTATGTATTGCCTTTCTTTGAAAGGGCGAAACAAAAAGTAATATGGTTTGAGTAGTATCTCGAAAGAGCTTTATAAACAGTTCCCGCGAGCCTGAGTTCCTATCCCAAACTCGCGCACTAGAAAGATTCTCAATTTATAGTGATATCAGAATCGTCAATATTGAGATCAAGTAATCCCAAAATAACCACACAATATTTTTAATGACGAATGTTCAGACTTTCTCATTTCTTGCCGAATAAACACGAAGATCCGTTGCATTCTGGCTGCTTAGTAGAAGCTTGAACCTCTAAGCAAGCTACTTGCTCATTCGTGTATGTGTCTATCACCGTCAATGTGGCTTTAATGTCAGCCTAGAATAAAAATAAATTTAATTAAATATACACGTTGTAAACATACATATATCTTGGAATAGGCTTTTGACTGCTTTGCAATAACATGCAAGAGATACAGAAGCCGAAGACAGCCATATCCTCCCACCGTTCTCAATTTTTTCAACCAGTACTTCTATAACTGTTGACTGCTTAGTTTATATTACAATGTTGAGGAAACATCTGAAAAAAAGAAAACCAAGTGTGAACCCAGTTTTACCAGTGTTAATGTTAATTTACATAAAAGATGGGTTCTGATACCAGTTAAGGTCTTAAAATTTGGTTCGCCTCATGAGTATTACTACAGTTACATGCAAAAATATGAGAAAATGAAAACCTTAATTGGGGAAAAAGTGAGTTGCGCTCAAAGGGGGGGGGGATGGGGGTGGGGGGTGGGCTAGGCGGCGTTGGCAGGAATATGCTTTTCCATTACTATCTACGAACAGGCTTAATCAAACAAAGCCTGCAATATTTTCATATTTGTCGTGTTTGGTGGCTTTCAAAGTTCCATTTTTTTAAATCTATTTTTAGATCCGCGTGAGTTCGAAAATCGCTCGTATGACATTATCTGTGACTTTATCTGTTAGAATTTGGTTTAGTCGTATGACTGTAGTTTTATAATATTATCCGTTATCAGCTGTCAAGTGACAATATCGCTTAATAGTCAGAAGACTAAAACGCAAGTGTTCGGTGGCATTCAGAGTTTATGTTCAATCTATATAATTCACAACTGCGCTCATATAGGCGGCGTGGAGAGCAATATGCCTTTCCATCTTTGCTCATGAACAGGCTAAATCAAACCGAACCTTCAATCTTTTATATGTTTCTAGTTCTGTGGTTTTCAAAGTTCCTTTTTCATCTTTTGACCTCATTGATACACTAAAAGCCTTTCTTGAGTTAAAAACAATTGAGTCCGCCATCATTTTGATTATTTTCCCATCTCTCTATCGTGAACATTTGATGCAGTTACTCAGGAAATGTTGTGTTATGTTATTCCATTTCAGTGAACTACTTTCCTGCACGTAAATATTTTATGGCGTACGGTAGTAACGTCAACGTTCAAAGTTAGCAACGTAATTAATTTAGAATAGAAAAATATTTAACTTGTAAATTGTCAATAATTCCTAACTATGCTAGTTTTTTTGGTTTTGTGAATAACATCAGGGGTGTTTAAAGTTAAAGACGAGTGACCACCAGAGACGACTGCGACGTGGGACAGTATAAACCCAATATATTATATATATTTTATTGCATATATTATACCCTATTGTATTGTATATATTACAATTATGACAGACATTGGACTTTTATCATTTATCAAATAAAAATCTAAAACAAACTATCCGAACCTTTTTTCAGGTTTAAAATTAGATAAATAATCTTACCTCAGAAAGGAGAACCCTGGACCAAGCACTTGAAAACTCAGGGATGGCAAATGTTGTAGGTTTAATACTGTATGTTCCCGGTTTGAATGGGCATGCACACTGGAAATCAGACGATGAATGTTCTAGTGTCATTGGACAGTGATGTGTAGTGTTGTAAAGTGTTCCGCTTAGAATATCACATAATTCAAAGTGACTGAAATATAAAGTTTATAGAAATGAACCAGAAGCACGTTGTAAATTCCTGCAGAAAACATCGGTTGTCTTGAAAACTTGTAATTGTAATGATGAGCATTTTAGAGAAAATTTACCAAGCATCTTAAAATCATAACACATATTGAAATTTAAACGAATTTCAAAATGTCTTTGCAATATTTGTTTATATTTAATTATTTATCTTAATATTTGAACAGCCCTTTCTTTTATCGGAAGACCATATGTATTTCCATTCCTGTCCAAAACCAGGATTAACCAAACCGAGCCTGAAAAATTGTCATGTTAATCGTCTTCCTTTTTTCAACAATTAAAGTTATCGAAAGAGAGGTGACTAAATAAAATGACGCTTTAAAATGTTTGTAAGAACAAAACAGTGCTTAGGCCGAACAAGTTTTATTTTTTAACATTCTTAGATTGGTTCTTTTAAAACAATACGAACATAGACACATGCTTATTAGGAATAGCCTCACTCGGAAAATACAGCCTCCACACTCATCCAATACGTAAATAGAAAAAAGAGTATGAGTGTATAATTTGGTCGAGTGCAAATAAGACACCCTGAACAATAAACGAAATGAAAATAAACTCATCAGATATCAAATTATAAACTGAGATACCTTCAAATAATTATCCGTAGTATAAAAAAAAATGAAAAAAGTTGGCAACAAATGAGAACATGTTGTTAGCTCCATTTTATTGAAAGTGTTTAATATGCCTTCCTAAATTGGTATGTGTATGAGAATGTCATTATAGAATCTTAAACTGGACAAACGGCATATTGTCCACAACATTTATAAACAAACTTAATTGGGAAAATTATGATCGGGACGCAGTTATCTAAACTAAACTGACGGACACATCTGCTAAAGGCGAATAAGCAATACTAGTTATTAACTTGTAAGAAAAAAGCACCTCAAAGACAGAACAACAATTGTAAATGATGTTTAATGTTATTATTTGTGTATAATGATGTTTCTTACCAACTGAAGTTGCCAAATACTGTGCATGGCACGGCAAACCAACCAAACAAGACCTTTTTGGAAAAGAATACGACCACGTTGTGGTGTTTCCCATCAATCGGTTTGAGAATTTGAACATCTAATGACAACGTCTCATTGCCTGGTATTATTATCGGATCTTGGCTCAAATGTACGTTCTCCAGGTGAAAAATCTTGTTCGGGGAGTTATCTACGGAAACAATAAAGGTGCATTATTATTATATAAAAATAGAAATTGATGCAACATGTCCACACTCAGAATACACAACCTCTCCATATAGCTAAAAAGGAGAGAGGAAAAGACAGCATGCGTTTATGAAATGATCAATTGCACATAAGACACCACAATAAAGGGCGAAAATGTAAGAAAAAGAACACGATAGGTTACCGCCTTTTTAAATGTATTACTCTTTTAAATGTGAACAGCAATGTTGTTATAGGTCATACTAATATGTATGATGAGAAAAATATAAAGAAACGATTAAGTGTTAAGACAACGTTAATCACAAAAGCTAAATACAAAGGGGGCATAATTCTCGTAAATGTGCCCTGTTGTCATAGGCATAGTGCCACTGGAGGGATAAAGTCAGTAACAATGGTGCACCAACCCACACTTTACTCAATAGATCTTTCTATAAACATACACCTGCAAGTTGACTTGATTTTCACTAACTTTAACTTAGATGTTGCTTTATTCAACAAAATAATTAGAATGTTGATCTGATTAACAGTGACTTCTACGGAAGCGTATGATCTTCTAATCCCCTTTTGGCTCGGTTTACTATTATTTATTTTTATTTTATTGCTTGACATTTACGTTTAAAGTCACAATGTTGTTTTTTTACTTTTGTTTAATTGGTTTTAAGGGAAATAAATTTTTTATTCCTACAATAAAATGCCATTGTCTGCATACTTACTGCAGTCTGTAACTGCGAATGGCTGTACTGCCCATGCTAAATATGGTACACACAACAATAAGAATATTCCAACCATTGTATAATGTTCTGTATCGCCTAGCCCTATAGAACTGATTCAGAACTAATTTAAACTTGTTCTTATCTATAACAAGATCTACAAGTTGAGTTCTATTATTGTCATGAATTTAAATGATTAATACATTTGCGAAAACAAAAGTCGAGTTAAAAATAAAAAATATAATATTATATTACTGTATAAGTTTTCTAAAATTCTACAATTTTCACAGTATATTTATGCGAATGTTACCGAGACACGATGATTGCGTGATAATATAGAGTAATTTGCAAGCGAACTAGTCTTGTTTTGTTTCTAGATGATACTTCAATGTTTATGCCTAGTTGTAACTAATCGTTATACGATATCTGCTGTACAATTTAAATATACATTACTCACTTTTAGTCGTGAGTAAATTAATTATTCACTTATTACATGTTTCTGTACAACAACAAACACAACAAATTAGGATACAGGTATTTATATAATTGACAGCATTTCCGTGTACAATATAAAATCGAATTTCTGTGTCGATAACTATAGTGAGTTGGCGATGAAAAGTCCACTAAATCTGAGCGGTGCTCATGAAATCTAGTCTGTAAATGTGTATTTACATTTGAAGCTTTCACTTTTCAGTCAATATTTACAATATTATTCCCGAGTTTTTTCCAATCTATCACTGTTGTGGGAAGAAAGAAGATTTAAAATAGTCACTATTGTCTGTATCAGCTGGAAGCACGTTTTGTAATAGCTCACTGGTTTGCAACAATGTTTTTATGTATGTAGTCTCTGTATTCCTTAGCTCTAATTGTCCGTTTGGGTCCAAGAGGATTCAGGTAGTGTTCGATGTTGTTACCCCCGAAACTGAAACAAACTAACAAACAATTGAGAATAAAGCCCATTCAAAAGTGAATAAATGCGGTATAAATGTTCTGCTACAAATTCTCTCCTAAAAGAAATCTGAAAGAGAAACAGAAAATATGAGCTTTCGCAAAATATGTGACATATCGAAGCACAGTAGGGTGGGCGGGTGGGAACTTGTCCTTTCTGAAGATGTGTTGCTGTCAAATATTTTAACCTCGAGTGATAAAATAATATGAAGCAAACGCTTATATAGTGTAGCACGAGAATCACGAATAGCGGGAAAACAGAATAGAACTAAAACCAGATATCTAGCTAAACACACTAACCCTACCATAGACTGTAACGATGTAAAACGTGAATAATTGCATTTTTCAAATTGCCGGATAAACGAAGCAAGGTTCATGTAAACTGTAGCCAAAGATAATTGTAAAACTGTACAGATCGCAAAAAATGATGAACCTTACAGAAAAATCACTGCGACTGATGTTTGATGGAGCAGAAAACTTTTGATGCCTAAAAGTATGGCTTAATTCTATCTACACGATCAAGTTTTCTCATTATAAAAATAAATTAGATTTTACCGTAAGTTTTTAGAGTTCTATAGATATTTGATTTCTGACTGTGGGTAGTTATTAGACAATTTAGGTTTGTACTTTCACGGAAAACTCAAATGAATGAATTTAGCTTTCCTCTACCACACGTGCAATGCTTAATAGAAAATACCTTGCCCATGAACAGGCTCAATCAAACGCCTGCATTATTTCTTTTTCATCTATTTCAATATAACACTAGCCTTGTCTGTGCCGTGTGGTGGTGATAAAATTCTTACGTACATTCAATCAGTGCTGTTATCACTAACGTCCTTAGAAAAAAAATGAAATATTAGAAATCGTCGTTTAGCACGATACTTATGCACAATGTTAATAATACTTACTTTTGTTTTAATATTTCTGCCAATTTTAAGATCAGCTGTGCAACATCCCAGCCAATATAGATAAGGATATTGTTTAATCACCCCAAGGATATTCATTCTGCTTTTTAAATTTTGCCTTTGATGTTGTATGTCATACGCAGGATCGTCTGTTAAAGTTATATTCAGTTTTATCCATCAACTGTTTTTGTTTTGTTTAGGGCAAAACCATTCTTTTATCTAGGGACCATACGCCGCTGAACATGGAATGGTATTTATCTGAAAATACCACATTGAAGGTTCCATGTTCACCGCCATATGCACACAATCGTTTGGGATGGAAAAAATGTACTGTTTATTGGTGTAAATATTGAGTTGCGCTCAACCCGGGGCTAGGCCGCGTGGGCAGTAATATGCATTTCCATTATTGGCAATGAACAGGCTCAATCAATCCGAGCCTGCAATATTTTCAAATATGTCTTGTTTGGTGGCTTTCACAATTCCCTTTTCATCAATTTGGTATTACAGAATTAACTGTTTAATGAAATATAAACGTCGGAATATAACGAAGGCCTTTTTAGTTTTTGGTGATTATTTGTAAGTCGATTTAACAGCTCGGATGCATTAACGACCTTAAAACCAATCTTTGGAGAAAATGTCTCTTTTCAGTCTTTGAAATGACTAGTACCTGTCAAGAGGAAATCTTGAGCTAATTAGCTAGCAAACAAGAAACAAAAAAAAAACAAAAACAATTACCGATCGGAATCCCGGACTTTCTGAACAAAAGGTCATTTAAAAATATACCTGGTGAATGATCTACATTATCTTGAGGCAGTTGTTCTTCCAGTTTCAAGGTGAAAACCTTTTGTTTGACAAATGACCGAAAGTTATTGTAAATATGTGCATACCTGGTCGAGATTTTAGACAATGTGTTCATAATTTCAGAAAATTCCAGAGTTCCAATGTAAACAGTACTTACTTTTTAGTACAGTTTGGCAACCACTTCCGGTTAATCTTTTTATCCTTCGTGGAAAAATTGTATTGAAGCAATAATCTGAATTTTGTTTTTTTATCGTAATATGCAAGATGTCATAGCACAAATGTAGAAACTATTGATAGACTAATTTCAACCGATTCCGGTTAATTCCATCAGTTCCGAATATATATCGGGGGACATCAATCAAAGTATTTTTGACTGTCAGATTTGACAGCTGTGGAATGGTTTTGACAGATCAAATACATTTTCACAGGTTTTCTGCCTCAGGGTTAAAAAAAATTGAAAATAATGTGGACCAAATAAATAACATAGTTATGCAAAAAGTTATTTTTGTTAAAGTATTCTCAAGAACAGTAAAACATTCATGACAAGTTGCATAGCCTTCAGGTATTGAACTTAGTGAGTTTTTTCAACCTAGTCATCTTTTCATAGGGTAGAAATGTTTAACACGTTGTAGCACAACACCACCCGTCATCATGTGGAGCTGATCATGGTGGGTTGCCCAAAGGTGACCCAGTAACTTCTAATACCATCTTTGTCTTGGATATCTCAAATATAAGATGCTAATCACCCAAGGATATAACCAATAGGCTAACCAGCCACATCCTCTAGCTTTGAGTGTCTCTTTTCATCAGTTATACTTCCCATTTTATCCTTTGAACAAAAATCCAACTCTGGAATCCACACTAACTGCTGATTCACAATTGGTTGAAACGCCTTCCTCACAGAAACCGTCACAAAAAGAGAATGCAAATGAATAATTATGCACACGATTTTTCTTGCGATGGTACACAGTGATAAAACACAATATTTCAAATTACCTTTTTGTTTGTTTTTGGGCCATTTCAGTTAAGTTTTTGAGATGAATGTCATGCTGAACTGCTACGCGTTGGCAAAATTTCGCACACGAGCGTTTGCAAAAGTCTTTGTCGATGCGGCGCTTGACCAAAAGTAAAATATAGATCAAAGGTTCGTCAATATTCCGTTCAAATGCTATTCATTGCGACCTAATTATTATTTTCACTCGTTCTACTGAAATATTTCTCTCCCACCGGAACAGCTTCATAACGGAAACTGGTTGACACACTGTATACGCACGGCTATGATGGCATTATTTAGATTAGCTGAGTGTTGACTGTCAATATTGCAGAACACAAACTGTTCTTTTTCCTATTTTTTTTAATTATATTTTGAGTTTTTTTAGTTTGACATTGATCATTGTTAAGTTTTAAATTTGCAATGAAAAGGGAAACAAATTCTTAAAGCATTACTTTTATTCTCATTCGAAATAGCTTCCCTTGCAAATGCAAACAACATGGAGGATACAGTTTTTCTTTAAAAAAATAATAACTATGAGGGATTTAACACGTCGGCCCCTTTTCCGGTTGATTTCATTTAGCGCACACTTCCTTCATTGTAAAAGTTTTGAGCGGTTGTCTAACTTTATTTTAATTTGCAATAGCGGACACTGGAGGATAATGTTTTGAGAGGAGAGGTATTAAATGTATTGACAGGCGGATGGTATATTCAATGTATTGAAGGGTGGGATATTTAATGTTTTTGGAAGCGTAATATTTAATGTATTAGGGGGCGGATTACTTTATGCATTAAGGGAAGGAATAAATTAAGTATTTACGGAACCACTCATCTTCTTGTCTTAATTTTCACAACTTGTCCTTTAAAGTAAAAATGCTCGAGCACTTATTGTTTTTATATTGTTAATTTACCAGATAAAAACTATTCTAATGAACAACCCTGATTTCGTTGTTCTCCGTAACTTCTTGTTCGATAGACTACTGTCAGATAACTATGTGATTGTTTTATCTACCTTTTAGGCTGCTTTCTCAATGTTTTGTTATATTATTCATATTTATATATTTCTCGCATACTCCTTGCTTCGAGGTCATTAGCCTTTGATTTTAGTGAAACGTTTTTAAGTTCTAATTTTTCTTTTGTGTTTTGGAACTGTTCACACTGTTTTGAGAGTTTTTGGATATTACTGTCCGCCGCTTTGATTTTCTGCTTTGTTTCCTCAAATTCACAGTTGATAAAATTCGCACCTTTTTCGACTTCAAATACTCTCAGGTTGGTGTCTATGGAAGTAATGTCTCTCTCTAATTTTTCTACTTTTGTATTTATTTTATCAACTAATTTTTCTATTTTATCAATTTTGGAAACGGAGAGCTATATACTCCTTATATAGTCTATTATCTCCAGTGCCCAGACTGGGGTATAGTATGTTGATAAAACTTCCAACTGAAATATGTTAATTAATCGACTTGAATCGATTATCAGTCATGAACAAGTCTGATTAATCAAATAAAATTTGAGGCAATACTCGTTTTGATAAAAGATAAGGCAAATAAAAGATAAGGCAACATCTTTTTCATGAATTACGAGGCAACATATTTTTTATAAATGATGAGGCAAAGTACATTAATATTACAAAAATACATTATCATTTAACCTTGTCCGCCTCTTTGTAGTCAGTGATTTCTTTTTAACAAGAAAAAAGAGAAAAATGTTTAACTTTAAACATTTTTTATTACCATGTTAGAATGCATGTGACAATTTAGATTTTGATATTGTTAAAACACCCCTAGGATATACTTCCTTAGTTTTAACTTTTGATTTTGATAAACTGTGCATTGTACAGGATTTTTATTCTCAGATCCCCTGTCACATTTCTATTCCATTCAGTTCTGCCGATTGTTTTAGGGCAATCCATTTGTCTGAGGACCATACGCCGCTGATCATGGAAAAGTGATTATCTAAGCATGCCATGTTGACCGTTATATGCATATCATCAAAAATGTACTGTAACTGGTGTTAATATTGAGCTGCGCTCAACCCGAGGCTAGGCGACGTAGGCAGTAATATGCATTTCCATTACTGCCTGTGAACAGACTCAATCAAACCGAGACTGCAATATTTTAGATTTGTGGTGTTCAGTGACTTCAAAGATCTCTTGTGATTATTGGAACTAGTTTTGGGGAATTTTCATTTGTCAGAGAGCGAAAGCCAATTTACTTCAGTGTAAAGATTAGAAAAAGTAACGGATTGCGTCATATTATGGCATGCGGTTAGCACAATAATTACTTAAACTATAGGTTTAACTGTTAAACCCATAGTTTAACAGACTTAAACCCAGGTTTTAACTGTTAAACATATAGTTTAAGAGTTGAAACTATGGGTTTAAGAGAAAATTGTGCAGAATGTTACTTAAACTACAGGTTTATCAGCTTAAACCCTATGTTTAAGTGTTAATCCTATAGTTTAAGACTTTAATCTATAGGTTTAAGAGATTTTCGACAAAATTACATTAAACTATGGTATTAAGAGACTTAAATACATAGTTTTAAGTGAATTTTCTTTAAACCTATAGATTGAACCCTTAAACCCATAGTTTAACAGTTAATCATATACTTTGAAGTTTAATAAGCACAATAATCCTCAAAATCTGTTAACTATATAGTTAAGACTTTAAACTACGGGTTTAACTGTTAAACCTATGGTTTAAGAGGTATCCAATCATTTTTCGAGTTTGTAATCACGTGAGAAGTTGTTGTTGTTATTTAAGCGGAAGTAGACGTATGTATAACACATCGAGGGTTTTAAAATATTGGAAAGGATGTGATTCATATTTTTGCTTTTTTATCTAAGTGACAGTTGACTTTGACAGGTCTACAGAGTATGTTACATTTTCCTCACGGATAATTTCGTTTAAAACTCGCAAGGGCATTGAAAGGAATGCCGCGGACAAGGAGAAACCAAGTTGATGAAGCGATTTTGGATCCTTTTTTGTGTTCAAAGAAACTCAACAGAATACTCCAGCAGTTTCTCTTTTTTTCCTGAGTTTGGTTTTAACTTATTAAATCCATATTCATATAAAAATACTATAATTAATCTGTAATATCAAAAGTTTATTGATAAACTTTGGATTCAAAGTTTATCAATCATAAATTAAACCTGTGGAAATAAAAGCATGTAAATACGCGATATCGTTTAGAATATAGGTAATACACACTCCAAGATTTTGCAAAATTATTATTTAAAAAAATGAAAGCCAAATAGGAACCCAAATAGGTAATATCGGATGTTAGTAATTTAGTAAAAGAATTGCGGAATATACAGCGTGCTACTTTGATCATTAAATAAGACTTTTTACGGTTTTATTTCCACAGTCTTAACATTTAAACTAAAAGATTCCACAATTTAAGTCGATAATGGATTCTCAAATAATAACATTTTTCCTTAATGTAAAATGCCTTCTGCATTATTAAAAGAGCATAACTTTTGTTCTGTTTTGTACCTGTCTCATGTTGTTGTTTTATACCAGAGAGGTAAAACAAATCAAAGTGGATGGTCAGTGTATGTACTTGTTTCCTGCTTGATGGGGCACTTAATCCGGATGTCGACAATTAAACTACAATCGTGCAATAAAACACCAGTCAACGTATAGTTATTACCTAAGGGCAGATTCTTTGTTTTAAAACCAATCAAAATAATACATAAATGTAAATAGTTGTTGTAAAATGAAACGACTGTTTAGTTTATAAATCCGTTAAAGAAATAATGCAAAACGGCGTTCAAACTGATTAATTTAATTCTGTCATATTAAACTCAGAATATTATAATTATATGCTGATTTTAATTCTGTAAATTTACTGTTTTGACTCGATAATTTCGAGAATATCGGTACTAAGTAACTGAATTAAAATCAACTATCTTGTAAGGTAACGCAAATTCTCTGAAATTCGGTCTTATACATTTGTTTAGATTATTTAGCTTAATCTTAAGACAATTTGTTGTTGTTGTTGTTTCGCTGAGAAGAATCCATAATCCGAATTTGTGTTAGCTACCAGATGACAGGTGGGCAACTGTGGACACGTGTAAAATGTGGATTCGAATCTTTCAGTGATATCAAAAAACACCTGAGAGATATTCTCCGTTAGCCTTTACTTCAATCAGTTGTGAAATCTTAAACTTTTTAAGGACAAAAATACGCAACCTCCGAAAGATAAATGCATATAGACGACTTTAATAAAATCAGAATTTGTTTCGTTTCTGGTTGGACACGTTTAAGCTTCGGTGCCTTAAAATATAAATTCTATATTAATGAATATTACAACAGCAACAATAATAATTTAAAATTTTCGAAATTTATCAAATACACCCCTTGACTTTCACCAGCAAAAAAAATTAACAAAACAAACAACAAATAATAATATTGAACATAAAACACAAAGCATTCATTAGGTCTAATCTCTATAACCCACTAAAATTATACATATGTTTTTTACTATTTGGCTTTTTTCATTTTACAGCTGGAGTAAAATAGTTTTATTTAAATGCTGAAATGGCACATTTTAAACTGTCTCCATTCAACCGCGAAATAAGGTTAACACGGGAACGATTTTCGATTCAGCGCAATATGTATCGGGTCCTTTTTTCAAATTAAAAAAAAATCTAACTTCACCCCCAAAACAGACTATCGCATCATAAGTTTTACAAAGAAAAACATATATCAGTTGAAAGATAAATTTGTCTTGTTTTTTATCCGTTTGCACCTAAGCTTTTATTTCAATAGAAATAGTATAATTAATTCACTAAAAACGGACAGATCGCCGATTTTGAACGATTTTCAATAGAATATATAAGAGGCTGAGATGGTTAACTATAGCCTAAAACAGACTATCGCAATATTTGAAATTTTATATGAAATAAAGATATAAGTATAAAGCAAAGATTAAATTTTATGAAACTGTTTGCACCTAAGAATTGAGATGAGCTGGAGAAAAGTTATGCACATGAATGTTACTGCCTTCTTTGTTCTATATAGCGAAAAATTCGTTAATCGGATAACCCGGTGAGGTAGTTTTTGCAGTATGATCAACACATATACTCCCTGTGTTTTGGACACTGCTCGTTTTTGTCGATCTCTGATGTTTGTTGAACAGGATAATATTAAATTTCTTTATTGTAAATGACGACGTTTGCACGATGTGTTAAAATATCAAAGATAGTTTTTAACTTGGTACAATTTATTTGATCGGACGTCGGCAGTGCATATGTATGATTTTTTCAGGTCCAAAGAAGTGAAATATCATAATCACGTCAAATCATTTTGTGTATCCAGTCTATCCATCTATATTATATTTATATGCCGCGACAAACTTACTGAGCCAGTACTGCCCCAACCAGAAGAAATCTTCGGGGCTTACTACATGGTTATTTGCTCATGGTGAGTCCCAATGTCTCCGACCAAAAAAAAAACCAAAACAAAAAGATAAAATGCGCATAGCCTTTCCTTCTGCTTTGAATACGAATAAAGGAAACTGCAAAACTGTTCATATTCGGATACGAAGAGTGTCTTAGCTTTCCTGTATCTTTCTAAGAAATCCTGTCCAAAATCAAATACTACAGTTCCAATTTTATTGCCTAAAGAAATGAAGTGTATACATGGTTATTTATAAATAAAAATAATTCTGTCTTAACAACAACGCCATAATTATAATCATTTTTTGCAAATGGCCGTTTACCTCCAGTATTTAACTATAAGCAGACGACAATTTACCTTATCGACAACGATAATCACGTGTGAAACATCATGTGCGATTTCATTGGTTAAACGGCTTAATACTATAGTTTCTATTGGTTCGCTGTTAAACCTAGGGTTTAAGTGTTAAACATATAGTTTAAGTAATTAATGTGCAAACGGCACTCAAACCCATAGTTTAAGACTTCTATCTACGGGTTTAAGTATTTACATTTCCTAATTATTTAGTTTTAAGACAAAAATACGTAAAATGAAACTTTAATCAATGGGATTTAACAATATCGCGATAATGGATCCATTTTTTTGTGTTGCAAGAAAATTAACACGTATACTTAATGTGTTTTGGTCACTCTGCGTTTTTATGTCGATCCCTGATGTTTGTTGAACAGGCTTATATTACATCAACGTTGTTTTATTTCGTTATTGTAAATGACGATGCTGTTTGCACGACGTATACAGTAAATATATTTGAGAATGCTAACCTTGATAAAAATTATTTGATCGGACGTCGGCAGTGCATAATTATGACTTTTATTCACGTCAAATCATTTTGTGTATCCAATCTATCCGTCAATATTATATTTTATGACGCGACAAACTTGCAGAGCCAGTACTGCCCAATCTGCCAATTCGGGGCTTACTACATGGTTATTTGCTCATGGTGGTAGATTCCATCGTCTCCAACCAAAAAAAAACAAAAAAAACAACAACAACAATAAAACAACAACAACAAAAAGATAAAATGCGTGTAAGCTTTCCTTCTGCTTGTGAATACGAATGAGAGAACTGCAAAACTGTCTATATTCGGATAGGTAGGGTATCTTAGCTTTCCTTTAACTTTCTATGAAATACTGTCCTAAATTCAAAACTACAGATCCAGTTTT
The DNA here is from genome assembly GCA_038501625.1 of Corbicula japonica. Classification (NCBI taxonomy): domain Eukaryota; kingdom Metazoa; phylum Mollusca; class Bivalvia; order Venerida; family Cyrenidae; genus Corbicula; species Corbicula japonica. The sequence goes on along the minus strand of JAZAYU010000245.1, from coordinate 492,035 downwards.
AGTCCATAAATAAAATAAGTATATATAGGTCAATTTATATAAAAATAATTCTGTCTTATTCACTTCGCCGTTTAAGGCTATTATTACTTAATAATTATTATTTTGCAAATGGCCGTACGCGTTTACCTCCAGTGTTTAACCATAAGCAGACGACATATTTACCTTATCAACAACGCTAATCACGTGTGAAATACCAAGAGCGATTTCATTGGTTGAACGGCTTAATACTATAGTTTTTATTGGTCCGCTGTTAAACCTAGGGTTTAAGTGTTGAACATATAGTTTAAGTAATTAATGTGCAAACGGCGCTTAAACCCATAGTTTAAGACTTCTATCCACGGGTTTAAGAATTTAAATCTCTTAATCATATAGTTTTAAGACAAAAACACGAAAAATGAAACTTTAATCTATGGGATTAAGCAAAAAAGTTGAAACCAATGGTTTAAAGTCTTAATCTATAGGTTTAAGAGAAAACAGTGAAATGAAGTCTTAAACTACGGGTTTAACAGTTAAACCTATAGTTTAAGACCTTAATCTATATGTTTAAGAGAAATAAAGTTTAATCTATAGCTTTAAGAGTCTTAAACATAGGGTTTAACTGTTAAACATAGGGTTTAACTGTTAAACATAGGGTTTAACTGTTAAACATATAGTTTAAGGTCTTAAACTATAGTTTTAATTCCGAAAAGTTGAAACTATAGGATTAAGACTCTTAAACCCTGGGTTTAAGTCTGTTAAACTATGAGTTTAACAGTTAAACCTATAGTTTAAGTAATTATTGTGCTAACCGCATGCCAATTGCGTCCAGTAACGATTCTTGCTGTCTGGGTTTGAACGATTTTTAAGATTTTTCATATTCTTTTATAGTCAAGAAAAATATGCGTATTGGTGCCCTTTGCAAGAAGTTATTGTAATTTGAAATAAGTAAAGTTCTTTTATAGGTTTGGAACACGCTTATTGTTGACATAGTAATGCAATTTGTGAAACATGTTTTTGTTGCAAATCTATTTTGGCAAGAATCACAGACTATCTAATAAAACAAGCATTGTTTTATTTATTTAGAAATTGTCATAGAAAATCGATAGATTAACAGGCGATCTCTATTTTATAAAAGGGATTTGGTATATTAATAAATATTAACACTGACATCGAGTCGACACGCGAATCATTTCGACATATTCTGCGAAGACATGGTCAATTTCGAAACAAAAATGCAACCGAGTCACATTTAAAACAGGAATGCGGTTAGAAGCGATTTAATGAAGAGTTTATCAGTTTCTCAAAGTTGTATGATAAAATGAAATAAAATATATGAAATAAAAAAATAATTCTAACTATTAAGTATACGAAGATATATACCACAGTTCTTTGTTTCTAAACATTGCCATAAAAAGATATAAAACTATTTATTATATATCTAATAAATGTAACCAATCGACAATCTGCATTTGTACCACGTGACCGTCCAATATATTCCCGTATTGTATCCAAAAAAATATATATATTAATTTCATATTGGACGGTTGGGTACATGTGCACTAAACAATCTGCATTTGTACCACGTGACCGTCCAATATATTCCCGTATTGGATCCAAAAATATATATTGATCTCATATTTGACGATTGGGTACATGTGCACTAAAGATATATAATAGCCTATCGGCTCGTCCAATATGACTTTTCAAGCTGTGTACTCGTCCAAATATATTCCCGTATTGTACAGTAAAATGTATAATAACCTATAAATATTTCTTGTTAAGAAAAAACGTAAACAATGTCCTGACTAGTTTCTTAAGAAACAACATTATATTATAAATTAGTACGTATTTAAATGCTGAATAGACATTGTTATCAAATAAAATTAGAGATGCTTACGAATAAGAAGCAAAATTCTAAAAGCATGGTACATAATATGCTTCTGGAAATGTTTATGGTTAAAAATAGAAATTTACGCTATAAGCTTTGTTCATATTTCATATGTCATTATTATTAAATAATAACAATATTATAATGTTATTAACCAAGTGAATTCATATTGGTCTTGTTATTGGGCCAAGGGTAGTCATATTAGCCCGAGGCCGAAGGCCGAGGGCATATGACTGGCCTAGGCCCAATAACAAGGCCGATATGAATTCACTTGATTAATGACAATTTTATAAATTAACACAATATTGATAGTTCTAGACTTTAAATTTGCTAATTTACCGGCCTGAAGAGATGAAGTGTCAACTCTGATTCTAATGTCTGGCATCTTCAATAGGTCTCTGTACAGTAGTGACCTGGCTGGTATAAGCTACCAAGGAGATGCAGATATGAAGGTTGTTTTGTTTTGAATATAAAAACAACCTGAACATTCCTGCACACTGTGGCAGCCAACTCTCTTGTTCATCCAGTCTAAATTTAGTTAACATCCAAATATTTCTAAAATAAATTTTCTTTTCTGGCACATTCCATCCACGACTTCCACATGTAATACTCAATTTAACATGTCTGTAAGTTATCCAAACTAAGCTTTGATCCTTTTTGCAAAGTTCTGCTGAAAAAACTTGCTCAAATCAAGAGTAATTCCTTAAAATTCACTGTTTTTTAGTTTCAAGAATATTGTGCAGACATCCGCATTGTTGTTGTACTGGTTAGATAAACTCAAAGATTTTTATTACACAGAAGAGTTCTATTACACAGAAAGATATCACCAAAATCAGCAACATAGACTTATTCTCTGCCGCTTTGCGTAACTGCACCTCTACTGGCCAAAGTCATACTATCTTTTACCATTTTATCCATAAAAATTGACTTAGAAATTCCAAAATGGCGGCATTTTGTTTTTAAAAGGAATTTATTTTATTCATATTGGACCACTTCATTATCCAATCAGAATCATGCAATCTCATATTGGCCCAGTAAAACCTGTATTGGCCCAGGTTATCTCGTATTGGCCCAGTTGAGGTTTCATATGAATTGAGTGCAACCCATATTAAGTTTGACTGAATTGTACATATTGTGTCAATATTATTTTAATTAATTATTAATATACGATATTATTCGTATGTTTTAGTTCTGTTGTAATAAAGACAAAAGAAAATTCTGTAAACGCATTTGATCGTTTAAAATATCGGTCTTATCGGTATCCTCATTTTGGTGCTAGGCTATCTGGGGCAAGGTGGCAGGGTATTAATATGTAGTCCCATTACTTCTCATGAACATGCTGAAACCGAACGTGCAATATTTTCAAATTTGCTTTTACAGTATTTATGTAAGTTTTAAATGAGAATGATTCCTAGAACGGATTTACATATTTAATAAATATGTTGGCTTACGTCTTGTTTATTTTTATTGCGACATAATATAATAAATTTCAAGTAAACATTGTGATTAGAATTCAAAACAGTTCCTGGATGCAAGATTGATGTAGGCATAGACATTCAGCTGCTGAATTTAGCTTCTGTGCTCCAAAGCCATTTTAGCTAGAAACACAGACAGATGTATTAGTTTTGTTCATATTTATAACCATTTTATCGCCTTCTCTTAAAAACTGCACTGAAAATTACAGTTGATCACAGCAACGTTTCAGATGAAACAAGCATTCTGTCTTGATTTAGATATTTTCATGGAATATTGATAGGTTAGCATCTATTTTATGAAAGAGCAGTGATCTATTGATATAAATCGTTTCAAGAATACCAGGCACCGTAACGTTACTTTATCTTTCAACTAAATCCGATATGTTATGCATCTTCCTGTCATTCCAAGCAGTTCTTTTAACAGATTCGTGCATCTAGAGTACAGAGAGAAAAAAGCACATGCATATGATCAAACTTTAAAAAAATAGGAGAGAACCAAAATTGTTATCTCATAGGTAGTCAGTTTTCTGTTGCATATTAACCCCACAGCGTAAAATATCTCTTTTACTTATCAATTGTTTGATTTTCTGTTTAAATGAAATATAGGTAGTCAGTTTTTTGTTGCATATTAACCCCACAGCGTAAAATATCTCTTTTACTTATCAATTGTTTGATTTTCTGTTTAAATGAAATATAGGTAGTCAGTTTTTTTTTGTTGCATATTAACCCCACAGCGTGAAATATCTCTTTTACTTATCAATTGTTTGATTTTCTGTTTAAGTGAAATAGTAATTTGATTTAACTTTATGCTTAAAACTGTGTAAGGCAAGTTTTTTTAGGATTCGTCAAAAATATTGATATCGGACCTTTTGCGATGAAAGTGATGGTTAGGAACGATAACTTTGCTGAGATTGAATAGACAGCTGAGGCTCTGTCGTGTGGGAATGAGTGTTTAAAGGTGAATCCAATGTTGAATACCGACACTTGTTTTCTAATTGTATTTGTTGAACTATTTTTGTGGCATGAGCTGTATAAAATTGTATTGATGCTGCTCTGTTTGTATCTAAAAATTAAAATCCTTCCTCACAAAGTCAGTGCCAATGGCAAAATGAAAGAACAGGCTGGAATATTGAAACCGATAATATAAATGCGGTGGAGGAAATCGACAAAGTAATGTAAAGTCATACAATTAAATAACATAATTACGTTTTGTGCTGATTGACTGTGCGCGGTCGAAATTTAATACAAATGCACGGGAACTGTGCGGGTACACTTTTAGAGCCGCCACACGCAACACAAAGCTGAAATTTCATATTCTACCAATTCCAGGGGGTAGGACGTGGCACTGCTTCCGAAGATAGTTAAGCGAGGACAATGTTGCATTGGGATAAAAATGGCGGTTTAGTCGGCCTTTTTATAAAAAATGGATTTATTTTACAAGGTAAATGCATTCATACTATATTTTATTAAAAGTTCATATGTGCATTCTGCAACCAGATGCCTTACGTACTCGCGACACTTTGTTTCAGGAACGCAGATTTTGTAATAAAAAGTTATTGACGGGATTATACTGTTTAGGTAATGTAAACACGCCAAAAATATGGGTTTTTTTAGGCTGATCTTCAGACATCTGGGCACTGCCATGTTGGTATTTAGCATTTTATCAAGTAAAAATCACATGTTTTTTTCTACTTGGCTCGTCACGATTTAGCAAACCCCAAGCTCGAAAGAAAACAGAACATGCCATCTGGCTTCGAGGATTGGGACACTCCCTTTTTGGTATTACCTGGATAACTTTACTGAACGGGTTTTTCATGAAGCACATGCATATTCACAGATTGATTTTCTTTGATTGTTTTTTTATATTCTTATATTATAATGATCTGAATTTAAGCAGATTAAGTTCAACTTGTAATTACATTTATGATGTATAAGGTATAATTAAATAAGACAACGTATCCAGTTTTCTATACTAAGTACATTAACTACATTATCTAGCACGCGCAAAATGACACCGTGGTATATTTATTTTTTTGTAAAGTATATGTATACAGTCATAAAATTTTCTTTTAAAGCATATGCCTGTTGGAAAAGTGACCTATTGCAATTCAAAATGCAGTTATTATTTGGAATGTAAACATGATAAGCAATCTGAAGAATCAATGCTAACGTTTACCTCAATATTTATTTGTAACCATGCATGCGCATATGGTAATTTTGTAAATGTGTTGTTTTTTCTTTTATGAAAACACATTCAATGAACATATCCACAAGAATAAAAACATACTCTTTAATCAAATCTCTGTGAATATGCAAGCGCTTTATGAAAAACCCGTTAAGTAAAGTTATCCAGGTAATGTCAAGAAGGGAATGTCCCAATCCTCGAATGCCAGATAATTGCATGTCCTGTTTTCTTTCGAGCGTTGGGGTTGCTTATTGGGGACGAACCAAGTAGAAAAATGAATATGTTATTTTGACTTGATAAAATGCTAAAACCCAACATGGTAGTGCCAAGATGTCTGAATAGCAGCCTAAAATAGTTTTAAAATACCATGTTTTTGGCATGTTTACATTACCTAAACTGTATAAAACCTTCAATTACTTTTTTGTTACAAAATCTGCGTTCCTGAAACAAAGTGTCGATAGTACCTTATGCATCTGGTCGCAGAATACACAGATGGATTTTAAATAAAATATAGTATGAAGGCACTAACCTTACAAAATAAATCAAAAGGCCGACTAAACCGCCATTTTTATCCCAATGCAACATTATCCTACGCCTGCGATTCTAACAACTAGCTTGCTGAATATTCACATTTTGTAAAAGACTTGGAAATAATGTCATTTGCTTGAAATATAGCATTAATGTAAAATGTATTGTAATACCCCTTCGAAGGTTTCAACAAAATCCTAAAACAAACGTGGAAGCTCGATCAAATGAGTTATTATTTTGTTTCTGCCATCACGTTCTTGCCTATTTTATTTACCCCCCTGTGCTCTGTTCTCAATGAAGTCAATGTGTACTTACCTATTTACTTTGACAATTTATACATACTTGATGTTTTTGCATGCACTATTGCCTTTCTATCCGATCCCCTCTTCTTTTTGGCTGTGTAGGGAGGCTGTCTCTGCTTTATGGGGCCATTTCTTCCTGATATGCTTATGTTTTGTAGATGTGTAGGTTAAAGTCAAAACTTCATCGTTTGTGTAGTTGTTCATATGAGAAGGTGACGGGGCACGTATGAGGTTGGTGCACTCTACAACCTTGTTTAAACTACTAGCGGTATATACCTTTCGCCAATGATTTTTCAAAAAGGATGAACAAGATGTATTTTGATTTGGTTTCAACATGCAACATTCTAGTTATACTTATTTCCAAACGATTTTTTAAATAAAAAGATGATATTAAAAACTATAAAATACCAAACTCGATACATATTCATTCAGCATGCTGATTGGCAGTAATTGAAATGCAGATCTCGCAGTCTAACAACCGGTTGAATACGGCGCACTATGTATAGCACTGATCACCTAATAAATGGATATGTCTGACTTTATGGTGTCCATATGGCGGTAATCATGAATTTGTTCTGTGATATTTTCATTTTCGATAAGTTCTTTTGTTCAGAGCCAGGTGATACCCAATATCAAACAATAGATTCTCCTATAAACGAGAAAACAATGGGCTTTAATTTTGACAAGGAGAATTCCAACAGCAAAATCGCCAAAACAGCAAAATTTATATGAGTCGGATGATACTATCGAAATCGCCAAATCAGCAAAATTTATATGAGTCGGATAAAAAATCAAAATCACCAAAACAGCAAAATTTATTAGTCGGATGAATTATATCCTAATGGTGATTTAATGTTATACTTGCAGGAGTATTGAATTCTGGCTGCAATATACAACTAAGATGTTTAATTTGTGTTTTAATAACAAGCATGAGTATTGTGTTCAAAGGTGTCAAAATTGATATATGTATTAAAATATCACATTTCTAAACTCGTGCAATCACTACTAAGCTTAATAAAGAATGAAGAACACAGTAGAATATATAATAAACCTTTCGTTCTTTAACTTTCCATTGAAAAGGGCAATGCATACGCATGTAGTTCATATCAGGTCAAAGTTATTTCGTCTAATGAGACATTGAAATACATCATTTTCTCATGTTTATAAATCTTACACGTCACGACATCGTGTTTCCTTTCAAAAGATATTTTTCTTAGATTTCAAAGAAATGAAAAATATAAACGTGTAATTCATTATTTTTGAAAAAAAAAAGAATGAACGTGCAACATCCATCTTTTTTAAATGAATATTTAGAATCATTTTGTTTTAAATAATTTATTTTTAAATTTGAAACCGTTCTTATAATTTGAGGAGTTTTCTGTGAATTTTATTTAGCAAATGCCGTTTGGAACAAGAGAAATTGGGCCTATACATGCATTAAGGGATTCCAAATAGTGAAAATGGCAAAAAAATTACAAACATTTTTAGATATTAATTTCAGGAAAATAACTCATTAACGAGAATAATATGTAGAAATTATATTCATGTGTGACTGTATTTACGTTTGCGTGATAAGTCCAGACAAATAACATTCTAATAATTAGGCGGTGTGGGTAGTAATGTATGCATTTCCATTACTGCCCATGAACAGGCAAACTGAGCCTGCAATATTTCATATTTGTCGTGATCCGTGGCTTTAAAATTTCCCTTTTCGTCAATTGTATTATCACAGTAGCGATGATCGTGCCATGTGACGGTCGTACAAACTCCCCTTACATTAATCATTGCTGTTATCAATTACCACATTTGAAGGGCGTTGTGCACCGTATATATATGTGCAAAATACTGTATTAAGATCAACCCGGGGCTAGGCGACGTGAACGGTAATATGCATTTCCATAACTGCCCACGAAGAGGCTTACTTAAACCGAACCTGCAATACTTTGAAATTTGTGTTCGGTGACTTTCAAAGTTAACGTCTATTTACAAATCAGAACTCTGAACTATAACAAAAATAATATCTTTACCAAGTAAATGCTAAGTTAAGGAAAGTAAGACCGAATATACAGTTTAAAAGTCTAATGTTCAGACAACATGGGCATTTAAAATTCATTTTTAATTAAGAACGATCTGTTGCATAAGAGCTAAATGTTAAAAGCACGAAGTGATTAATCATTAACTTGGACAACGGTAGTAAGCGCAGCTGTTGTATAAAAAGTTTTCCAGAATTACACGGCATTGTAAAAAAACAATATTCAAAGGACTTAAGAGTACTTATATTGCGAATTGCGTATTGGTATATTTTGGTATTTTTGTAGCTTTTGGGAAGGAGATATAAATTATCACAGATCGCATCGACTTTTTTGAGATTTCTGATATTCCGCTCAGACATTACTATTCAATTCAAATTTTCCGGGTTGACTACGCACTGTAAACGTCTCCGGTATCTTACGCGTTGTAATACATCACGCTTAGCTGAGTGCGATGTAAAATGGAGCATCATCAAAAGTATTTGAAATTGAAAAGAAGAGCTGATGATTTACAGTTATTTTTCTCCTATTACCAAATTTTGACATTGATTCTTTTTGCTACATCTAACCGATACCATGATTCAATGATATAAAACCCCATTCTTTAGACAAGTATCTGTCTAAAACAATATGAATCCCATAAAAGACATTTCAGCCAAAATCAGCGTTGCCTTATGGGTTCGTGGCATGCAACTTCTATTTCTTTTCTATATAAAGGTTCAGTTTTGTTTTCCTATTCCAAACAACTCCTTTCAGATATTGTTAAATTTCATGATCATTAAAAATAGACAAAAGGGAACTTTAAAAACAAGAGATGATATATTTGAAAAAAAGTAGTATGGGTAATCTTGGTATTTGACATTATCGACCCTATTTCTTGTCAATTATACGGGTTTATGACATAATATATTTTAATATAAATATAGCAAATTTATAGGAAACAGTTCGTTCTTTAAACAACGTTAAGGTTCACGTTTGCTTCAGAAAATGAACGTTATTTTTATAATGGTTCAGATGCACATTTTCTTGTTATTTATTAAAGCCACAAGCAAAACTAATTTTTGATAAAGAAGTTGAGACGTTTTAAAAAAGCTTAGAGCCAAACATTTAAAGCTTTCTGTTTGACCGAATTATGTTTTTCTATACTAAAATTTTTTTTTTTAATTTGGGCCGTCTACAGTTGCCATTGCACTTCATCGAAAAAAACAACTTATCAAAATCTCTCTAAAGGTAAATTGCAGTTCAATAACACTTACAAAATAAATGTTATTAAAGTATCTTTATTTTTCATACATTAACAAAAAATAAAAAATAACGAAAAATAGCCTAAATTTGATTTACATCCAAACATAAAAACTAAACAACAGGAAACATCAATTTAAATGTATCCATGAGATAAATGATACTAAAATAAAAACAAAATGTTGTTTCATTTTGTCTTATAAATATGTAAAATGTGAGATCATTGATAAATTGTGTTTGGCCTTGGATTGTCTGGTCGGGTAAATATGTAAAAAAATAAAATGTTGTTTTTTATAATTGAAAGTTCTTTAAAAAATACAAAATAAAATTGTCAGAATGGACATTAAAATTAATTTTTATATTGCTCAGTTTTTGTTTTTTGATGTAAATAGCATAATTTTGGGAGTGTAGGTCAATTTTCTTTACTGCGCAAACTGTTCTATAGTGTATGTACAATAAATATAAATAAATAACAGTTTTTACAAATTTTTATTGAGTTGCATTTTGCTGTTAGAAAGATTTTCAAAATGTTCGTTTTTATCGCCGACTGTGCAATGACAAACGGACACACGCTCATGTTCTCTGTGGAAAGAAATGCTACAGAAAATATAACTGATGATTAGCCGTTTCAAGGTAATAACCATCGAGTTTTCTTTACTTTGCTTCTTAAGTCTTAAATTCAAAATGAGTTGTATGATAAACCTATGCACTCTATCAATTTTCCAGTTGGCTTTGTAGGAATGCTGCTTTTTGTCCGAAGTTGCAATTTCTGTTTCAACCTTCTACTATGTTTAAATTTTTCTTTAACAATCATGTGCGAGTTCAGCGACTAAAAGTCAACCGGGTTTCTTACCTACCTTTAACTGATATAAATCCGTGTGCTTTTAACACTGTAAGTTGTGTATGAAGATTGGAATGAGTTCACAAGCAACTTGTGTTTGTCCTTCCTGATTTGTGTGTTACAACGTTTTTAGACATCAATGTGCGGCATCTGTGAGTTTGCCAATGACAGTTTGGCACTGGAGATGTCCATTGCAGTTTCGTATTTTAAATTGTTATGGCTCAGTTATATGTTTATAACTTGTTAATTTGGCATTTGTTCTATGAGCTCTTTTGGGGCTTTTTGAAGGCTGTATGTTTTGAACATGTTTATTTTCAAATGTTTGTATATGTATTTTTCCAGGATCCTCTATCATCATAAGTTTGTGTGATGACATTCTTAAATTGTTTCTATTTTATAATTATGCTTGCTCTCCCTCTTTACTGGTTGACTGTGTTGGGAGATTGTGGCTGTTAACATGACTATTCCTAATGTGACATTTTCACTTTTATGACAGGCTTATGCTGTTAACTCTTGTTTGCTCTTCTTTGTTAAAAACACTTAATTCTACTAATAGTATAAGGCTACAAACTCAGATGAATTGAGAAAATATAAAGACTCGAGAACTTTCTATGATGACATGGAACTAGTGTATCAAAACTAAAGAATATAAAAAAGATGAAAAGGTAACTTTGAAAGCCATCGAACACGACAAATATGAAAATATTGCAGGCTCGGCTTGATTGAGCCTGTTCATGGACAGTAATGGAAATGCATATTACTGCCCATGCCGCCTAGCCCCGGGTTGAGCGCAATTCAATATTTACACCAATAAACAATAGAATTTTGGCCATCCCAAACGATGGTATGCATATGGCGGTGGACATGGAACCTTCAATGCGGTATTTTCAGATTAATACCATTCCATGTTGTGCGGCGTATGGTTCCCAGATAAAAGAATGAGTTTGTCCTAAACGAGAAAACAATGGGCGGAACTAAACAAAGTAGAATTTTGACTGGGGATCTTAGAATATAAATCCTGCATATCACAGACAACGCCAAAGGCAAAATTTAAAAAGCAGGCAATAAAAATTGGGGGTGATTGAACAATATCAAAATCTATATTGGCTGGGAAATTGAAACCACATATTTCAAAACTGGCCGAAATGTTAAAACAAAAATAATTTTAGAACGAATGAGTGTTAATTTAACTAAATTGCAATGAATTATAAACCTATATTTGTAATATTTATGAAAAAGGGCTGCCGTTTCGTCTGCTTGTCACTCTGATGACACGATTTAATTTCTTACTGTTATACATATATCCTTGTATTACTGGCAGTTTATAATCAGGATAGGAGTGTTGTAGGTGAAATACAAACGCAAAACTTCATAACCGATACTTTCTATTCAACAAAATGAAGTAATACTGAAGCGTTTAAATTAATACCATTTAAAGATTTCAAAACCAAAAATCAATGTTTCCAACAAATTCATCCAATTAACTTTAATATCACAACATGCTTTCATTTACAGATACATAACATGTCCAGTGCTTGAATGAAAAATACGGACACATATAATTTCTACACGTATGTATTTAATAATATAATATATATTTTTGATACGAGTCTCTCATAGTGAGAAAAATAAATATCATTTATCAAAAGTTTCTATATAACAGATGAAAATTAATCTATTTTCCAAATCGCATAAATCTTTTGTCGGCAGTGTCTGAATTTCTACCAAATCTCATGAATCGTTTGTCAGCTTCCTTGTCCATAGAGTTTCGTCCAAATCTCATGAATCTCTTGTCGGCAGAAGCGTCAAAACTGTCTCTACCAAAACGCATAAACCGTTTGTCAGCGTTGGGGTCTTCGTCAGCCGGGTCTCTACCGAACCGCATGAACCGCTTACCAAATCGCATGAAACGTTTGTCTGCATTAGGGTCTCTTCCGAAGCGCATGAATCGCTTGTCCTTGTCTTCGTCTTCCTCTGAGATTTCGTTTTCATCTCCTCCTAAAAAAGAAATAGGAGTGTTAATGGTGTCTTAGCATAAATGACTTAAACGTGGAAAAGGGATTAACTAAGGTAATTATTAGAATATTTAATCAAGTAAAGAATAACAGTAATGTTAAAATTGTTAAAATTCGTTTCCACTGTTAAACAATATCGGTACAAGTAGAAGCAGTATATAATATCTATTATAATTATTATTATTATTATTATTATTATTATTATTATTATTATTATTATTATTATTATTATTATAGTTATAGTTATTATTATTATTATTTATTGACATATTTAAGGCTGCCTTAAAACACCAAATAAAGGAAATAATTTTTATAGGACACACGATTTTTTGATAGCTGTTACAGATAAATAATAATCTGTTTTGAACGGTTTGTTGTATAATGAAAACAAACCTCTTCCGAATCGCATAAATCGTTTGTCAGCCAGTTGATCTTCGTCTCCTCCTCTACCGAACCTCATGAATCGTTTGTCAGCGAGTGAATCCCGTCCGAACCTCATGAATCGCTTATCTGCTTCTTCACCGCTTTTGCCGAAACGCATAAAACGTTTGTCCATATCCTCTTCGCCATCAGACGTCCCACCTCTGCCAAATCTCATGAATCTCTTTCCGAAACGCATGAATCTCTTTTCTTCTTCTGTAAGATCCTCAGGATTTCTACCAAATCTCATAAACCGTTTGTCTTCCTCCATTTCTTCTGGATCTCTACCGAACCTCATGAATCTTTTATCTTCTTCCATCTGCTGTCTGCCAAATCTCATAAATCGTTTCTCTTCTTCAGTCATATCATCTGAGTCTTTTCCGAACTCCTCCATGAACTGTTTTTCCTCGTCGGTAAGCTCTTTCGGATCTCTGCCAAATCTCATAAAGCGTTTATCAGCAGCCGTGTCGGTTTCGTCCCGAGTAGCATCTCGTTTTTCTAAACTACTTGCAGTTTCTGTGGGTGTTTCTATGACTTTAGAGTCTGATTGTTTATTTTCTTCATCTGTTGAACGTTTTTTTCTTAAATTTACATCATGTGTTATTTCAAAGTTTCTTATTTTAGCAGTAAGAGCAGTTAACAAGTCATCTATACTACTTGTGCTACCTCGCCCAAACCTTAAAAATCTTTTGTCTTCAACTGGATATAAGTCTCCTCCTCTACCGATTCTAAGGAAAGAATTTTCATGTGCTTTCCCGAAACGGAAGAAACCGTCATCCGAAAGTGCCCGTCCGAATCGTAGAAATCTTTTATCTTTTGAAGATTCTAATCCTGAAAGAAACAGATTTACGTAACCAGTGTACTAATATTCATAATTAATTATATTTAAACTGCTATGTTTCAATATTTCAACATATCATGCGTCGTTAATAATTTAAAAAGACAAGTCTCTTTCTTCCTTTAATAAAATTCGTTTATAATTAAGGACATTTTATGTGAATGGTTGCAAAGATACTCAAATTTTACGCATGTTATGCCAAAAAGGTTTTTGTAGTTTACTTAATGAAGTTTTTGAAATTATTTTTGTCCAGTTTTCAAATTCTTTAAGTGTTGGTGTCGTTTATAAATACGCAATAATGCATCATTGAATAGTTAACGCAGGAAGTGACTTGATTTACTTAATATAATTTAAATGACTCAATCGGTTAGTTTTAATTAATGTGCACTTACAAATTAAATCGGTCTATTGATGAGGATTTACAAATAAAATCAGTCGCTCCGCAGCCGGGCTAGACAATTTTTTTAATGCTCGTTAGTAAACACTAACATACACGTAAAATAATACACCTGAAAACTGGTTTGACTCTGTGAAAACGTGACATCAAGTAGTTGATTTCATTTCTTGACGTCAAAAAGTGTAAGGTGACATTTATTATTATGTATTAAGACGGAATAAAAATACAAAACAGTGAAATCTTATTATATTGTGTTTAGTAGAAAGTGAAATATAAAGTTGTGTACTTTCTAAAAATAGCAAACACTGAAACTACAAAAACTATCACCAAATGCACATTTTCGCATGGCACCGCGCATTTAATGCACGTGAAAAAATCAGTTCTTAATGTGTACGCATATAGTCAAGCTTTTTATCAGTTGAAAAATTACCCGATATGTTTTCAATTTCCAATAAAATTTTCTCTTAGTTAAAACAAACAGTTCCGATGATAAACGTGTTCATGTATCACAATAAGTAAAAGTGTATATAACTTGATACAAAATGTTTTATTATCTCTTATTACTACTAAAATATCAATAAGGTATTTTCAATAAACCTAGAATTCAAGCTCGTTTGTTTCCCACTAAATCGAAATTTTAATCGAAAATACTTACAGCTTCGAAACCTATATTTTCTTAACTGTTGAATAAAAACTTATTAGTTCATTGAAGTGTTTTCTTGAAACAGGAGCCTGATTTATAACGTCCCTTCAATGGCGACACTTTAGCTTAGCATTTTGACACGTTTCCTTAAGATAATCTTCAGAAAAAAAATTGATGGGGATTTTGTGTGCAATAAATTATATAGTGCGTGATAATTAGAAATCTACAGCTTGCATGAGGGAATTTTTCCAATCTCCACAGATGATGAATGCTATAAGTCGCGTCAAAATTTAATATTTTAAGACCGTCACTTGAGAAACATAAGGTCCCAGTTGCGTGCAACAAAGATTTTAGTTCTCAGAATGAACGATTTCCGCTGGTGACTGATTGTGTTGGAAATCGTTTGTTTACAAAACCAGCAGCGAATCGTTGTGTTCGTTTTGTCCTTCGGGCACGGCACGGAGTCCTCGGGGAGATGTCGTAATTCGTATTGTAGAGTTAGAATAGATTGTTTCTGACAAGCTGTCGGCGTCAATAACATAACAATGCCAAGAAATCCAGGGCTGCTGCTGATCGAACAGTTTGTTAATTCTTGTTGCATATATGTAACCTTCATATCTAGTAGAGGTTTAAGTATGTCAGTTTGGAATTCGTATTCTTAAAAAAAAATAAGAAAAAACACTTAGCATCCTCTTGAAAATTACGTCGATAATATTTCTATTTTGACATGTGTAAAATTAACAATATTTCTTTTCTTACAGGAGAATCGATTCGCATCTTCACAAATATTTTTTTAAATTTTATTTTCAATTTTATACAACACGAAATAGAATAATGTGAGTATAGTATCAATTTGGCTTAGTTTCAAAGGAGTGAAAAATGAAAATAACTATAAAAACAAACAAACTTTAAACATCTTTTAATTTCATTTAAACTTTGTCGTTGATCGATATTTTTCTGGTAAATTTCTGATAGCATTGCTTTAAAATTTAACAGTTTTTCCTTCAGCGTCAACTGTCTACAACTGTCTTGTTCACTAGCGATTGGCACAGTACAACCGAAAACACAAGAAGTTTACAAAATTATCGTTTAATAAAAAACACTTTTGGACTTGAACATTATTTAAAACGTGACTTAAATAAAAATGAAAAATTTTACTTGAAATTTAGAAGCCGTAATCATTAACTTCCAATCGAAGTTGGAAGATGGAGAAATATCCCATACGAACAATGAAAATGTCCATATTGTATTAACTGCTTAGGTGACGAATATCATTACATCATGGAGTGTCAATATTTCTCTCAAAAAAGAAAAAAAATACATTAAAAAAGTATATTATGAAAGACCAAATGTAATAAAATACAACAGTTGAATGAATACACATTGTAAGAATGAATTTAACAAACTTTGCTTATTTGTAAGAGAAATTCTATCAACTGACATCATTTAATTGTCTTTTATTATTTAAATATTATTTACATATTTATGTAACACCTAACAAAATAGTTAACGTACTTGAACTCATTGCGGGCATTGTTTAATAAAATGTTTATTGTTAAGGTCATTTTCCCGCTGCTATATTGAAATTACTCATCTAATGTACTTTGTGCATGTACTTTCAATAGGTTACATTACTATGGTATGATTGAACTTAATTAACCTTGCTTATTTGTAAGAGAAATTCTAACAACATTATGTAAATTGTTTTATTATTTAAATATTACTTACATACTTATGTAACACCCCAAGAAAAAAATTAATGTACTTGAACACACTGTGAGAATTGTTCAATAATGAAAATGATTTTTGTTAAGGTCATTCTCCCGCTGCATTAATGAAATTACTCAAAAATGTATTTCCAATCTGCTACATTATCATTGTATGTCACGATACCTTTATTACATTTTTCTCAACAATGAGCCTCGTATATAAGTATGATGTTTGTTTTTGCCTCATGTTTACAGGTATTTATGTACTGGGTGTAGAAAATAAACTTGTAAACTTGTACAAAGTGTTAACGTAAGATGATGGACGTCTATAGCCTCTAAGTAAAAGAGAAGAATGGTTGCGAAATTTTAGAGTTACCAAGAGTGTTATTATTCAAAAATTAAAAATTAACCGGTCTATACCAAATGTTCAATAAAAAAGTATACCGACAGATATCTTAAGCATTTGTAAAAATATTTGTTGTTTTTTTTTAAATAATTTTTGACGGCAACCTATACGCAGCTGGGTGAATGATGGTGAATCCTTACACACTGTAAAAATTATACTTTTACTTTAAAAATAATGTAAGTAACCAAGAATTAAAAAACACACGTATTCGGGGTGGTTAAATCTTTTGATAATGAAAAGATGACAGAAGGATAATAACAGTTATTATTTGTTAATTTAATTAAAAATAAATGAGTGGCGTTGTTAAATGTCAAATAGCTAAGTTTAACAACATTTATAAATTGACTTATCACAGTTGATTCAACCTTATGTTTATTGATGTTGTTTATATCCTGAAAGACTTGGAATCATAGAACCAATATTTACTGATTAAAAAGACCACGAGAAGCATTCTATCTTTAAATACATCTAAAAAATTCCTCTGTGTCTACGATCTATTTTGATAAATGGTGTTTTAGTCCCATTGGTAAAACGTAGGAATTGATGAGCATGAAATATTTCTCCTTTGGAATATTTGTGATGATAATGTTGTAATTTTGTTCAATGACACGACACATCTTGACACACATATTCAATAACCAACCTTACAGCGCAACACCTACATGTCTGAATTGAGAGATTCTTTATATCAAATACTATTATTAAAACGGGGGATCAAACCAGCGATCCCTGGACTCGGAGGCTAAGTATCATTTACAACCCAATCTATTCGTCGAAATTTTACGTCTGTTACCGAAGCAAAAACCATTACTTTATAGTTTCTTGTATTCATTTGAAACAATGACAAATTTGAAACAGTATGATAAATGGTATTCATTTATTGAATATATTATACAGTGGACGATGTGAAAAGAAAAGTTTGCGTTGACATAAGAAATCATTTGTTCTACTATAGCCTGCGCTATATTGTTGTGTCAGCACATTTTGAGTAATTCATACGGTTTCGGTGCAAAATAGTAATAAACAATGTTCTTTGTTGAAATTTTGCACTATACGCTCACAAGTATGTTGAACGGTTGTAGAGGAACACATTAAAAAGGAGCAAATAACGATTCACGACAACCGAATATTTATGCCAATATTGCTCTAAAAATTTGGATCAGTACGCATTAATGTTTCATTGTGTCAAGCGAATATAATTATATTGGAAACACCGCATTCAGTGATTTATCATGGGGTATATCTAAAACAATTTAACATAATTAGTATGCAACAAGTGTCTATTAATGGACAATTATAAGATTTCAGTGTGCGTAATCAATTTAAAGTCCAGTATTTATCGTTAACTTTAATCATTGAACGATCTTCGGACAACCCTCTTCAGGGGAGAGTTTCACAATCCAATTAACTCATCAATATTCATGAGGCATGGCACGGTTGATTTAATTACAGCTACAGTTGCTGCAGAATGAGACGACAGAGGCTTTTCTGGCCACTAGTGACCACACAAATCGAGTTAACATTTATCATCTGGCTTAAAGCCATAAACAAAAACACTGTCACTGTTATTTAGTTAAATGTCTGCATCTGTGTGTAGATTATTTCGGGTGCAATTTAATGGAAGAACAGAACTTACATATATATTAGGACACATAACTTAGAATAGGAGAAATCAGATAATTCATTTTAAAACTTGAACTAAATAGATCTATATAAATAAAAGCAATTTTCAGAAACACAGCCTGTGTACGACGACGTTTAGAGAGGCGCAGGGGATGATTGATATTCCGACCGCTACGGCAACGTTGCCACATGCAACCGATCACGCTACCAATTAAGCTAGCCGGGTCAACCTTTAACCATGTTGCCTAGATAGAGCTTATAAATAATAATAATAATAAATATGACCATCAATTTATGACAACGGGAACCGATTTAGACTGATGACCCCTGAGACTTATTTGCGTAGAGGTACATCAAGCAATAAAGAAGAACTGAATTTGCCTTATTATTCTTTACCACCAAGTACATCTGTCGCTTGTTTGAAACTGGTTTAAATGTATAGATAACTCGAAAGCCATACAATCACGTCTGCAGCGCCTAACAAACCATGCAAGACACTGGCACAGTAAATACCATCCATATCCCCCAAAAGGATAAATAAGAGTGCAACGACCACATCATTATTACATGTGAGCTATGTCCAAACTAATAAGAAAAACTAATAGTAATATATCCACTTGCCTCTATTTAATTTAACTTTGGATTCATTTTCATGTACATAGTTTTACAATTTAATTTCTTATTAAAATGACCGTGACTTAAGAACTGAAACACATTGTAGACATGCGCAATTTTTCTAAAAATGTTAAACAATTTCTTTGATTTTAAGTATCCTGTTTTCACAAAATTATGTAATATTTTTTAACATTCAGTCGATGTTAATTTGATGATATGAGTGTTTTACTTAAATATTATTGTCTAAATTTTTCTTTTAAAATCTTTTTCAATTTGAAAAAAGTATCCGAAGTTTGCGCGTTGATTTTATAACAAAGAACATCAAAAGCGTCTGAAATAGTTTTCTTTATTTAATTTGTATTCGGAGCAAAATAAGCATTGAAAGTCCAAAACCAACAGTTAATTCTAGTTCATTCGTTATCACACCGTAACACGGGAATGATTTGGACATGTTATCCTCCAAAGCGTGTTCTTTCTTCACGCGTGTGGATTACACCTACAACTGTTTATCACTGTTTAGACTAACTCAATTACATGATAACGGTCTGAACTTTAAAGTTGATTGGAAGCTTGTTGAGAAAACAAACTTCAGGGGAATTTCGTTAACCAAATGGATTACTGTCTTACACTGATCTAAAATGTCCAATTATATTTGTTCCGACACTATATAAATCATTTTTTAGTAATTCATAACAGAGTTATTACAAGTTGAACAAATCTCAATACGTTGTACTATCTGGAATAGAAGGCATGTTTGTTTTACCAGTCCATAATTCTCTGGATTTTGCTTTTGTTTCAGAAGCACTTGGTCGTACTTGGAACCGTACAACAATCGTATGAAAATCGTTTGCAAATCGTGTTCAAACCGTGACAAACCTTGCTTGACCGAGTATATCCGTGCTTTGTTCATACATACTCGTGCTACATTCGGGTCTAAATCGTACTTACTCATCCCCAGGAACGGTTGGAGCTCTATACTCGTACCAGTCAACCCGTGTATAACCGAGTATACCGTATTGGAACCGTGTGCCAAACCGAGTTCTGTGTGAGACAGGCTTAAATCGACGCATGCGCAAACTGGAACCGGGTTCGCGGTGACGTATAAGGTTACTTCAAAATCAAACTATTTAACAAACCGCTCTATCGCAACATTTTTTAATAATTTTAGTTATTGCTGATATAAAAGATCACGTATATTTATTAATCACTTACATCGGCACAGTTAAGATTCCTTATTATTGTAGTTTCATGTAATTTCGCCGGTATCAAATTTCGAGCTGAAGATATCAATCACATCCTCGCGTCGGCATAAATACGCGCATTTGTAATATCTAATAAAAAAAAGATAATCAATGTTTTGATTTCGCTGGTGTTTGATTTCGCGCATTTTCCCTTGCGCCAAATAATCGAATATTAGCCCTAGCAGAAAAAATTGATACCTGTAAAACAATAACGGTCTTTCAGCACGGGTACTGCACACACTGGCTTGGCATGTGATCGTCAATTTATGCGAAGTTAGCTATGAACCGTATCATTATCGAAAAGACAATGAACTTCTGTTATGTCACTCTTGGATGATTTCTCGACAAAGAATAAATGAATAATTGTTGCTATAGTACTATTTGTCATCAATTTATAGCGGAAATTATTATTTATATTATCAGAAGCATGGAACCAGAACAAGATCAGAGCAAAGCAAATAACTTTAGCGAAATGCTCTGAACGATTGCCAGACCAACTACATCATCCGTCAGACAGAAATTGATGATCTTTATAATTCTTTTAAAGACTGACATTTAAGGGGTCGCCAACATTGCAATTGGCGAAAACTGGCTAAAATTTCATTAATGGATTTTGGGGGAAATACTTATTGCCACCTAGATTTTAGTAAAGAAATGTATTTAGCTAAGGATCTAGTTAATGCTTGCAAACATTAACTACATGCTTAGCTAAATACATTTCTTTACTAAAATCTAGGTGGCTATAAGTATTTCCCCAAAAATTTAGTTTTGAAATTTTTGCCAGTTTTCGCCATCTGCAATGTTTGCGACCTCTTAAAAACTAAAACTTTACTTTACCATTTAAACCTGACATAACATACTTCGACCAGCATAGACCCGCTTATAAATATAATGGACACAATTTTATAGAACAGAACACACATTTTTGTTTTCACCGGCATTTAGAATGAACGTCATACACGAAAAATATAATTTGAGCGAGTCCATTTTGTTCAGAGTGGTGTTTCAGTAATTGATCGAATAAATAGCAAACAGTGTTGAACCGATTGATTTAAGTCTGAACATGGCTGAAGGTTATAAAACTGAGATTGGAAACCAGTCTCAAATCTCAAGCATCTGGTCGCCATTTCAGTCAATCAGATCCTTGACATTTGAGACTGGTTTCCAACCTCAGTTTTATAACCTTCAGCCCTGGTCGGATATGTGACATTGGCTGTAGTTATCTTCTCGAAAACTAGTCTCAATAATCTTTCACGACATGACGTCCGTCGATAAAAATTGTATTCGTCGAGAAATATTCAAGGCCTAAATATATGAAAAAGACATCAGAGTCTACAATTGACTTGTTTAATTATATAGTTATGTTGTGCTGCTTTCTGCATGGGACCTATCGCGAAATGCATAAAACGCCTCCCCGTACATTCAATCAGTACTGTAATCAATTTTCTTGCCCGTTGAGCAAGATACTTATATTTGTGTAAATATTGAGTTGCGGTAAGGGGCTTGGCGATTTGAGCAGTAATATGGGCTGAAGGTTATAAAGCTGAGATTGGAAACCAGTCTCAAATCTCAAGTATCTGATTGGCCTAAATGGCGACTGGTCGCCATTTCAGCCAATCAGATGCTTGAGATTTGAGACTGATATCCAGATTTTGTTTTATGATCTTGGGCACTGCAATATTTTGATATTTGTCATGTTCGGTGGCTTTCAAAGTACATTTTTATTTATTTCATTTTTTTCTGCGTTACACTTCGAACTATGTTCTTCTTTTGGAATGTAATTTATTGACATTTTGCATGTAGTTGTACCTTTACTGTACGATTTTACAGAAAAGCCCCTTTGTAGTTTCTAAACGCCTCTATGTATTTAGCTATTTAATGACCCTTCCAAGGCAGTAATCTTTTCTTTGTTTGCAGTGACGTATTTGAAATTGATAAATCTATAAAACCATGCTTTCTTTTCTTCAGTGCTTTTGGATTGGTTGGTGGGATGCTTGTTTTCTGGGTTAAGCTATTCCTGATATGCATATTTCACCTCTTTTCCATAAAAACCGCTTTCATTAAAAACTGCAAACGTTAAAAGAAATTATGTAACTCTATTTCCTGTCTGTTACAGACCAGCCAATTCATATCAAATATTTTCTTTACGGTCTCTTACTGAATCAATATAAAGGAAAACGTTGAGATCCAGAAATTGAACTGTTCAAGTGTATAATACCAGCAACAATCATATCATAAACCTGACAGACCAATACGAAAGGTTAAACAAAGATCGTGCTCAAGCATATTGTTTATAATTGGATGTATAAGATACTTTTATTATCTGCGTAAGGATGGATAATTCACATTGATTTGGAGAGGACCTGGGTGTTTCTGATATTTCTTAGAACGCTCTCCAAGAAATTTAGTTAACCACTGTATTTGTAGCAATAAAGGGATGATAGTTGTCAATTGTTGACGATTTATAGGCAAATGCATCCCGTAAACCGCGTGTTTCAAAATCTTGTCGATCAGGAAAAATCGCAAGAATTTGATTTATTTTCCTGAACTAAGCCCAATGCGCTTACATAAACATCGTTTCCGTTTCTTACATTTTTTTCTAATATTGTTCTTGTTTAATTCGTAGAAAAATGATGTTTTTCTGCAATTTAGTTCGTTTTAAAATATCGGGTTTGAACATATCATGTATGATGATTAGTTTGAAAGATTTTGTTCTTACAGGCGATACAATAATGTACAACTCGATATCAAGTGAAATATGCATTTCAGGAATATCCAAGCTCTAAAAACTAGACCTCCTACACAGCCAAAAAGCAGAGGGGGAAATAGAGCTAAAGTTCAAATGATTAATTTCAAACAAGGCCTGGGGATTTTAAATGTAACTAAGAATATAATATCAAATACACCAATTATATGGAAATGACAAACCGAACGAAGTTGAGCTGATTCTGCGGCGCGCGAGGATGTTAGATTTCAATGTTGTGGTCTATCCATAATATGTTAAGCGTAACATTTTTCAAGTAAAGTTGAAGGGAAGACTGTTCATCCGGTTTAAACAATCATAATATTATGAAGCAATTTGCAATAGTGGAACAGTGTGTGCCTATAAACTGATTGAAACAAATTTTAAATTGGTAATTGATACAACGTTTGGTAAATTGAGACAAACTTGACTCCAGCCAAAAGTGATATTTTGTAAGAATATATAAAATTAGAATCTTTATTGTTCAATTTGTTGAAAATGTTATCTGTATTTGCCGAGCTAAAGGCAATGCTCGTAAACTACCTGAAACACTTTTATATTAGGTGCATTCTAAGCATGTTTTCAATGATATCAATCAGTGGTGTCATTTGCTAACTGTTGTCGCCAATGGCACAGTTGTTAATTTAAAAAAATCTGAACAAATAGTAGGATGACAATAAAAATTAATGGTGTATACGAACTAAATTGCAAGTTCGGTTATTAGAAACCGGTATCGTCTGTTCCATTTCGAATTGAACGTTTCTGTTTATTTGTTGGCTTACGAACGCTATCTTGATCTGACAAATTATGTTTATTTTTATTGCTCAAGTCTGAAGGAAGAAATGGCAGCCTATGTATTTTACCAGTGTTAAACATAAGCTCCATTGGCGTGCAATGTCACCGATGTACCTGATTGGTCGCCAATGTTAAATTTTAAACCGCACCTTATGAAAACCTACTGGAATGCTGTGTGATTTTGACATTAATAAATACTCAGTCAAATATAATTTCAAACTGTCTCTACCTGTAAGTAGTTGTTCGCATGCCTCTTCGTTTTCTGCACAGAGTTCAAGAAAGTCGTTTGCAAACACCCTTCCACTCAACCATTTTGCTAGGATGGCTAAAATAAGCCCAGTACACGTCCAAGTCCTCATACCCTTCTTTTAGTGCTGCTCTATTAATGTGTTGGGCAGTTCTGTAACCTGAAATAATGTACAAGAATTCATTAAAATATTGAAATGCGGATGATTACAGTGTTTTACTTTGATAAATATAAATTAGTTTACTGGTATATTAAAATTTGTTGTTATTTGGCAAGCATTATGTCATTTTTATTTCGAAATAATTTGTTACATTTACACAGTTTTCTAATGATCTTTATTTAATCTTTGTTAGTCGTTTTTGGTGTTTTGTTTACTTGATCAAATTGTTAACCCATATTCTGTTTTCACTCTACTATTTGGTTGTGTGGTAAAATGTGGCTATACCCGACATGCATCATTCACTTGACATCGACTTGTACATTACTGCGTTGGCAATTTGAATGAAACCTTTTAAATTAATCACTAGACATGAATTTTTCAAAATTTGTATTTTAAAACGATCTTAATTTCAGAAAACAACATATTTCTATAAGAATATTTGTGTTAACAAGTTGGTGTTTAATCATTATTTGATGATTTGGTTATGCAAGTGAAGAAAATAATCTTGTGCAAAGTGGGTTTGATTTACAGTTACATACTAAAAATAAGCAGTTTTAAATCCTTCATAATTATATGAACCTGTTTGGGCAAATGTGAGGCTGGTGCACCCTTGAACCTGGTTTTAACCCCATTAGCAAATTTGCCACTGACCGTTCAAATGTGGTAACTCCTCGGGTTCTCATTTTAGTTATTTGTTTGTGATGTCTATTTTGAAAATGATAATTTTTAACCCATGTTCCCTTTTATTTCATTTTTCGTCTGTTATGAGATGCTGCGTCTTCTGGATGAGGCCATTGTGAATATGCATATTTAATTTTTGCATAAGGCACTAACTCAGCAAAACGAATAAAATGTTTTCCATATGACTGATAGGTCGTGTAAATAATGTCTGAATTGGGAAATATTTAGACAAATGATCTGACGCCTAAAATGTTTCATTTTAGCCGTTTACTGATTTAGATTCCGGTATATTTCATGGTTCCAATCTTAATGTCTGTTTGAAAAGTGGATATACGTACATTACTTGACAAGCCAAGAATCGCGTTTCCTTCTCGTATGCAAATTTGGTAACATACACCTCAGCATTATGCAAAGAAACAGTCTCTGTTTATGTGCTTCTATTAAGCATTTTCGCAACTGAGAAAACATTTGGTAGAAGGAAAGACGCAATTGCAAAATACGATATCTAAAATAGTTTACTAATGGAATAAAGTTAATATAATTTAAAAAGTCATTTAGGGCATGCGTTCGAGATCAAATGTTAGGCCAAAATATAAAACATAGTGGGTAAATATTCGGACAAAAATACCAGACAACAAAATATTTGAATGGTTTTCTTACTCATATTGACTACGTGTTTGACATGCATTAAATACAAAACTAATATATGCATATCAGGAATCGCCACGCTCACAAAACACAGCCTCCCCACGGCGAAAAAGAAGAGAGGAAATGAGAGAGAGCATGTTTGTTATTAGTATGTCAATTCAAATAGCACGCCACAGACAATTAACGAAAAAAGAGAATCTTTGGGGATACCGCCTTGGAACGGTCAGTGGCAAAAAAAAATGCCACTGGGGTTTTAAACAAGGTTCTATGGTGCACCAACCTCACACTTGTCCCAACAGGTTCTCGTATCAACCTTCGAAAAAGGCGAAGCATGCTTATCAGGAAGAGCCACTCTTGGAAAACACAACAAATTCAAGATTTCTTTTATTTATTAGGATTGGTGCTCTTTTACATGATGTATCTGGATTGTGTACTACATTCTTTTCTTTTAATATAATTCCTCTGTTTTAGATAATAACATCGAATACAAGAGGAAACGGTATTTTCAATGGAGAAGGCATGTTTCTTGGAAATGTAAAGAAAGAAATTGAAATGTTACAGATGATCAAGTGTGTGTATTTTAAAATCTAGCACCCCTCCTTAAATATATTAATAAATTGTATACTATATATTTTTAATATAAATTATATGTTTTAGCACATTATTATATCAGCTTATAACCTTTGTATAACCAAAGATCAGAATGAGGTATTGTTAAGAAAAAAAGTGAAATATGTATATCAGGAATCGCCACACTCACAAAACACAGCCTCCCCACGCAGCGAAAAAGAAGAGAGGAAAAGAGAGCATGTTGTTATAAGTATGTCAATTCAAATAAGACGCTACAACCAATAAACGAAAAAGAGCACCTTGGGGTTACCGCCTTGAAACGGTCAATCGTAAAACAAATTACCACTGGGGGTTTAAAGCAGGTTCTACGGTGCAGAAATCAGACATAAAGATCAACTTCAAGCATAAGCCGTGCTCCTGGTGGGTATCCACAGGAACAACACGCAATATAGTGTGACAAACGATTGTTGTTGCAAGAAGCATACCAGGATACATTTCTTTGTGTCTCTAAATGTACTTATACTAAAATGTGCGTGTCTTTTAACAGAAAATAGATTCTTAACATTCTGTTTGCTAAATTTCTAACTTGTTTTTGAAGCGTGTTATGTTTTGTTTCTTTTAACACATTAAATGTTATAAGTCAACATGTCCGACATCAAGTTGTTACGAATAATGTAAAATGCTGTTCTGCTTGTGTACTAATGAAATCCAGGGAAGAAATTCCGAATGTAGCCTGTATGTGTAAGTGGGTGTGTTGACGTCATTTTATTTGTAAGTGGGTGTGTTGACGTCATTTTATGTGCAAGTGGGTGTGTTGACGTCATTTTATGTGTAAGTGGGTGTGTTGACGTCATTTTATGTGTAAGTGGGTGTGTTGCCGTCATTTTATGTGTAAATGGGTGTGTTGACGTCATAATATGCTCTCTGTGTACTTAAATATCCAACTATAAGGCACTATTTTTTATGTAACTAGGTTGTATTTGAGCCATTGTTAACGATTATAGCAAGTTTTAATACAAGGGAGGCTTTATATGTCTCTCAAAGATATCTCTCAATATGATTTTGTTCTTAGATTCACTAGGCTTCTTCGAAATTTTAAAAATAAACAAGAAGAACAAGTAGGACTGAAACCTAACCAAGTAAGTACCTCGCAACAATCATAACAGTTATCAATCATCAATCATGAGATTTAGAAGAACATATTTATCCAAGCCAATCGAATACGAATTTACTTAAAAAGCGTTGGTATATACTTAAAGAAATTAGAAACGCAACTTCCTTAAACAAAATATATATTTCATGTTAAAAGAAGTTGTGTTTCTTATTTCTTCAAGTACATATAATATAACACTTAGTAATATATTTTGTGTTTAAAGAAGTTGCGTTTCTAATTTCTTTAAGTATATTTATTAGTAACTTTTACAAACTGTATGATTGTAACTGCTGTGGTAGAGTCTGACAGCTGAAAAGGCGATGAGAACAACAAGCAGTGAAATTATTTCAGTCTAAGGAGTTAAACATGAATGAAAAGTTTTATTGACTAAAGGTATAATATGGGGCGCGTGACGGGAAATGGTACCTTCGGACAGTTTACGTCAATCTTTGATACATTCACGACGTCATAAATTTGAGCAGACAAAATTACTTATCATGTAATTCGCGGTAAAAATACCATTTTATTGTCAAAATGTGTAACAAAATCACATTTTAGTTATAAGAAATTGATTTACAGTTGTAAGTTCTTTCTAAATTTAGTAAAAACTAAAATATCACTAAAAATGTCCCAAGGTACCTTTTCCCGTGACGTGCCCCAATTATAAAGTCATTCTTGGACAACCTCAGACAGAAATAAGACATCAGCTGTTGGATTCCAGCATACATAGAACACCCGCCATTCTTAATTATGTCTTATGAATCTACTCCATCCCACGTGGACCACTCAAAAGCTTAACTTTGTTTTCAGGTGTTCAAAGTTTTACAATACAACAGTAATTCATACCAATCTAAATGCTACTGTCACGAGCTATTATTGTCCTACGCCGGATATCGTATATAATATTATGAAAGCCGTTGCCTGTTTATTGTTAATTCTCAGACAAATTGGTCGGCGAATGACTAATAATCGGATGATGACGTTCGTTATTTTATATTTTCTGGTATGGTATTGACATTTATGGTTACCAATAGATAAGTAAATAGATTTTTTGATTTTACGTTAAGAGATCACGGAGAAATGAACAGTGATAATAGTTATAATAATTCAACATTACTTTCCAAAAATTCTATCTCGGACTGCAAAATGGATCATTAATGTCTCTCTCTGATTTGATGCTTCCTTGAGAATCTTTTACATTTCTGTTTCCGCTGTGTCGTCAAAAAAATTTGTAGGTTTTACAATTTTTCAAGCTTGTCATTCATGGAACTTATTCCTTATTTCTGTAACTATGTGTGTGTGTGTGTGTGTGTGTGTGTGTGTGTGTGTGTGTGTGTTGACATACCTTTCCATTTAAATAAAAATGTCGGATGATGTTGTCGAGAAAAAAGTTCTTTAGTTTGTAAGTCAATTAGACGGATCACTGTAATTGTCATGTTTAACATAATTTCTGTCTAATGTTGCGACGGATATTAGGAAGCGAATATTCCGCTGGTTATTGTCCTATGTTTTCATGACGGGGCGGTGCGGACTGATATAGCTTATTTTGACAATGAAAATGTGTGCACACGTGCCTGTTCTTTATAAATTAGAATATAAGGGTCACAAAGCAATATAAGAATATAAATCGAGTTAGCTGCTGCGCATGACAATAATTCTTGATTAACCGTAACAAACACAAAACGTCTTCAAGTTCCTTACTATAGACTATTAGATAACGGAAATGACAAGTACAATATCTATACTTCCATTAACAAAGAAGAAATAAATAAAGAGCAACAATTATTATAACTTAGATCTAGTTTTCCCAAAATCCTCTGGGTAGGTTTGAAACGTTCTTTCAATTTAGGAAATTATTTACCAAAACATTTTCGTAATATGATCTGCCATGGGGAATAATAGCGAAATAAGCCTAGTTTTCCAGTTCAATATTCTTACACTTAACAAATGCTACAGAGACTTCAGCTCACACTTTCTCTTGTCTCTGTTTATTCACATGGCCTTCTTAAGCAGTCTCATTAAAAGCTCGGCGGAAAAATACCATAGGAATTTATCTTCACATACATCTTCTTTCATGATCTACTTACATTAATTCTCATACTTCTGACCTATTTATTCTATATGAAGAATAAATTTGCTTCACCGGAATTTTCCTCATACTTAAAGAACCTTTTATACTTTATAGGGTAATACGAAATAGTCAGTTTTTATTGTGTAGATTTTCAAAGTACCTACAATTCTGTGCCTGATAAATAACTACTTATTAATAATGCTATACTGAAAGTAAAATACATGTAACTTCGTTCTTATTCCATTCCTGACACTTTCTGCAAGCGGATTGTTGCATAAGGATTTGTATTAATGATTATTTATCCGAGTAAGATATAATAAAACACGTTTTTATATCACTAGTTATAGATAGGTATATTGACAAAAAAGGGTTTAATTTGAAGTTAATAGAGATCAATAAGAACGAACTCTTTGTTGTATGTTAATTATGCGAAGCTAAGACTGATAAGGCGATCTCTTGAGACAACAGGGCATAAACATATTTTGAAAATAACAAAATCGGGTTATTAGAGTCCGTTCGCAGAGTTTCTTGATAATGCACAATCTCCCGCACACACCGTCACCGAAATAACTGTACTCGACTCGTTTTACTCGTATTATTTTCACCTGGCACTGCACGAATGGGCTCCACGATCACATTAGACCAGTAATAAGTATAAAACTGAATTGAACTCGAATAGAAGGCGGGAGAAGTGTGAGATTGAATCCCGATGGTAAGCATAGGTGCTGGTTTCGCAAATATTAGCAACAACGAAGACGACCTGTACCTGAAGTCGCTGACAAAATGATATAACTGTGCTAAATATTAATCAGCAAAGTTTGGTTATGAGTTCTAAATATTCAAATATATTAATATCATATTCATCACTGAAGTTCTTACAGTATCTCGAATTACGCGGTGTTCCATGACCTTTTGTTTTGTAATCTAATTATGAGACTTGGACGCATTTTTTATTAGATGAAAAGGCAAACAGCAGCCTTTTTACGCACACATGTAGGAAAGAAACAACAATTTTAAAATACGAGTATAACCGGCAAAAACTTAAAGATTTCGGGGGCTAATGATAAAACAAACAAAAAGTAATGCTGGGATAGGATTTCTACTTGAAACTGTCAATGGCTAATCTTTGAAGCTTGTTTATGTCTTAACTAGTGGTTTTTTTTACATATTATCTTAACACTTATCAGTGGCAAAGATTTTCTAAATGAATCCGTACGAGTGGGGTAATAGCAATAGTAGTAACAGTAAAAGTAGAAATTAAATAGACGTACGATATTACTGACAAATGACTCCCTATACTTCATCGTGTATAGTAATCCTATTATTTTATTTGCAATATCAAATTATAGAATGTATAAAACAAACATTTTATCAATGACTCAAATATCTGTAAACAAACCTATTTATAAATGCATATTGAGTTAAAGTTAATGCCATATATATACCATAATCTACAAAATTTTCATTCACTTGGGCACAATAGCAAGGGCACCGTATTCGGGAAGGTAAAAAAGTATATAATAATTGCATTTTATCATCAGTTTATATTGTCAAAGAGTAATTGTTTCTCATAAAAACATATCATCTTAAAACTCGAAAAAACAGTTTTGCCTATAAAATTTAACCGCTTAAAAACTGTTCAGGAAATTAAATTCGAGTTATTTAATGGAGTTCTGCCTTTGATTAGAGTTTAACGATTCCCATACGAGATATTATTGTTGCAAGAATTACATCCTAAGGTCTGCAATAAACATCCTTTATCCAGAACTCAAAAATGTATTTTATTCCGACAATGGAACATTTGCGGTATTCAAATTGGTGATAAATAATGAAACGCGTATTAAGTAAAACATCTTAAATCAACCTTTGCGTTATTATTTTGACTTTCCTAATATTTAAATACAACTAATGTTGTGTACAAAAATCTTGCATTTCAAGAGTTATTTTTATTTCACCAGATATTATAAAAAGCCCTAGTTGTAGTTTACTAATTACAAAATATTATATTTCAGTCTATTGTTACATAAAACTATCATACATTTAAAAGATTATTTTTAATTTGTTTTAACATTCCACTACTTTCGGTTTGCGTTCGCCCTTTTTTACAATCACAATAAAGTATTTCGATATTAATTTATATGCTCAACTGATTGTATCAGAATATTATCTCGTAATTTAAATCATAATAAAAAATTATCTTACCTAATGTCAATATAGATTCAATCAAAAACAATTTTCTTTTACACAGTTTTATGAGCCTATAGATATGTGAATGGCAAACGAGTTTTGATAGGATTCCGTGTCCCTTGTGCAATAATGTTGCCAACATTGATACAGCGGGCTGCCGGCTGTTTGATTAGAAATGATCAACTGTCCTATTGAATTATGTGTTATTGCTCTGCTACCCTCTGTGGGACTGTTAAACAGGTTCCATGGCGTACGTATGAATGCATAAAATCTGCTTATTGCTCATTGTTTGTACAAGCAGTGTGGTAAATTGTGGTTACTGTAATTGTTTTAACGATTTTGAATACTGAAATAGACATCAAATGTCAAACAACAAACAAGGCGTACAATCGCCTTTGATTGAGCATACCTAATATAAATAGAGTTCCAAATTTTATTTTCATTGGGATCAGTATAGACAGTTTATTTGGCTAAAACACCCTTGTGGAATGATATTTGGTTATAAATAATGAGTCTGATATGAAACACCGATCAATGTCGGAGAGAAAAAAGAACAAAATGAACGTTGTTTCAGACATTTCCACACTATAACAAATGGAAATATTCTCATGATGTAAACATTTTTACATTTTAATGAAAGAAATTTCAAAATAAATAATACTACATGTAGTTGTACTGAATCAGCATAATTAATGGACGTTATGGTTCATATATAATTTTAACACCAAATTTGTTGTTATGGCAACACCGTCAACATTATTTTAAGTGTCACGTGAGTATTATAATCCTGAAAACAATGAAAGAATTTTTCAATTATGAAGAGAGAAATCTCCGTTTGTGACCCATTTATACGACTAGGAAGAGACCAGAAAATTAAAAGTCAAACACACATTTACAAATATCTGATATCATTTAAATTTTAAATATATGTAAGTCCTAAGGACACAAACTATGTTTGTCAGAATCATTTGTGCATTTAAAATGGTGTTCTGTTGTTTAGTTTTTGTGAATTGATGTATATAGAATTTTAGGGACTTTTAAGATATAGTTATTTTTCTGTACTTTTCTTACGTGTCTTAGCATATGCAAAGAAAAGACGCATTAATAACATATATTCGTGCAAAGTTTCATTGAACGGCATTTTGCCATTAGAGAGATTTGATAATTTTCTTTTTTAACGATGAAGGTGAAATGATAACTGTAAACGGCCCTGATATATGCACGGTGAAGTCAGGGTGCAGAAAAAACATTGGAACAGTTTTTGTTAACAACAGTAGTCGACTTAAAGGTTCGCTTTCTATTCTTGATATATATGTTTTTATTTCAATAGTCTGGAATTAGTAAGGTGGAGTTTTTTGTTTATGGTATTCATAAAAAGCCATTGGAGATCTTGAGACCGACCGATCTCGACCCAAAGAAAGACTCATGCTTCAAGCAATGATAAAGGTCGTTAGGGATGAATTTGCCTTTCAAATAACAATTACTGGAAGAAAGTATTATTGTTTAATAATAATTGTTTGATAATTTATACTTTTTAAGCACCTACGCATTTAACAATACTAATCGAAGCCGTTTGAGGAACATTGTGTGTTTCCTACAGAAATATCCATGTCGTCATAGCTAACAAATACATCTGGTGTGAAGGTTATAAAGCTGAGATTGGAAACCAGTCTCAAGTCTCAAGTCTTAAGCATCTAATTGGCTGAAATGGCGACTAGTCGCCATTTCAGCCAATCAGATGCTTGAGATTTGAGACTGGTTTCCACGCTCAGCTATATAACCTTGGGCACTGGAGGAGTAGGCTCAAAAGCACCACATCGGATTACTTACTCACATGTTTTGCTTTAATCGTAAGTCTAAATTGTCTTGACAAAGATTAACTACACGTGGTGAGGTTATTGTTATTTTGCATTCAGAATATATCGACACAGTCAAGATAATTAACGGCAATTGAGGGACAATAATTTCTCCGCGGTAGCCATGTACCACGAGATGTTGACAGCTACGCCTCAGTTGGTCCCACATCCGTCATAATGTCGTGTTTAGTATTAAAGGTCGCTACTCATATTTTCTTTTGCAAATCTAAATGGTTTTCCCCAGCCATTAATATTATTTCATTCTTGACATGAGGGAAGTATGTCTTATCGCGATATTAAATTATTAAAACATTTTCCATCTTTTTATATGTCGAATTGACTAATTTACTTGTCTCAAATATATCCGTCTAACATTCAACAGTTGATTCAATGCTTTTTAATAAAAAGTAACAAAACCTAAGCAACAGCTCACGTAAAAGTTGTGTTTTTTATAAATAAATGAAGGCCTATCTAATATTGACTCTAAGCAAAGTAGATAAACTCGATTACTGTGATCATTAATACAAACATGTTTTTAAATAACGATTTAAAAAGAACTTTAAAAATAAAATTAATTATTTTTTCAGCAAGCAAATTTGAAAGTGTTACAACTTAATTCTGAATATTATCACAGTTAACTTATAAAAACTTGAAAGCATTGAAAGAACCAGATAATGCCATGAGCGCTTATTTATGTCATGCTGAAACAGTCCTGAGAAATTTTGGAATTTCCTTGCGTGCATTGTTGTTATTGTTACCGGGCAATTGTGATCATGGAGCCTATACGGTATGAATCGATGAAGCCAGCAATTTGTTACATCGTTACATTATAGATTAACCCTTTAATACAGAGTTAATTAAGCAGAGTGTGTGTTGGTGTATTGTCTAAGAGTTCGGGATATCTCTTAATAAGTCATAATCTATTTTATCACCGTGTTATGTGAGGCTTTGATGTTCTGTCTTAACAATAACGGTTGATAATGACCTCGTTCAGAGCATGAGGAAAGTTATACTGTAATTGTGTATTTGAAATTGCAAATACAAATACTATCAAATTAAATGACAATCCCAGAGTAAAAAACGAAGAACAATGCTGTAAAACCCTTCATTACGGACACTCGATATTACGGGCACCCCGGTATTATGGGCGATTTAAAAAAAACAAACAACATACATGTTCTCTTCTTCTTGATTTAAAGCCACAATTAAGGACAACTCGTTATTAAGGACACTTTACCTCAGTCCCTTAGGTGTCCGTTATAGAGGGGTTTCGCTGTACTAGAAAAATGCGTGCGGTTCTTAATGATCAAATACCAGAGCACAAAAAATGAATTAACATATATAAAATCAATGACTAATCAATTAACATTAATTTACGTTACAAAAGTAGTAACATTGGTGACAGTTTCATTAATGCATACGATTTAACTTAACTGGTACTGTTAAACTGTGTAAATATTTAGTTGCGCTCAACCCGGGGCTAGGCGGCGTTGAGAGTAATGTGCATTTCCATTACTGCCCATGAACAGGCTCAATAAAACAGAGCCAGCAATATTTTTAAATACGTCGTGTTCGCTGGCTTTCAAAGTTCCTTTTTTATCTAAATAACTGCACTTAATAACTGTCTAAATGAATGTTTTTATTTTAATTATTTTAGATATAAATGAATTTTCTAACAACTGGAAACCTTTCGGTATATTTAATCGATATTGCAATCACCTAACAATGTATTTCAAGAAGCTATTTGTGTTTTTTTAACACGGGTTTTCTTAGCTTCAGATTTTATTTTATCAAGGTAATCGATAACTTTGAAAGCCATTGTTTATGATAAATATGAAAAATATTACAGGCTTGATTTGAATGAGCCTCTTCATGGGCAGTAATGGAAATGCATTACTGCCTACGACGCCTAGCCCCGGGTTGAGCGCAACTCAATAAATACATCAGTAAACAGGACGGATAACTTCCCCGTTGTAGAATATTACTGTATATTAGATCATGTATGTAAATTGTACATTGTTTCCAGGGGACCAAAGGCCGTGTGTTGCGTTACTGATGCATCGAAGGATACAATATTTGCATTAATTATGCATACTTTTATTAGATCATTAAAATTTTGCACCGTTTGACATTTTGCTTAGCCCGAGGCTATAAGTGGTGGACAAAATCGACGGTCAATACTGTGTTGTTGATGTATTATTATTAAAAACATTATGGATTAACAAATCCCTAGTTTGATTTCCTCTGTTCATTGTTTTCATATGTATTGAAACCCTATTCTTATGTATATGGACTTTACACCGCACTGCACGGATTATACTTTGAACTGGTCACTACTGTAAACAGTAATTCGTGCTCAATCCGAGGCTGGTCGGCGTAACAATGTATAGGCATTTTATTACTGTCCATGAAAACTCATGCAATATTTTCGTACTTTATTGTTAATTTCATTCAGATTTTATGTCCATCTTTGTCCACTAGCAGTACTTATTTATGTGAAAATCAGAGCAGCTGCATGCTTCAAGTTAAAATTTCACAATAAAAAAAATCAAGTGTTACAAGCTACAGGTTTTCACAGAGTTGACAACTACCTTGCATTAAACAATAAATGTAAAGATAAAATAATAAATAGCATAAAATTACATAACCCTCGTTTTATACGTTTTCTTAAAAATAACTTTTACCAGATAATGTCTTTGTTATCACACCAACGTTTCAAATTTACGTACGACCAAACATATTTTGGCAAAACTGGGTTGAAGGTTATAAAGCTGAGATTGGAAACCAGTCTCAAATCTCAAGCATCTGCTTTGCTGAAATGGCGACTGGTCGCCATTTCAGCCAATCAGATGCTTGAGATTTGAGAATGGTTTTGTATGCTAAGTTTTATAACCTTGGACACAGTTCTTCAGAATGTATGTATTCTTCAATATTTTCAAAAAGTGATACTCGAATTTTATCATTTCCTACTTTGAAATGAATATTTTAACCGATTAAATGTAGCAGTTAATTTAGGATATAATGTGTATGGCAAATTAAGAAGTTCCATTATCATTAAAATCTTTAAATTATAGAATAATTTTCGATGCTTGAAAGTAGAAAGGAAACACGTGTCCAAGATTATAAAACTAAAATCGGAGAACAGCCTCAAATCTCAAGCATCTGATTCTTAATTTCAGCCAAGAAGCTGCTTGATATTTGTGACTGGTCCCCACTTTTAGCTTTTTGATCTTGGGTACAGAACTTCTTGCTCTACTGAGAAAAACATCATTCAAAATTACCTAAACATTAGGATGCTAATGAGAAACTTGATGTGTCTGATTAGTAAATTTAATTAGAGATTTGCATATTTAAATTATACTCACCCTCTTTTATAAAATTAAAGATATAAATGAAACATTAGAACCACATCCAGTAGGAAAAAAGTACCAGGAATAAGACTCTTTGAACTTAAAATTCACTATTTTAAATTAAATCTATAAAATAAAATTCTTTGTCTGGAAGTTGTCCATATAGAATGCATTAAATAACACCCAATTTCATCAGTGCTTTTGCAGGAATTAGGAATTAATGTACTTTAATATAATCATTTACTAAGACGTTCACTTGCCGACAAAATAAAGTGCAAATTGAAATACGCTCGATATTGGTTCTGAGCCCAAAGCAAAATTACTATTATTTTATGAAATAGACACACAATCAAACTTACATTTGTTTGTGCGTGTGCAATTTAAATCGTTAAACCAGCCAAAAACATGCCTAGCTGAATCAACACGTCAATTGATACAATGTTTTGTTTTGTTTCACGTCCGCCTGGAGACTCTCTAATACAGTTATCCAATTAATAAATGTTGATTCGTTCATTAATTTGTTAGGATTGATTTGCTTTTCCTAAGAAACAATAGGATAATCAAGTTGATTGGGACCAGGTCGTTATCCTAGGACCTAAAATGCTGATATCAATTAT
Organism: Corbicula japonica; assembly: GCA_038501625.1. NCBI lineage: Eukaryota > Metazoa > Mollusca > Bivalvia > Venerida > Cyrenidae > Corbicula > Corbicula japonica. The sequence continues at coordinate 454,580 of JAZAYU010000245.1, read as the reverse complement.
GCCTGTTGGTTAGAAACTTAAAGACATTATACGATGCTTCTTTACTTGGTGTTTACTATTTTGACATTGATCGTAGATAAATGTATTGTTTTCCAGAAATGTGACTTTTCTTTATAAATACATCTTTTCTGTGTTCTGTTTCTTCAGTAGTCTGCAAGAACATATAAAGTACAGTCGTTCCTTTCATAAATTTGTTTCATTATTCGACTTTTTCTTTAATGGACCGTAGGTAAATATACTTGAAAAAGAGCATCCTTTTATAATTGTATTAGACTTTTTCTTTCTAAATGTTAACTATTTCATGCAGATGAATTGTATTCCACCACTATTTTTTTGTTTTATTTTATTAATTTCTAATTATTTCGTTTAATTTTCTTGTGAATGGAAATCGCCTTTTTAATTGGGTTTATGAAAAAAAGTGTTCGTTGATTGATTGCAAATTGTACATATTTTGTTTTCAAGAAAGAAAAATATATCTGGTTTATAAAAAAGAGAAAAATGGAATATGAACATGCAATATTCATTTCACACGGACATCACCAATTTCTCCGAAAGCTCCAAAGTGTAGCAGACCATTTTATAGCATCATTAACAATCATATTGGTATCATTGGTCTCTAATATAACTATCAAATTTGAAAGTCTTGAATAGAACAAAGCGCCCTCAAAGTCATTGTTCACCGTCATAAATCATTCAAGTAGCGGCTAGGAAAACGTGGGGAAATTACCATATGATTAAGAAACTTTGCGACTGGTTGCGCTTTTGGTTTTCTTCACAACATCTTCATCTATATTTTTTACTGTGCCCAAGATACCGGTCGCCATTTCAGCCAATTAGATGCATGAGATTTGAGACTAGTTTCCAATCTCAGCTTTATAACCTTCAGCCCCGGTTGCACACTGACACTATGTTACAATTAAGTGTCTGATATACACAAATATAACAATTACAGTTATTTTGCAATCTCAGCAAGACAATTTACTATTTGCTTGCTTTATAATATTACGTTTTATTCAAAATACAGAAGAGTGTTTTGTCACTGAATTAAAATAAATCAATTTGATAATTGATAAAACTGAGACAGCGCCTCTCTTATACCATCTTCTTGATAACCGTTTACAACGTTTCATCTGTCCTAGAAAATATTAGTTATACTCGTACCAAACAAATAATACAACTATGTTTATACATTTTTTAAAACCGGATTTCCGTATATACTTAAAAGTAGTGAACGACCAAGATGATGTTTTCGTGACAGAAAGAAAATGTTACAATCCCTCAGCAAAAAACAAGAATTTCAATGATATTTTTTGTTATTGTAAATGGCGATCTTTCTCTATATTACTGCATAAGGTGTCTTATCTAACGTACTAGAATAACTTTAACCGATTTTTCAAATTACCTTCTTGTAAATCGAATAAAAACAATATGTTTTAAGGTAAAGCTGCTTTTCTTAGAGATTGATTTAAAACTTTCGCAATCTTGTTTTCATTTTAAGTCAAAATCAATTTGATGCAAGCTAAAAACTTCTGTCTTTTTAATATCTTCCCCATGGATATGCAATTTTGATTTACTAGGCAAATTTGAAAATTAAATCTGTATCACGTGACTTCTATAAATTCTATAGTTCTAGAATGTAAATTGCTAGAGAAACGTGTTAAAAGAGGTCTTATTAAAAGTTTAATACTTATTTGAATAAATAAGATTATATGCGACGTAATTGATAGATAACATATCTTTATCAAGTTATAGGCAGTTTCTGTGAACCGCAATAATACCAGTTGCTGGTCTCGTGACCCGCATTATTTCAAACCGAAAAGTCGCTATATAAAATGGTAATTTCCATAATTCTTTAAATTAATGACATGCTCGCTATCGTTTACATTTAATGTTTGTCCTCTCTATCCCAGCAGCACTCAAGCACGGCTATGATAACACGGAGTCACAATGTGGCAAATGCTTAAGCTCAATAAGGACAACAACATCATCCGAATCGGCAATTACGCAGTTAATATATTACTTAAACTTTTAGTTCAAATTTAGCCAGGTTAAATTACTTTAAATAAATTCCACGTCTCTTTAAAGTGATATTAATCAGCTACATAGTTTTATGACCGCTGGTTGATGAGCATTAATGCCTTTGCCTGGAAACCCTATAAGTTCTTACGCATGCCTCATTCATTTATTTGTAATTTGACCGTTCACTAAGATATCTGTAATTGTCTTTAATCACATCAAAACGGTTTTTATTATTAGAAGCATTTGACATCTTCTTAAATTTCCTACAAAATAGAATTTGAGGTCATGTTTGGTTATGGAAGGGCTTATGATTTGACCGATATTGAGCAGTTTTATTTATGGCTTTGTTCAACATCGTCCTCATATGTACAGCTATTAATTAAACTGAGACCACCTTACACATACACTGTAACTATAATAATATGGTATTTTTACAGGAGGCCTCAAGAAGACCAGTCTCATTTCACAAGCATCTGATTGGCTGAAATGAGAACAAGTCAATGCCTGAAATGGAGACAATTCTCAGTTTAAGCAAATCAGAATCTTGTGATTTGAGACTGGTCTACAATCTCAGTTTTATTATCTTCGATCCTGTTGTCAATACCTGAACAGTTACGGTATTGAAAAAAAATACAATTAGCATCATTATTGTACCGATCATTCAAAAAGATATTGAACATGTGAATCAAATTTTGGATTTTAAGACATAAATTATAATACATTTGCGCGGAACTGTTGAGTATTGTTTTCATAGTTTACTCCGGAAACTTTCAAACACTTGCAAATATGTCGTGTTCTTATCATATAATATTTTACATTCAGAAAACATTCGAAATACTTTATTGAAGTGAAGGTAGTAACATGACGTGCATCATTTCTTTCTATTTGTAATAATGTTGATGATATTTTATGAAATGTATATAGAAAATTCCGTTACTTAAAATATTCACTTTATTTCAGCAAAAATACATATTTTGCGATCTGATTGAAAACGAGGTAGAATGATTAATAAATTTGTTAAACTAAGGATTTAACAAATGTTACTGACTAGATGTGAACAGATGAGCGAATAAAGGTGCTCAGCGGCTCATTTTATAAGAAAAGCGACCAACCTAATTGTACAGTACCAAGCTCTCGACTACATTTTACGACCAACAAAACATAGGTATTGCTTAAAGAAAAAACCTAAACATTTCAGAATCTGAAATCATTTTCTTGCAACTGATGTTGATAATACAAGCTTTACCCAAAATGATGTTTTAACAGTTTTAAAATAATAAGGCAAACTTTGATTTAACAAATATTTAAAATAGAATACTGAAGGTTCTACTTACAGTATTTTCCACAAAAAAATAAAATTATTCGGCAGTGCTGTTGGCGTTGATGCACAAATGTAAAGTTCCTTATCAAATAACCATTGTTTATGTTAACCGGTTGTTTGTATCAAAAAGATTCTTGCCAATCATCAAACCGCCAAAGGCTTTAAATAAGTCTGAATCACGTGACTTGAATAACGTTATCGGACATTTTGGGAAGGAATATTGGGCACCTACGCTGAACATTTGCGATGTGCGCATGCGTGACAATCATGCAAGAGCGCACTGCGTCACTTAGCAATTTGTTTCCATTTGGGAAAACTAGCATGATACGTCGAATTATGGAATAATAAGACAATGGTTATAATGCAAACGGTGGCATTGTAATTATACAAAAATGACCTCCCCCGACGGTAAATTGACTCTCAGAAGGCCGATACTCACGCGATGTTTATCTGATTTTGAATTACGCCTAGACGTATACTATTTAACTTGAATTTTCATAATCTGACAAACTATTTGATATTCCAGTATTCAACTGCTGAGATTGTCTCAAGCGTTATACATAATTTACATTGCAAATGACCGAGTAACTGATCACACTGTCAAACAATAACGACGTAAAAGTAACAATGACAAACACACGAACTATGCATACACAACAAATCATGCAGCTCTCAACAAAACTACATTAGTAAAATTTAAATAATCATGATTTAAAAAAGAGATAAGCCTGTGTTTTATACGACTCATGTTGACTGTTATATACACATCATTGTTTGTGATGGATCGAAATTGTACTGTTTACTAGTGTAAGTGTTGCGATGCAATCAAATTTTGGTTAGGCCTGTATGTTTTTCCACTACTGCCAATTAACAGACTCAATCAAACTGAAATTGCAAATTTTTCATATTTGTCGTTTTCTTTGGCTTTCATTTTTACATCTATTTATTTGTTAATGTCTAAAAAAACTACTAATAAATAAGAAAAGGGGATCTGAGGAATTGGCGGCCAAGGAACGGTCGGTGTTAAAACACATTTGCCACCGGGAGATGGAGGTCCTTTAAACTGCACCAACATACGTCCCCACCATATTATCATATAACCAAATATATAGAGAATCAACTCCAGCCTACAGATCTATTCGACATTGTTTCATACAAAAGCAAGGCAACACGAAACAAAAGAAAATGCGAAGAAGGCATTAACTTAATGACAAAATATCTGAGATCAGAGAACCCTGAGTTAAGCCACTAGAACAGCATGGCAAGAATTAAAGTACAAAACATATCTGATATATTCGGATAAAAATATAAACACTTAACAATTATATTCGGGTTAAAAACATTAAAGTCGTCATTGGCAAACATGTCATTTGTAAGTACTTTGTGATTCGAGTATACAATACATTTTGTTTTACTTGCTTGATAAAGTCGAAAGCACTAATATTTTACAATTTCCAACTTATCACAGAGTTTTACGAATTAATGTTTAGCAATCTGTATTCTTTTATATTATTTCACTAAATAAATGAAAAAAAGGAACTTTGAAAGCCATCGAACACGACAAATATGAAAATATTGCAGGCTCGGTTTGATTGAGCTTGTTCATGGACAGTAATTGAAATGAGTATTACTGTCCACGTCGCCTAGCCCCGGGTTGAGCGCAACTCAATATTTACACCAATAAACAGTACAATTTTGACCATCCCAAACGATGGTGTGCATATGGCGGTGAACACGGAACCTCCAATGCGGTATTTTCAGATTAATACCATTCCATGTTCAGCGGCATATGGTCCCCATATAAAAGAATAGGTTTTCCCTAAACGAGAAAACAATGGGCGGAATTAAAGAGAATAGAATTTTAACAGGGGATCTTAGAATATAATCCTGCATATCACAGACAACGCCAAAGGCAAAATAAGCAGGAAGTATATCCTTGGGGGTGATTGAACAATATCCGAATCAATATTGGCTGGAAAATTGAAACCACCCATCTCATAACTGGCCGAAATATTAAAACAAAGGTTATTTTAGAAGTTCTATTAACAAAGAACATAAGTATCGTTCTCAAAGACCTTCAAAGGACGTAATTGATAACAGCACTGATTGAATGTACGGGGAGACTTTTTACAGCCGCCACACGGCACAAACAACGCTACTGTGATATCAAAATAGATGAAAAGGGAACTTTGAAAGTCATCAAACGAAAACACTTTATTGAGGTGTTTGGGATTTTTAACTTGTTGGTACGTGCAATCAAAACAAATAAGTATTCTGAATTGCTATGATCTTCCTAAAATAAACTACATTCGCAATAATAGTATAACTGGAATATATCCAAATTATTTTGGTGTTTGGCTCCTGATATCCCTCGATAATTTAGAGTGCTTTTTATATTTACATAAACAGCTAGAAATGTGTTTACTTTTAACTGAGACAATCAAATTAGCAATGTAACTTGAAAAAAGTTACTTCCTATTCTTATTATACGGTTCAGGATACTCGAGGGCTTATTTGTAATACATGTGGAATATCCGTGCACAGTAAACACGGTCCACCAACACATCTTATTTAGAATTGAACACTTTATAACAGGACCAAATTCAAAAACATCATAAACAATTAATCTCTGTGTTAATGTCTTGGGACGGTCAGATGTATATTGGTTTAACAAAGGTTTAAACAGGATTTGAAGTTACACCAACATAACACTTACTCATAAAACCAACCCCCTACCCCTGCAACACAGTGTTTCGGGGTTTTAAAACCAATACTCGTATTTTGTTTGAAGTTTATAGACGTTTGTGGTCGCGCTCAGATGTATTGACTAGGCGCTGTCACCTGAGAAGTTCGATTTACGGTCTAATTCATTGAAGTTTTATTTTTTTAAATAAGTTAATACGGATCCAGTCAGAACATAGTGCACGAAATCCATGGTAACTGCTTCTGCATTTGTCATATAGAATATGTTGCATACTTTTATAATTAGATTTGAAAACCTGTGTGCGTATTGCTTGGTGCGTTCATTTTGTTAGAAATAAAAATACCCTTGATCTTGTATTGAGGTTATGTTTTGAATCTGTGTGGATTTTGTTGATATTAAATACAATGTAAATGCATATTTATAGTCTTTAAAGGAAAGCTGATGTGTATTTGTGGCTTTTGATTTTATATGCTTAGTTGTAGACTGTGACTTGAGACAGGTTTGTGTAAATAAGTGTTTCAGATTTCTTGGCTGTTTGGAAAGGCTTGGTTTTATGTGTGTGCCTTTATAAATAATAAGTATATAGTCTTCAATTTATGTTTCTAGATTGTGCACATAATAAGTATACGTTTACAGCTGTGTTAGGTGGTTGCATTTTGTCAATAATACGTACGAGGGATGATTCACAATAACGTAGACTTTTATTATAGTTTTTAAATTATTTAAAATATCAAAAATAAAATTACACAAGCTTTAATCTGAATAGGTCCAACATATTCTTACAAAATATCAGCAAAATACATCAAGTTAACAGCTATGAACGATTAAAATCATACATCAAGCGCAATCCATCCAGCGAACGTCAAATTAGATATACCAACGTTTATTCACGTTAGAAAAGCGGCGTATGTTCAAATTGTCTTAAAATAGACCCTGTCACAAGAATGCCGGTGAACTCTCTAATCGGACATAGCAGTGTTTCATTGCCGGTCGAAGTCTCGTCTGTAGTTATGTGGCGACAAGAAATTGGTCCTCTTCTTGGTACCGCCGAAGAAACACTCGTGAATGCAATAACACGGTTCTTTAGGGAACGGACGTGTACCTGTAAAAATAATTCATTACAATTTTATAATTGTTAAAATACAGCAAGTCATTGCATTTTTGATAAAGTGTCCGTAGCAGTTTAGTGTAAGGAAAATAACACACAAATTAATTCAAATTAATAAGTGAAAATTAACATGACTTTTTTACAAATACAAAACAAAACAAATTTTGAACAAGAAATATCTTTAAAAAAGATAAACGGCGTTGATGGAAAAGATTTATATATACATGTATATAAGAAAGAAAGAAATACAGAGAGGCAAAGCAGACACGGTTTAGTTATTTTATTTTATTTGTTATAGCTGTCGACGAACCCTCCCTGCCTTCTTAGTATGACTTAGAGATTAAGCGACCGAATCATGACAACTCATAAATTTATTGAAAGTGTCTTTCAAAAAAAATGTTGAAGCTGTTGCAACAATTTCATACAGTGATAACAAGTCGATTAAAGATACTGAAGCAAAATATTCAAGTACGAAACCATATCAAGAATTGCCACATTCAGAAGACACAGCCTCCTCACACAGCCAAGAAGAAGAGAGGAAGCATGGTTTATAAAATGACCAATTTCAAAACAGACACCACAAACAATTAACAAAAATGGGAGCCTGGGTGGTAACTGCCTTGGAACGGTCAGTGGCAAAACAAAATTGCCACAGGGGGTTTAAACCACGTTCTTAGGTGCACAAACCTCACACTTGCCCCAGGCTGTTCTCATATTGACAAACAAGTACAGGTTGTCTTGGCGAAATAACTCCAACCCACCCATCAGCTCAACAATGTTGTATTATGATGAAGACACAGGCTGTTTTTCATCTTCGGAACTGGTGGATCTTTCTTAATTATTTTTTTCTATTCCAGATTTTAATCGTTTTCTTAAGTTTTTATTTCCAGTTTGCTTCATCAGATTTATAGGCATTTAAGACCACTGCAATTAATAAAAGAAAAATGTTGTTTTTACTATACAAAAATTAATAAAAATCAACTGTGGCAAAAAACTTATTAGAACATTGGTGAATTATATTAATAAGAAGTGCAAACAAACAATTTAATTAATTTTTTTTAAATATTTCCCAGAAATACATGAACAATGTCGCATGTTTCAATTTGAACTATGTCACTTAATATGAACTATTTACGTTATGTCTGTATTAATGCTCGCATTTTTCTACTAATTTAAAAGATGATTTTCATTTTATTTGGAAAACAGAAACATAAAAAAATATAACTAAAAAATGAATTTGAAATATTAAAAAAGTGAAGGTAGAAAGAATGTATTTAAAATATTCTGAGCCAAAATGAAAACCTGACAATTTTAAAATTAAAAAAATGTTCAGTTATGCCTTGCTTAACCTAAATTTCAGTTGTGGTTTTTGCATTGGTCTGTAAAGCGAGTTGTTGCATTTATTTTTATCACAAAGACCAAGGTTATCTCTTCTTTCTTAAATAATGATGAGATTGATATTTTTTCTTAAGTCTCAAACAGATTATGGCTGTCAAATTTAATTTAGCAGTTTATGGTATGTACAGCAGGGAAAAGAATAGTTTGAGACTACTGGTGCAAAGAAATAAAATACAGTTACTTAAATATCCTTTTCGTAGTTTACCCTGTGATTTATATTTGGAAGATAGAATTGACACCTTTCTTTTCTATGTCTCGTGAAGAGCAGCGGACAGCATCAATTACCTACAAGTGAAATACGAGATTATAATACAAACAATAGAGGAAACAAGAATACCTATCATTGCTACGATTTTCTGCACGCTCAAAGAAATCATAACAGTGGATTATAGTACCGTTCCTTTGCCCAAAAGAGTACTAAAGAAAGAAAGCAATTTCCGTTCTGTCATGTGTGTCCTGCTTCAGACAAAATATGATTATGTTTTAGCCCGTAAAATAGTTGCTAGGTACAAATCGTGACCACTGATTTGGATGATAGCCATATTCAAGTGTGTTTGGTGGACAATGACGTAATAACTTCAGACTTCCTTATGCAACAAGTGCCAAAGTGCTTGCTACAAATTCATAACATTGCATGAGATCATTATTTTTTATGGGCAAAAGATGAAGAATTGAGAAATGTTAAACACATATTTATCTGCATAAAATTCTCTATGGCGAATATCATGAATACAACAGCACAATTAAAAAGTTATCTAATATTTCGTTTGATGTTAACGATATATACAAACTTTACATTTGAAAATGTATATAAATTCAATGTTACGCTATAATGATAATGTTGTGATTCAAATAAACCTTATATATAGGTTATACAAGTTATTGGTATTACAAATAAAGGAAAATCTTTTGCAAGTTTATCGTCGATTTTTCAGATTTAGTTCACAAATACAGGTGCAGTTTAAAATCAGTATTGCAACAAGGTATTTTACCGCCATTTTTATGGAGATTTATTTTTGCAAAGTTAATTTCACCCGATTATTCGAAAAAAAAACCAACCCATCTGTAAATTCAATAAGAAAGGTTACCAACATTATATTCTACAACGCTCTGCATTCCTGGTGATTAACCCTTCTACAGTTGATCATTATGCTTACCTCTTTGGTTGCACGACGGTGGCAGGGGTTTAAGATTTTATGAAGGTTTATGGGTAAACCTTGTAAAAGAACCTAGAAGCTCGAATTGTTTCTTTTATCCATGTCACGGTGTTCTTGCTGATTTGACTTATGGTGCTATGGTCTCGGTAAACACGCAGTACCCGTCCCTTTTGCTTTGCAATGCTATAAGGCTCTTATATTTTATACATTTGTGTGCTTTTGCATGCAACATCGTTGAGTTGATGAGTTATTTCACCATGACAACTTGAAAAGGTTACCAACATGATATTTTACAACGCTCTGCAGGCCTGGTGATTAACCCATCCACCCATTATGCTAACCTCTTTGCTTGCACGACGGTGGCAGGGGTTTAAGTGTTAATGAAGGTTTATGGGGAATCTTTTCTTAAGAGTCTAGAAGCTCGATTCGTTTCTTTTATCCCTGTCATCGTGTTCTGTTGATTTTACTCCAGGAGCTCTGGTCTCGGTAAGATCATTGAGTACCTACCCTTTGGCTTTGCAATGCTATTAGCTTCTTATGTTTTATATGTTTGTGTGCTTTTGCATGCAACATTGTTGAGCCGATGGGTGGGTTGGAGTTATTTCACCAAGACAACTTGTACTTGTTTTGCGATAAGAGAACCTTTTGGGGCAAGTGTGAGGTTTGTGCACCCTAGAACCTGGTTTAAACCCCCAGTGGCAATTTGTTTTGCCACTGACCGTTCCAAGGCGGAATCCCCAAAGGTTCTCTACTTCGTTAATTGTTTGTGGCGTCCTATTTGAATTGACATACTTATATAAAACATGCTCTCTCTCTCTCTCTCTCTCTCTCTCTCTCTCTCTCTCTCTCTCTCTCTCTCTCTCTCTCTTCCTCTCTACTTTTTCGCTGCGTGGGGAGGCTGTGTTTTTTTGAGTGTGGCGATTCCTGATATGCATATATTACTTTTGTTTATTTGTTTGTTGATATGAGAATGTGAGGTTGGTCATGCTCAAAAGTGGGTATTCAACTAAGACCTGAACACACCTGGGGTCAAAACAGCAAGATTTCGATGGCGGAATAAAAGAAACAGCTAGAATTTCTCGTATAAAAGAGCTTAACAATAAACATGCAAAGCGCTGAGGAATATCATGCTGTAGCCGCATTTCCTTTTGCAATTTATAGATGGTCTTACCAATAATGTTGAGAATAAATATTGACAGTTTTTTTTCAGTAATTTATACATTAAATCTTCGACAAAAACAGTTGAGAAATATCTAGTTGCAATAGAGATTTTAAACTGCAGCTGTTTTTTTTTAATTTGAATATCGGCGATAAAACGTGCAAACTTTTTCGTTTTTGTGGTACTGATACCCGTATTTTATAAGGGTTTCTATCATGCGAAGATTAAGTTGCTTGTAAACAGATCGGCAAATAGAGGTGCACATTAAGTGCCTATAAGTATGCCTATTTATTGAGGAACCAAATCTAACAAAGAAATTATTCAGTAAGAAACAGAAGCATCTTTCAGTATCGGTAAATCAACATCAGGTGCGTTTGCTCAGCCCGAGACTTTCGAAGTTCTATATAAGTTCCTTGTAAATTTTTGGTTTAGCATCTCACCTAAAAAACTATGAACTGGTTAACATTGAAAATATTTTCTCGGCCAATAGCAAATTTTAGCGATATGGAAGGAAAACTTGTGAGTGCGTAATAGCGTGCCAACCTTGATCCTCGCAATTTAAATAAAGATTTACAATTCTGCATATCGTTTAAAATACTTCGATTCACCAAACAATGATAAATGTTAAAAGCCGAACTCATTTATTTAATTTCTAAGGACATTACCATTTATCTTAACAATTGCACTAGACATATAAAGAATGGTGTAGTATTAAAATCAAGAAGAATTTTTATACATTTTGACGTTGTCGTGCTATTTTCCGTGGCACATTTGCATAATTGTTAGACACACCAGGGTCTTTGCACTGTTGTGGCGAGAGACCAACATACACAAACAAACTGATAAAAAAAATTTAGCATGCAAATTAAACTCGATCCTCTCATAGAGAACTGACAATTAATTATTCGTGAATTAAATCATACACACAAGTTCGTCAACCCGAATTTTTAAACATAAACGCTATAATTTTACAACTCTACATCTTTCGATAATTATTAGACTCCAGCGCAATTAAGGGGTTTCAAAATTGCCAATGCAATTGGTGAAATTGGAATAAAAGTATTAAACGTATTTTAGATAAAATATATAAAATATATGTAAAAATACCCGGCCAGAAATCGGTGAAGAAATGTGTTTATCTATGGCCATATTAACAATTGTATGCACAGTTCAAACTAAATAATGCTCGAAATACTAAGCACTAACTAAAACAAAGTAAAATTCAGTTTGCATCAGAAATTTTAAAGTAGGCGCGAAGCCCTAAGGTCAAACAACTCTAATTTTGTCCACACTCAGGTGAACGCGAATATCGATTCAAACCTTAAATATATTTCTGAAAGCAAGAGACTAAAATAACGTATAAATATTGTTAGAACAGAGATTTTACTGACGCTCTTAATCTCTGAAGTCACGCAAATTTGCATGGAAACTTGCAATTTGATTCTTGCTAAGGTATTAAATACACATTTCATATCAATATTCGGCATAATTTCGTACAATTTATCGGCTCAATCAGCGAACATTGCAATTTGTTGACAAATGAGTGCTTCGCTTTTTTTTGCTGTTGACAACAACAACTATTGAAATATTTAAACACATCTTGCATTTTTCTATGATGAAAGTAATCCGTGTTGTTATTTTACAAAAAAAGTATTTGCTTCCGATCAAGGCTATTATAAAGGTCGATCACAAGCTTTTGGATTGTGTGCAACGACTAAAACTTTAGCTGTAGATAAGTGAGCCCTTTATCGCTCTGCCGACAGCCATTCTTAAAGGTCGCTATTTCGAAAATATCCTAATTTATCAATAGTTCCAAAGAATTGAAAATATTATGGAGTGTAAATTTAAGAATTAAATGAAATTTTATTGCATTCACAGAAATAAGAAAAACATCCGTTTGTGTTGTTAAAATTAAACGTGATTTCATTTTAGATTCACACATTAAAAACAACAAAAATACCCTCAATTACCGCATTGATTAACAATTAAATGCTTATATTAAACATTTGCTCAGGGGCATGGCTACAATACGAGCTGCTCAAGACCTGGACTGAAGGTTATAAAGCTGAGTTTGGAAACCAGTCTCAAATCTCAAGCATCTGATTGGCTGAAATGGCGACCAGTCGCCATTTCAGCCAATCAGATGCTTGAGATTTGAGACTGGTTTCCATGTTCAGTTTTATAACCTTGGGCACAGTTTACTGTGCACAATATTTCTATAATAACGAAGTATATTAATGAATGTCAATACTAGAATTGAATTAATAATTTGCTGCATTTCAGGATATGAACAGATTTGAATAGTTCAAGTAAGCTTTATGCAATTCAAAAATGTACATACCCCCAATGAATTCAATAAAATATCGATTTAATTTCTTAAGAAAATATTGCTGTCATTGTATTATGAATTATATATATAATAGAGGAAAAATACATAACTTAGATTAAAAATCTAGATACATGTATTATTAGTTCACTCATGTCATTAACAATGTAATTATATACAATCGTTCACTAGTATTAGAAATGATTACTACAATGTTTTTCAGCATGGGATTGGAATTTCGTGTTTTTATAAACGGCATTGTTTGGTTAACTTGGTACTTTTATTAACTTTATTCACTAGTATAAAGAAAATGATACATTAATACACTGTTGTTAAATGTAGGCTTGAAATTTCTTGGTCTTCGATATTGGTTCTTTCATTCTTGGTTTCCAGTTTTCTAACATTCATTATTCCGTTGGCTTTCAAATTCGTGGGTCGACGTGCTCGCGGAATCTACAAAATTAGTTCCACACAAATGATGATCAATTCGCAGTATTCATAAATCAATCATCTTTTATCTCAATGAAACGTTTATCGCTCCTCGGATGTGTTTAGCGCTTAACCATTGCTTTAAATGGGAATACTTTGTACTTTTTTACAAGATGGTCCTCGGAACTTTCGGAACTTTAAAACGACATAGACGAAACAATTATCAAGTGTTAGCTTGTTGAATGATATAGTTTAAAACAACACTATGACGAATTCATTAGTGTCTCGGATTAGAAGAGGTTAACAGTGCCTTTCGAAATTCTATTTTTCCAGTTGAAAAGTGCACAATAGGAAATCCACATCATGAACTATTTTGTGCAATGCTGTTTACTAAGGATTTGTGATTCAAGTCTGCACACTTTTATTCTAACTGAATTATATTTATGTTAAAATGTATACGTAAATTAAAAAAAAATTATACTTTGAATTGTGTATGCATACATCAAGATAACTGTATCACAGCAATTAACAACATTTCTTGTTATCTACTAGGCTGTTATGCATGGAACATCACTTCAAACGCTACACTAGGATTTTTCTAATAAGACACTAACAAATAGAGACTTTTGAAATGAGTGGTGGTGCAAGTTGAAACGCATAGCTTAACAAACTGTACAGAACTTGGTTTAAGTCCCCAGTGGCAAATCTTTTTTAGCTAAATCATCCCATTGAAAATTGATAAAATAAAGACTTCGATTTATTATAAAAGTTATAATTTTAATTTTAGTATAGTAAATATACCCATTTTTATGGTAATGACTAACGTATAACTTCACCTCGCAGAGTCTTGATTTCAAGACATTTTCATTTTTCAAGAGCAATGCTACTACAAATTAAGACATGTTTTTGTAAGCTATAATAACACTTTCAGGACTTAGTCAAAATTACACTTTTCACTTTAAAATTGTATTAATCAATCAGAACATGGTGGTTTCCTTCACAAATTTAAGAAATAAAAGCACAATGACACTTTATTCGTTAAGAAATCAGCGAATTCCAAAAGAAACGCCAAGTTGCAGTTTTGGCGATGAAAAAAAAAACAACATTTTAAAAACAAAAAAAGTCCAACAACAGAAAATTATGATGATAATACGGTATGAGTACAATTCAAACATGTTTAAGTAGAGTGTGTTTTGATAATCATATTTATCATATGAAAACATTTGTTTTGGATTGAAAGTTTTAAAATAGATCATTTTGTTTCTTTTTATGGCTATATTTAAAAGTTTTGCTGGGATAACGATTTTGCTCCTTGTGTTGATTTTAGTAGGTTTAAATAAGTTATTATTTGACCAATTGCATTTATATTTCGGAAGTAATTGTTTACGTAGATTACTGTAGAAAGAGTAGGCAAGCAAGAAATGCCTCTCTAGAAAAGGAACTTAGGACTCGACCAGTTCCTGTTGTCATCTTGCGGTTTTAATGCCAGATATTTGTGAGTCGGTTTGACAGAGTTTGACTGTGTTCATCTCTCAAGACCGGGCCCAAGATCAAATAATAAATCAGGGGACTCAATTTTAAAGCATCTGATTGGTTCAAAAAGCGATCAGATGCTTAAGATTTGAGACTGGTCTCCAATCTGAATTTTATGATCTTCGGCCCTGGTACAATAGGAATCCATTTTAAGAGCATAGTTTACACATTACTGGCAATTTTGGATATAAAATAAATAAAAGGGGAAATTTAAAAAAAACATGACGATATTCAAATATTGTAAACTCAATTTCAATGAGCATGTTTATGGGCAGTAATAAGAACGGATATTGCTGTCAAACTGCATTGCATATCGTTTATAGCACAACAGATGGTTTAAAGCAAGAAGTTACTTAATACTGGTGGTATACTTATACAACTGACCAGAAACACGATACAGAACACTAAAATGGCCGAAGCGCAAACGTGAAGAAATGTCAAATTGTTTCTGATATATTCAAACTTCGTGACTTTGTAATTCCTGTCGCTTTTGATTTGTGTAATAACATTATGAAGAAGGGACAATGTCGTCGTGTCTAATAGAGATCTCACAGCGGCTTGCGTGCAGGCAGATATTGTTCAATTTTACATTTAAGGATAGTACCTCCAGGGAGGTTGGTTTCCATTTTTTACTTAATTTTATTGATGATTTTGTTTAACGGAATACTTACAGACTCACTAGGGATCTTTTCCCCAGCTTGACAATGATGTAGAAGACGTCTTTTTAAGATACTAATGTAGACTTCACGCATTTTGCCGAACATTAGAGATAATGTTGGTGAACATTAGGGGAAATAAATCTTGACAAACATCGTTCATAAGATTCGGACTACCTTCGTTGATTTGTTACTACTTTAAGAATGTCAAGACTTATTCGTGAATAGCGCTACCAAGATCAAGTGCCAAAATCAGTAAGTAAAGACCAATTAAGGCTCAGACAAAAAATCGAACCTCTGCGGCGAAAAGCACAACCACATAAGTACATGCACGCATGAAGCTGTAAAATATAACCGTGAAATAAGCATCTATAATTTTTAGTTCCGCCTTGTTTTCTCGGTAACGCCAAACTGATTCTTTTTTATTTCGAGACCACCAAACGATATTTTGAATTTAAAATTTCAGTACCATACGGAACATTCAAACCATCGGTTGGGATTGATCAAAATTGGTACTATATACGGAGGTAGGCCTCGTGGATTTGAATATACTTTTCCGTTTCTTGCATATAAAAAGGCTGCAATCTTATCACATGTGTCGTGTTTGGTGACTTCAACGTTTCTTTTTTATGTACGCTTAACTAACGGTCTGACTACACTGATCATTTTAATGTCATAGCATGGAATCGGACTATTCTTTTCAAACTTGAAACAAAAAATATCAATTATTTATTTTCACTTCTTTGCATAAACAACTATTAAGTTCCCAACGTGCCTTTGGAAACCAGTGACATTTAAAACTTGATTCTTAAGTAACTTTGAAATATTTTATGCGATTCTGCAATAATGCGATTTCTTAGCTGCTAGAAAAAAGATAAAATCCTCTCTATAAGCGATTCTGTAGATTTTGTGACTTTGACCCCCACCTCGATTAAAGTTTCATGGTTTACGCAATCACCAAGAGGATTCAATGGTAAGTTCAGTAAAAATGGTGAATCCTCTTATGTCTCAGGTTTATCGAGTGTACTTCAATATCACGCAGAATTAAAATTTATTATTAGATCGGAGTAGTTAGAATTTTGGTTAGAATCTATGTAAATTTGAAAGCAACAATAACACATGAAATAAAAAAAAACTGCAGTGTTTATTTAATTTAGATTCTAATTGGCAGAATTAAATCAGAAATTCATTTGATTAATTAAAAAAACTATAAACTACATTTAGAAGCAGTGTATGCATAGGAGCCGTATACTCAGCACTATCGTATATATGGGGCACGCCACGGGAAAAGGTACCTTCGAACATATTTTGTGACATTTTAGTTGTTACTATATTTAGAATAAACTTACAACTATCTACTATTTTCTCCTTACTAAAATGAGATTTTGTTACACATTTTGACAATAAAATGATATTTTTACCGCGAAATGCATAATAATTAATGTCGTCTGCTCAACTTCATGACGTCATTTCAAGGATTGACGTCAACTGTCCGAAGGTACCTTTTCCCGCGACGCGCCCCATTTATCGTATAACACCATTTATAAAATGGGTTTGCCAAAAGAGCGAGGAAGTGTGACAAAATTCAAAAGTAAGAGTAAAACTTATGGGTGATTTATCATTACACAAAAATTAATTTTTGAACATAAAATCGACTGCGCTATGTTTTAGTTCATCGTCATTTGAATATACGAAGAGATAATAGGTGGTCACCAAACGGCAAAAACAACGGGTACTAGACTTTTGTGAGGAATATTATCCTTAAAAAAGCTCAATATCGTGATTTCTTCATTTGTTTTAGAAAGAAATAATCTTCTAATGAAATGTCAAGCATAATTAGCAAATGTCAAATCTCAACACACTAAGTAGCAAACACTGGGACTGCTTAATGTGTTGCCACTGACCGTTCCAAGGCGATGACCCCAAAGGCTCTCTTTTTCTTTAATTGCCTGTGTCTTATTTGAAATTGATATTCTTATAAACACATGCAATCTTTTTTCCTCTCTACTTTTTTGCTGCGTAGAGAGGCTGTGCTGTCTGTGTGTGGTGATTCCTGATATGCATATTTAACTTTTTTATTAGGACGGTCAATCGCTAGCAGACATTATGTTAGTTAAGGAAGTAGTCCGTTACTATTACTTCAGGCGTTATTTTAATATGCAGATGATATTATTTAGGTAATTGTGATAGAAGTAGTTACTAGTATTTGAAAGCATACAACACAAGCAATGGCTCAGATCATGTTATTTTTTGAGGTCTGTCTCAATATAGCTTCTAACTGGTCTGACTGGAAAAAAGTTGTAAGTCAGTTTCTGTAGAAGACTTCAAAAAGATTTTAAATTCTCACTCATAGACCTGCCTCAAATCAACAAGAAAGACAATTATCTAATGGTCTTTTGATACACAAATATGTGATTATTACACCAGCGAATTGAGAAATGGGGCAACATTTTACTTCCGTCAAATTACCATACTCGTTGTGAATTAGAAAACGGTAGATACCCTGCGCATGGATGTTGTGACCTACTTAAATAATTCTTCATTAAGAGCATAAAACATTTAAATAACAAAACATCTCTACATGGCATTTTAGGCCTTGTTCTTCATCGACGTAACTATTGCAGACATATCTCTTACGACCCATGAGGTTACAGTAGATAGCCTGTGTATGCCTGCGAAATTCAAGACAGACAGATAAGTGCTGTGTCTGATATGCAATAAATAATGCGCATAACAGAAAATGATATAAATTGTTTGTCAAATTTGATTGGGAAGACAAAAATTCTTGTCTTGGTCTTTTTGGCTGATAAATCATATCCTTAATTTGTATGTAACATTCGTAGGCGTATTGCAAGAATAATTTATTTTTATTATGATTTAAGACAGTTTATCAAAATTGATTAAAGATGGTTAATCACTCTTTTTAACTATCACAAATATGGAAACAATTGTTAAAAAAACTATACATTGTGTTATTCATTAACATCATTAAAATTGATTTACTGATATTTACAATAAAATAAAAAAAAATAAAGACCACGGCAACATTTTATTGGTGTTTCCTTACCAAGTTGCGCAACCAAGTCATCTATCATTTGATCATTTGATAATTGTATAAAGTATGAAAGCTGCTCAGAAGTAGTGAACTCGAAATAAACTTGATTAAACTTAAACTATTGCGATACTTTGACTACTGGAGATGTCATGGTTTACTAACAATAATACGGCATTTCAGGATACCCTTCATACATGCGGTCCAGGTATTTAGAATATTAAACGTTCACAGAGGTCTCCATTAAAATTTCTTAGAAATTTCGTTAACTCGTGTAACACTGAGTTTTGTTATACATCTAAAAATAGCTAAAATGCAAATTTGTTGAAGTAATAAAAACGTTTAGAATAGTGATTCAATTGAGAATAGTTATTCCAAAACGCATGTAGATCTTTGATTTGAAAGCAATAGAACGAGCAGGGTTATCAGGTAAGAGGGTAAGTTGCTAGAAATGAAGCGACTGAATAAAAGAGTATTAAATACAACCTTATACGCCTTTCCAATAAACAGTTTCGCAGTCCTGTACGAGTTACTTCCCGCGACTGAAAATCAATCCAAAACGAGTCTCTGCAGGATATCTGAACGATCGGGCTAATGGCTTAAGCACATAATAGCTAACCTTATCCGCTATATTGCAGGTCTGCGTTCGTCGCCGGCGGTGAAAAAATAAGTTGCTGGTCTGTTATTCTAGCCAGACTTTTTTATGTTTACTATTTGTAAGATATTTAGATTTTTAATGATTTAAGAACATGTACCATTCTTGTTGATAGTAGGCAGTATGAAACGCAATTTGGACAAACATAAGCATTAATTTTACCAATTATGTAAAACAATTTCTTCTTAATATCTTTTCTGCTGAAAATATATTTTACTGGTGTAAATGTTGCAAATTGCTAAGGCTAGTAATGCGCTATTATCCGGAAATCGTGATATGTCAACATCTGGTTACATGATCTGTAGACAAAAAAATACAATCTGAACTTACACAATTTAACAATAGAATTGTCCTAAAAATTTAAGGCGTTTATGGTCAACGAATAAATAATTTGAATATTTAAAATGTTACGTATACTTCACAAGCAAATATGATTGATTCTGTCTTGAAATAAAACAGGATCGGAAATCTGATTGTTTGTTGTAGAAGTATCATTCGTAGAATAAAATCCAAGGATTTAGATGCCGGCTTCCAAAAGGATGGGAATATTTATATCACAATATGGTTGAATATCCTATTTAGATTTCTTTGGTTTGACAGATTGTCATTTTGGCATAAAAAGCCCGAACTCTTAATTAAACATATATAAAATGTTTTGACAAGATTTGTTTCTTATTGACGGCTTTTGTTTCTATAACGTGTCGTAATGTTGATTAAGAATCCATTTAAGTGCTAAATCAAATACATTTGCTGGCACATCCAGTAGTTAAAGGACACCGAAATACTTAAGAATTGGGAGGTGTAGATACCTTGCAAACAGAAATTACACGATCTCTATTGGTCAATGATATCTGCCCCTTTAAGTAATTGACAGATGACCCCATGTGCGAGACAGTTTGACATGTTTATGGCATGCCGCCTTCAAAATCAATCGCCGCCGACATAATCACAACATGATGTCAGTAGTTGAATAGACACGCTAATCCGGAAACGAGACTCAATTAAGCCGTGAAGAGAACCCTGCGACTGTCTGTTAGTTCAAGTCGTTTAGTGTTTAATGCGAGGAATAATGAATTGACACTTTTAGTCAGAAACCTGATGGTTTTATCAATTATTTTCAAAAATATCATGACGCTGATGTATTATTACTAATTCAAAGAGAAAACACATTTTTCAAAAAATAATTTTATGATAAAAATGAAAGTTGTAGGTACATATTCCCTATTACGTTATTACAGCGCGCAATCATTTTTCCTGTAAAGCAGTCACGTGACTGGACAGGGGAGGTAACCAAATAAATTCATCGAATTATTGGAAAGGCTGCTCTACCAGGTTTACCTTGGTCATCCAAACTCGGCCAGAACAGGACAATGACCCGAGCAAAACTATGTTCGCAAAAAACTAAAAAAATGTTGGTAAAGAGTGAATTAAGATAGTGAACATTATTATTTTTCCTTAAAGATATATTTGAAGTCCTACATCGTAGATCGCTATGTGCATTTATGCAGCAGCAGCAATAACAATAACATTATTGGAATTTGAATAAAATAGTATCCGGACGCATCTGTCATTTTAGTGACCAGCAACACTTGGCTGTATGGAATTTATATTTAAATATATGAAACATGAACTTTTAAACGCAACGAACACCACAAATATGAAAATATTGCAGTCTCGGTTTGAATAATCCTGTATGCGGGCTGTAAAGGAAAAGTATAAATGCCCATGACGCCTTACCCCTAACCCTCGGTAAACATTCCAATTTCGGCCAATCCCAAGTGACGGTGTGCATATAGTGGTGAACATGGAACTTTTAGTGCAGTATTTTCTTATAAATACCATTCCATTGACGTCGAATGGTCCTTAGATACAGAGAGATGAACGGGTTTGCTCTTAACGAGAAAACAATGAGCAGAACTGAACAAAATAAAATGTTGACAGGAGATGTGCGATACAAGGCCTGCTTATCGCAAGCCACAAACTACGCTATTGAGATATTTGAAATAGATGAAAAGGGAATTTTCAAAGCCACAATCATTGTACAAAAATCCGAAAATATTTTCATCCTCATATTAGTCTGCTTAGCTATTGCAAAGGAATCCATTCCTGCCGCCTATGCATCAATATGAGTGTAAATCTAGCCTTCCCAAGTGCATTCTGGTATTTACAATATTTCATCTTAGGGTAAGATAGGTCTCGAAAATAGTGAAAAATTCTACTGTTGGGCCAAATGTGTTTCCCTTAGATGAGTTCAATAATCGTATAGAGCTTTGACTGCCGGAGGGTCAAAGACTGAAATTATTAAATTGGGCTGACCTCCTAATATATAATGGGTATATAGGTATATTTTTTGCTGGAGACCAAATTCCTACTGTATAATTATGTAATGGTAAGCCAAAGCAAGTATAAGAGAAAAGCGTGAACCTTAAGATACGCATGTACCCATCTATGGCTAGCGCAAAGCAATCTAAAATCAGAAAGGTAAGGTTAGTGCGAGCCGTTGGATGGATATAATAGTGAAATATTTGTGTACATATTGTAAAAAGATGACAAATCTTAACAAAAACGCTGTCCCAGCCTAATTCGAAGCGCAAATACAACTGAATACATTGACTTATAAAATATATTGCACACAAAAAGCCAAAAAGAAATAAATTAAATTAATGCCGGTTAGTGAAGAGGAAGCTGGTGAAAATGTGTCAAATCAGTAACTTCAGCAACTGTCGTTTGTTCGTTTGATTCTTAAAACAAAGTGTATTTTTGAACTACAAGTAACTTTTGGCGTGGGCAGTAAAAGCATTTCCATTATTGTCCATGAACAGGCTCAATCAAACCGAACCGTCATATTTGTCGTGTTCGATGGCTTTCAAGGTTCCCTTTTAATCTATTCCAATATCACAGTAGCGTTGTTTGTGCAGTGTGGCGGCTGTTAAAAGTCTCCCCGTACAGTGCTGTTATCAATTATTTCCTTTGAAGATCGTTGAGCACGATACTTTGTACTTATGTTAATAGTACTTCTAAAATTACCTTTGTTTTAATATTCGGACAGTTTTTTTAGATGGTGGTTTCAATTTCCAGGCCAATATAGATTTGGATATTGTTCAATCACCCCCAAGGATATACTTTCTGCTGTTTTAAATTTTGTCTTTGGTTGTCTGTGATATGCAGGATTTATATTCTAAGATCCCCTTTCAAAATTCTATTATGTTTAGTTCCGCGTATTGTTTTACTCGTTAAGGGCAAGCCCATTCTTTTATCTGGGGACCATACGCCTCTGAACATGGAATGGTATTCTCTGAAAATACCGCATTGACGGTTCCATGTCCACCGCCATATGCACACCATCGTTTGGGATGGTCAAAATTGTACTGTTTAATGGTGTAAATATTGAGTTGCGTTCAACTCGGGACTAGGCGGCGAGGGCAGTAATATGCATTTCCATCACTGTCCATGAACAGGCTCAATCAAACCGAGCCTGCAATATTTTCATATTTGTCGTGTTAGATGCCTTTCAAAGTTCCCTTTTCGTCTATTTAAAAAATAGTATTCAGGAAAGTGTGTCTTATTTATTTGTTTCTGTTAACTACAGCTGTTGTTGGGGGGGGGGGGGCGTTTTTACGCCACCCAGTGATTTTACATGTGAATTTTGGTCACATGATCAAAATGGTACCTCGCTCTCTATCTACTTATAAAGTCCAACGCGGTTACCAAAAGTGAAATTCGATCATTTTACCTCCAGAGAATTACGCCCTTGAATAACTTATACAGTATATGTAGGTCACAGAGGTTATGAGGCGGTAGACGGCGCTGCTCGATTGTTAATCTGTCCAGAGTAAACATGTCAAATTATGAAACTTCATCTATTATTTCAAATGTTTCTCTGATATTATTAAGCATCTACTGTACAAGATCACTCCTTACAATATTTAATGAGCATCTGTTGTGTCTCAGATGTCGAATAGTTGGATAAGTGTCTGTTGAGTATAAAGAAGACGGTCGTAAATCAGCCAATTAAGAACAGATTATCTCGGCAGTTATGATGGCCTAACTGAGATTATAATTGGTATATTGTTCTTTGATGACCTGCTAACTGTAAAGAGTTGTGAGCATGAAAGTGTTAGGATAATTGATAATCTTGTCACTTTTATAAACAGGTGATTAGGCAATAGAAAATTAATTCCTAGATTCCCCGCCCGCCCCTCGAAAATAACTCAGCCCCAACGTTTTTTATTCTGAAAAAATGTGAGCATCAAAATTTACATTTACGAGTACAAATCAGTAGAGTACGAAAACGCAGTATGTAACATTTAAGTGCGAATTGGCAATTCATAGTCGGCTTGATGATTATTTATCTTTTCACCACACAAGTGTCATTAGAAACAGCAAGAATAATTAAAAAAAAATAAAACCTGCCCACCCGCCCCATTTTTTCCCAAAATTCGGATGAGAATCTAGGAATTAATTTTCTATTGCCTTACAGAAGGTAACTTATAACAGATTATAAACAAAAATGAAGACAATTTTAAAGTAATTGAATGTAATAAAAGTGCTAACTGTACATCTTTAAATGCTTATAATAAATGGCCATATATAGTTATATTACTTTTATTTGTGCATATCTTTTATTTCTTTCTGGTGAATAAATATTGTTTCAAATTATAGTGCAAATAGCAACTATTTCATAGTTAAAGTATTTTTGATTTCCCCATGTGTTTCATTTCTTTCTTATTATTAATAATTAAAAGTTTCAAATCAAATGTATACGTATTATTTATTTTTTTTCTGGCACAATATGACTTCAGTCTTGGATATTAGCATCCTCTCAAATGTCCGTGGTAGATAAAAACTTGATCAAGCAGAAGCCAGGCACGCAAACGTTTGCTCTGCCATCCGAAAGTTCCTTCACACTCCTCCAATAGGAAACTCACAAAATCTATAGATGATGTCACATTGATGTGACATTATGTCAATCACTCTAAAACGCCACCCATCAGTACTTTCAGTGCTTTGATTTTTCCTATCGTACAAGCCTTAACCTCAAATTCAGTCAGTAAATCTGGAAACTAAATATGATCAAATAATCGTTGTAGGAAGGGGAGAAACATATCCTCTGCAAGAGAAGTAACAATACCTCTGTAACAAATGCGTTAATTGCAACTTTATCGGTATTTGGATGGCTTTTATTGTCCGACCTTTCCAAAAGCACTGTATATGATATTTTGTCGGTTTTCCCCTGTGAAATATGTGAAACACCTGTTACATGGTCCTGTGAATGTATTGAATGTGAAGCCTGCTTCACCTTGTTTCACGCAAACAGTGCAAACGTGTGTGTGTCAGCGTATGACACACTAGGGAATAAGATTGTTTAAAGATGTTTCAAGATTTCAAAAGTTTATTCATCATAAACACAAAGGTTTGTTGCCCAAAAAATAATAGTGGCAATAGATTTTGAAAAGTATATACCATGAGAAAAGTACGAGTAACAAAATAATAAGATAAACAAACAAACATTTAATAAATTGTTACTTTCAGCCCATAACTTTAATAGATTATCTATAATAATTGACAAAATTTTTGATGATATACTTGAAAGAGTTATTCCTCTGTAGTTATTTATTTCATGCGCACTTATTGTTTTAGTAAGAATATAAATTCTGCAAAAGCTTTAAACCAGAATGTATAGTCGTGGGGTGACTGAACACTATTCAAAGCTATACTAGCAGAGATATTGAAAAAAATCTTACCGAAACAGGCCAAAATATAGAAACAAAAGTAGTTTTAGGAATACTATTTACAGACAAGAAAAAGTAAAACATACGTTGTTTTACACAGACGGTCTATGTACTTTTAAACTTTCAGGTAGAAGTGATTTTAAAGATTTTACATTTGCAGATCGTGTAGTGTTAATTGTTAAAGAGCATTAATTTTACTATTTAAAACAAACATTATCTAAAAAAGAGAAATATGCATATCAGGATTTGCCACATTCAGACGACACAGCCTCCAACTGGTTAAAACCTCCAGTGGCAAATTCGGGGTCTCACTTTCGTTAATTGTTTGTGGTGTCTTTTTTTAAATTGTTCAGTGTATCACCATGCTCACTTCTCCTCACGATTTTCGGCTGTATGGAAAGCCTGTGTCGACTGATATGCATATTTCACTTTTTACATGATTTAATTTTAATAATAATAGATAGCGATTCTGATGTGTCTGGTTGTTTCTGTGTTTGTTCTGATTTATGACCCTGATTTATTTTTTCCTTGATAACGGCAGCTTTTCTACTTCGAAACATGATGTTGGGACGAGTATGCATGCAATTTTATATTTCTTTTATTATTGGATAGCGATTTTACAGCCCTATTTGTGTACTGGGGTGATTAGTAGTACCGTACAGCGCATGCGTTAATACATTAGCACGTCGCATCATAAAGTTTTATTACATTTATTCAGGGTCTATTTAATCAATCACGATGTAATGAGTTTACTAGATAATCATGTAGTAGAGCACTTTTTTGAATAAGTTATTATGTAACGGGCCTTTTAAGAAAGGTTATCAACTTGATTTTGATTTTCTACAATGCTTTGAATGCCTAGTGATCAACCTATATACAGGTTATGTTTACTTCTTTGTTTGCACTAATATGTTTATGTGCTTTTGCGTGAAACTGTCGAGTTGATGGGTAGATTATAGCTTGTTCACCAAGACAACTTGAACTTGTTTGTTTATATGAGAACCTGCTGTGGCAAGTGTGGGGTTGGTGTACCTTATGACTTGGTTTAAACCGCGAGTGGCAAACTGTTTTGCCACTTACTGTTTCAAGGCGGTAACCCCTCATGTTCTCATTTTCGTTAATTGTTTTGGTGTCTACTTTGAAATTGATAGTTACACGTGTTCTCTTTTCCTCTCTACAATTTAGCAGTGTGGAAAGTCAATGTCGTCTGGATATGGCCCTTCCTGATATTTATAAGTCATTTTTATAAGGCGCACATTGTTTTGCCACTAACCGTTCAAATGTGTAAACAACTCAAGTTCTCAATTTCTTGTCTTATTTGAAACATGTCGTTTAATGAACACATGCTCTCTTATCATCTATGCTTTTTGGTTGTGCGGAGAGCCCGTGTTTTCTCAAGTGTGGCTAACACGATAAATATGATTGATGTTTTTTCAGATTAGCTTCTTCAATGTTTAGAGTACTTTTCTGCAAATTGGACTAATAATAATACATGTAATGAACCTAAATTTAATTTTACTATTTAATGCCTGAATAGTGATTACTCTATGATAATGTTATACATGAAACGTATTAAATATATTTTGAAATTGATCATTTTATAAACCATGATCAACCTTTTGGCTGTGTGGATAGGTTGTGCCCTCTTGATGTGGCCATTCCTGATATGCATATTCCACATTTTTGAAACAAATAATAAACGCGTTAGGTATTTATTTTTACTTTAAATGGAAAGATTGATCATTAATTACTACTTAATGCGGAACTGAGTCCATTTCGCAAAATGAACTTTTTTTCTATGAAATAGACTTATGATGTTCATGTTATTATCATGTTAGTTTTTACATGCATGTAGATTTTATAGGCTATTTTTCATAAGAAAATAAAATGCTTTTATTTAAAAAAATATTTTTTTCTTTTCATTTTTTTGGTGAGGGAATAACACTATCTAGACCCTGATTTAGACAATTTTGTATAATGCGGCATAAATTAAATTTGATATCACGATTACCTATGTAAAAGTTATTTTATCTCAGAATTAATTGTTTAAAATAAAATCTGTCAAGTATTCAAAAAACTAAGTCGGCGCTCTAGTAGTTCCGTTACATGTTTACTTTTTTAAGACAAGAGAACTTTCTTTCATAAGTGTATTCTTTTTTCCTTTTCTCGGTAAAAGAATTAAAATTTTGTCTGAATATTGTAATTGTCTTTTACCGATGTGTAGGACAAGGAAACGGGCAGAAGTTAAATTTTGCAGTAAAAGAAATGATATGGGACCATTTCGGATTACAGTCGTGTTATAAACTAATCCTTTAATCCTCCTCGGGGGTGGGGTGGGAATAACATTTTTGTGTAATTTTTGTCATTTCCACATCGCTTCTGTATGTGTTGGGAAACTTAAAATAATATTTCGTATAATTATTTTTAGGGAAAAATAAGTGGCCACTGCACCGGCTTTGTGGCTTTGCTGCCGTAGCGTTCTCGCACATAAATTGCTAAGTAATTAATTAATCAATATTTATAGGTTCAAACAACACAGTATTGAAGTATAGTAGTTTTATATCTTATGTTGATATTTTATTTCAACAACACCCATTTGGTCTAAAAAAAAGCTCCGGGCGTTCGAATCAACGTAAAGGAACTTCTTCAGGAATTGCTAAGTTCAGAAGACACATCCACCCAAGAAGAAAAAGAGAATGAGAGAGCATGGTTAATAGAATAATCAATTCAAAAGAGACATCACTAACAATTAACAAAATTGAGAACACGATGGGTTACCGCCTTGGAACAGTCACTGGTAAAACAATTTGCCACTGTGGGTTTAAACCAGGTTCTAGGGTGCACCAACCTCACACTTATCCCAATAGGTTCTCATATAAACGAACAAGTACAAGTTGTCATGGTGAAAAACATCCAACTCACCAATCAACTCGACAATGTTGCATGTAAAGCACACAAACACACAAATATAAAAGCTTAATAGCATTGACATGCAAATAGGCAGGTACTCAATGACCTTACCGAGATCAGAGCCCCTGTGCCCAAGGTTATAAAGCTGAGCATGGAAACCAGTCTCAAATCTAAAGCATCTGATTGGCTGAAATGGTGACTGGTCGCCATTTCAGCCAATCAGATGCTTGAGATTTGAGACTGGTTTCCAAACTCAGCTTTATAACCTTCAACCCTGGAGTCAAATAAGCAAGAACACGATGACAGAAAGAAACAGATCGAGCTTCTATGTTCAAGTTGTTTGACTTTTAAATGTTAACATTTTACATATATTTTTGTGTACAACATTTTAAAGGTTTTATCCTCTTACTGATACATTGATTTGAAAAGTAAGTTCTTTTTTATTTATTAAAATCATGTTTATATTTATAATGCATTGAAGAACAATGCAACTAACGATCATTTTCATAGACTAGTTCTATTTAAAAGTCATATTCGCTTTTTCAACTTCAAATCTTGTGCTTGATGCTCAGCATCCACATTCTACTTGTACTTTATTGCAGGAGCATAGTCATAGACTAGTTGTTAAAAACGGTCTAAGATTTCCGTAAACAATCGTTTCTTTCGTTATAGAAAAGTCTACTTTCGTTACTTTCCCTGGTCTGATCTTAACTGTTTCACTGCGCATGTCTGTACTTCATCATTTATTTTCTCATAACGACGGAGAAAGAGTCTATGGTCTGATCTGGGTCTGGTCAGGGTTTTATCCGCAACATCGGTTGAACGCTTGTTACGTTACAGTAAAGCTTTCATCTACACAGAAAAGCGGAAAATTTAAAAATGAATAATTACAAACGGTACGCTTTAAGTAAATATCTGGTATACTATTTTATATCCAGATGATTAACTTTAAAAAGGTCTTCCGGAAAGATGTATAGTTAAATGCCCCTTTTTATCATAGCACACTATCACAGGGCTTTGAAAACGGACCCCGTTTTTATAAGCTGACCCACCCCCTCACCCAATTATCAATTTCGTTTTTAGGTCCACACTAAACAAACACATTGTTTTGATAGACTGGAACTGCAATTATCGATCTATCTACACCAAATTTACTGATAAATACCAAGTTCTCTTAAAAATTACTTAACTTATTTGCATTTGTATGTAACAAAACTTCCATGAAAATATATGATGGTCCAACAAGTTTTCGTGGTACTAACAGTTTAACTGCTTACTGCTATAATCAGTAATTATGCTGGTTGGGAAAAGAAAACACGTTTTGTTGAACTGCTACTTATCTATTCACTTCAATTAGATTCATTCAACGAAGGCTTTCCAAATCGTGTTACCAGCGTTTTTATTAACCCAACTACCAGCCATGTTTGCCATGACGTCACCAACAAGTTTTTGGGGGTCATCTCAAAACAATAATACACCTAGACTAGTTTATTCAGCCTGACAGCAATTTTTCATTTGTTTATTACTTTGAGAAGCTCCCTAACGTGTGATGATCGCTTATGTCCTGCATAAAAGTAAAATAAGCTTCCCGAGAGCTCATTTCAGAAGAGATTTCAAGAACAATGTTTCTTGATTATAAGTTAATTGTTATTTGGGTTCTGAAAATAATTTTACACTTGATCAGTGATTTGGTCATCTTTTAACCTGTTTCAACCGCATATTTTGTGAAAAAGTTTAATCTGTCAAAAGCATACCTGCCATATTTCTGGAAAGCATTCCAGGGATTTGGTTCAAAATTCCAGGGATTCCGATGTAATTGCAGGGGATTTTTTAACGCGGCTAATCAAGTGGAATTTATTAGAAACTAAACTAAGATGCAATATTAAATATATTTATTCTCATTTATTTAAACAATATTTTTATTATGTTTTTTTTTTGTAACAGGGTGTCAGCACATAATAAAACTATATAAAACAAACACTATAGGAACAGTCCGACAAACTCTGATGTGCATAGCACAGACTAACATCAGTTAGAACAATTATTTAACAGTTTAAGTTAACTAACATGGACTTGGATGTTATTAACTTGCTGCAGATGCTGAGTTCGAACGCTCAACATATGGTCTCTGCAGTCAAACCAGACCAGGAGTCAGTCTGGATTATTCTAAGTATGCTAAGGGGGTTTGTTTAGGAAAGTCTTTGTGTATTTACATTATAATTTCTATTTTCTGTTCAAAATCCCCATGAAAATTAAATATTGCTGCGCGAAAATTGTGTTCGAGCAACACTACTGAAGTCCATCTGGATCCGTTCCTGAATACAGTATATCAAATGTTGCAGCTTGGCTATTATATTTTTATTCCAAGGATGCAAGAATCAGCTTGACTGGTCATTTCTTCCTACTTTGTAATAAAAAAAATATTTGCAAACGTGCCAAAACGTTAATTGTTGGTCAAAAGACGAATAATTTGTATCCGAAAGTGTCCCATTATCCGGATACACACATATTTTGGACATCATAAAAAACCTTTAATCCTTAAAAAAGTCCGCTAATTGTACATAAAACAGACGGTATACCTTGTGATTTCATTCACACCTATGCAAACAATCAATTATCCAATAAACAATCCTGTTAAGTGTCAATTCTCACTAAATAATCGATAATCCTCTCGGTGACACTAATTAGACGAATTTGGAACGTTTTGACACAACCGTAAGGAGTCCGAGATACGTATCAGTGTATTCGGCGTTTAGACAAATGTCTGATAAGAGCGACAAAAATGCATTTTTATACCGTTTTTTCTTAACTTTTGTTAATTACGGGGGATTTTCGTCTCCCGCCGGGGGGGCCAGGGGATGGCTCTAAATTTCGGGGGATTTTTCCCCCCGCCGGGGGATATGGCAGGTATGGTCAAAAGTATGAATCAACATATCCGGTACATCTGCATGCGCTTCGATGTAAACGGTGTTAATATTAAATAACACGAAAACTGTTTATACCACGAAAACTCGTTAGTCGACCATATTTCTTAATTCAGCAACTCAACAAATTTTTCATTAATCTTACCAAATCAGAATTCAATCTACACATTATTCTTCTATTAAATTCACCATTCTTCAGCAATGCAAAGAAATCAACATTATCTACTTTATCCATATTTTTTCTGATGCCATACTTATAAAATATGTCCACAGTAACAAGATCAATTATAAAGAAGTAAAATGTTGAATTCCAATTAATCAAAATCAAACGATACAAGTTTTGTGCCCATCATCAAAGCAATAGCCAAACAAACTGTATTTATGTTTGATATATCATAAATATATGTTATATATATGTAGAATGTAAATTATTGTAATTTTGTATAGATTCAATAATCTACTTTACCTGGAAAATAAACAGACCAGTAATAATATGCATTACAGAAGTTGAATGTGAAGGCAAGCAAATACTTGTGAATGCAAGAAAACATTGAGTTATTGCATGTGTATTCACATTGAATTGAATAATCTACAACTGTGTAAAAAAATTATATGAAGTTAAAGCAATTTGATAAGTAGTAAAGTTTCATGAATACAAGGTATGACTCATGACTATCTGATTATGTCCCCCCCACTGTCCCCCCTCTGAAAATTTTCAACAGGGGTCAAATGACCCTTGGTTTCAAACCCCTGATTTTTTAAAGCTTATCAAATCCCCGATTTATACTTCACTACTTTAGTAAGTGCGAGTACTTGTAAAACTCATAAGTATCAAGTACGAGTTACAACCCTGCATTGAAGGAAATATTTGAATTTATTGTGCTAACCTTGTGAAAATATCTGCACTGCTAGTGAAACTTGACATTTTTTTTAACTCCATATTGGAAAACAGCCACAAGATCCCTTGCTTAAAGTACGACACCAATTAAGATTTTACCAGCTGACTAGGTAAGGTAGTACTTTAGTTTATGTTAGTGAAGTTGAAACAGCTTCATCTTTAAGATGTCTACATGTATTTCAGAGTTTTGGAGGAGTTGAAACAGGTGGACAATGTGACCCAAGTGATACAGGTCAGCAAAGAGGACCAACTTCTGCAAGAGGTATGTTACATGTGTGTCGGATTTCTAGAGGGGCTTCCACATTCGTATGGGAGATAGGTTTGCCTTACTTATGCTGATTTCTTTTTGCAGTTTGTGTCATGTTTTATGAATGTAGGAAAAATGTATTATTCGACAAAACATGTTATGTTAAATTAATGGATTAAACACATTATTTTGTGGACCAAAATTTGAAATGTTTTAAATTTGTACTATTTGTACTAATGCCTGTAAAAAAAATGGTGAATTATTATGCATATATTTTTATATTGACGTTGTAACTGTGTGTATTATATAGTTATTTGGTTTCTTGACAGGGAATGTGAGGATATATTGCCGGTCTGGGTGTCATATTACCCGAGCCGCATACCCTTTCAAGGAACCAAATAATTGTTTTATTATACTGCAAAGAGTTTTTCAGACAAAAATAATTAGAAAACATCAATTTTTCATTTGTTACGCTTATTTAATGCCGAACGGCTTAATTCACCTCTGAGAACCTCAATAATTACATGTCTGACGTCATTAATTTACCTGCATGACTTCACTTCTATAGAAATTGAATGGACTATCTATTTGATATTTATTTACAAAATTTGAGAATAATCTGATTGTTTTCAACATGAAAAACAAAACACAAATATTTTCTGTAACAATTTTAGTAATCCCTAAGCATACCGCTTTATAATTTACAAGATCGGCTTCAAATAAAGCATTTTTACGGAAATTCGAAACAAAAAATGGGGGACGACAACAAAAGGTGGGAGGCCAGAAAGGGAAATTAAGGCACGTGCCAGGGATTCTAAAATTTCAAAATCCCAATCGGACATTGGCGCATAACTTGACATTTCGCCGACTTCCGGTTCGCACGAACAGCGACTTCCGGTCTGTACAAACAGTGACTTCTGGTCCCTGCGTTCAGCGTATTTCACTCTCCCGACCCCCAGTCCATTTCTCTTTTCCGGCATATTTTCTCGCCGGCGATATCCTACAACATCTCAACAGATTCATGTTTTTCGAGCTGTAGACCGAAAAATTCTTTGATCGATTTATAAGAGCGGCTTGCGACGTTTGAAGTTTATGGCAATCGGCGTCTTTGTTGTAATACACAAGCATTCCATGCATTTAAAACGTGACGTAATGGTTCAAAACACTTACCTTCAGCAGTGTTCATAGTGATTGTGAAGTGGATTATTTTGTTATTAAAAATGATTTATCTCTCGGAATTTCCGGAGGCAATTATTCCCTTTAGGTAAATATACGTCGATCACACCATGCTTTGTAACACTATATAATAGTTGTTTGAAATATTTTTCTTTTCTCTACCGGATGTAGTAATTTTTGAATCTATGAACTAACAAGAGTCTGCGTATGCAACATTACTCAGAGTCGGAAATAAATGTTGATTTCGTTGATTTTTGTAAATTTGAAATTTATTTGAATCGTTATATGCGTAAATAAGCAAGCCGGTCACTCGATTTTTTTCAATTTAAGTATATATTCATTTGAGCCATTTCAAATTTGTTGTGAAATGCTAACAGTTCATGTAAAATTCGCATGATATAAGTTTTCTTTAAATTTGATAAACAGCAATTTTCGGTCGTCGGTCTTTTAGAATAACGCACATATCAGACTAACACGTCTGTCAATAAAATGCAAACTGTTATATCGTTTACGTTAATTAATACGACCATTTGTATTGCTATCTTAAATTCTGACGTCAAACGCAGTCCATTTTTGGAAATTAAATAACCCGCCCGTTGTTAAAATGAGACCGACCACATCCCGTTTCATCTATGCCGCAGGCTATTCCCGGAACGTGTAGTCGTTGTAGTCATGATAGCAGACTTGTGAAGTCGCTAATTGACAGGTTAATAGCTGATTAAGCTGTGAAATAATGTACATGTAGGTAATTTTGTAACAGTTTGTAGGCTTATATTCATGACCGATTTTTTTAACCAATTTTGAAATTTCAATCGGACATTCTTCCCGAAAATCGGTCAATGACCGGCCTGCCAATAATTTTAGAATCCCTGGCGTTCATATCTACGGCTGATCTGTAAATACGGATATATATCAACGGCAAATTATCCAATCAAATTCAAGCAAATTTTTTTGCAGTATAATAAACATGTGTATGACACTGAAATAGAGTTATGCATTAATACACTGGTAAATGCTGATCAAATCCATATCTGAAGATTCAACTTTGAGGTTGTTGTTTGTTTTAGGAAAAGGTGATTGTGAAGACCTCTTTGCAGATAAAGGCATCCAGACTTCGCTATCTGGAGTACCTTGGGAAAGAACAGACCTCTTGGCCATCAGTCAAAAATACAGGTAGACATGCTTAATTAATCTTCTTAACCCTTTACTCCTTAAAATATGGCTGTTACCCATGGGTCGACTGTGTAGAACCAGATCAGCCAGCGCATAAGTGCTTTCTGATATGGATCTACATTGTTTGCTATTTGATACATTAAGCTATTTCTTACCAGGAAGGGAACAGTGTAAATCATGATAAGATGGCACAGATGTGCTAGCTGATCTGGATCAATATTGTTTACATGTGCAATCAATTTTTCAAACTCATATATGCAGCCTGTTCCTGGTTAACATGCAAGGGTGTTCTTAGGATTTTATTGACTAGAGACTGGATTATATTGATCTGGGTCTGTACTGGTCTGGAGGTTACAAAAAGAGATTAGAAACCAGTCTCAAATCTCAAGTATCTGATTGGCTGAAATGGCGACCAGTCGCCATTTCAGCCAATCAGATGCTTGAGATTTGAAACTGGTGTCCATGCTCAGTTTTATAACCTTGGGTACTGGTTTGATATTCCTGGCAATTTTAACATGATATAAACTGGAGCATAGAAGTTAAACATCCTGTTGAACATGTGAAAAGAGAAAGCTACCCCTCTCATCCCTTCAGTGAGAATTTGGGAAAGACATAACAAGCTCAGATTTGCAGGAATTTTAAGTACCAACATAAGAATCTAGTAATTTATTCCCTTATAGTCTAATCTGGATCTAGGCTGGTTGCCTTCTGGTCAGAAATAACCCAATGAATCTAA
The DNA here is from genome assembly GCA_038501625.1 of Corbicula japonica. Lineage (NCBI taxonomy): Eukaryota > Metazoa > Mollusca > Bivalvia > Venerida > Cyrenidae > Corbicula > Corbicula japonica. Next base: position 419,267 of record JAZAYU010000245.1, on the reverse strand, counting down.
ATACAGCTGTGCTGATCTTGATCTACATTGTTTGCCCAGGAACAACTGTCATATCCAATGTAGTAGAGAATTAGCCTGAGATTGAGTTGTGCACACAGCTACATGTATAAAGTCTTTCACAAACCAGGCATTTTCCCTTAGCCAAAGCTTTAATTCAGCAGTATATGTCCTTGGAATGAGCAGTATTGAAACAGTTACTGACCACCTTAATTGAAAAACTGTCAATTACAAGTGAAAACTGAACAGGTTATAATGTTTTTACACTAAGACAATATTACATCCTGACCAATATTGACAGAGAAGTTTATTATTTACTCACCGAATTCCTTATCATAAAAATTGTTTTTAATATTGTAGTTGATTTCCAATGGGAAATTCAGTTTACAATAGGGTTGAGGTTGTGTTGATCTGTTTCATCAAATATCTTACATATTACTGGCAACAACCTCGATGAAAATGTAATGCTTAAAGCTTACATTGTAGCTGAAAAAAAAAGATAAGTTGATTAATAACAGCTGCTTCTGATAAATAAGTATACTTTAAAGTTAGCAAAAAAAACCCCAACAACTTGACACTTTAAAACATTGCATACATATGAGATACATATATAAATCTATTTTTGCACCTTAGGGTGAACATTAATGACTGAAACACTTGTTTCATGCACAAGAAACATCAAAATGCACTGAAACACTTTCAATTTTTGTTCGCAAGCACAATCACATAGCTTGTCAATCTGGTTCTAGGAAAATAGGTAAAATATGCAACTTGGGTTTCTTTTGTTTGTTGAGCATATATTGATACAATTCATGTATATCTGTTTAGGGGATTGCATATCCAGGGCCCAAGATCATAAAACTAAGAGTGGAGACCAGGCTCAAATTTTTATTTACTTAAAAGGCATATTTAGCAAAATAGAGATTACCTAGCATAAATGTTTGTCCAAGTCATTTATTAAAACTTATGGTTATTGACAGCTGAGTTTAGATGTAGTCAATGTCTATCTAATTAAAAAATTATAGACTTAAAATGACTAGTTAGAACTTCTGGGAAGTGTATTTACTGTATGCTGATATCACTTTTATTTCAGTGTTTTATCCTGTAAAGAGGAATAGAAGAGTGTTTTGTTTTGTTTGTACTGTCATACATGTACCTTTATTGCAAATTAACAATGTAAGTGTGCTAAGTCTACAAGTTTTATATTGATGTTGGGTCAAATGTTATCATTTACATAGGCAAACATTGCATCACACTATGTTATGATGTTTTTATCATCCACAAGATTGATTTTCATGACATTTGTTTTTAGAGGAGAAATTAAAGGAATGTCGCCAAGAGAGAACAAAAGTGAAGAGTCAGCTGGAGAAGGCCAAAGACCAGCTGTATTCCATTCTGCAAAACCTGATTGAAGGTACTAACTCTCACACTGTGTTATAAAGCTTTAGCCAGTGGCTAAGTTAACATGTTACATTTTCAATGTGAAAACACCTGTAGCTTAACCCATACTCCATATAGAATATTAAACAGGTTTATCGCTTCTTGGTCAGAAATAACCTAATGATTCAAAAAGTGAACTGTGAGGATTCTTATCAGATAGCACTGATGAAGCTACTGTGCCCAAGGTTGTAAAACTGAGCATGGAAACCAGTCTCAAATCTCAAGCATCTGATTGGCTGAAATGGCGACTGGTCGCCATTTCAGCCAATCAGATGCTTGAGATTTGAGACTGGTTTCCAAACTCAGTTTTATAACCTTCAACCCTGATCTGGATCTGGATCTTCACTATTCACTCAGGAATAACAAACATGTCTAGTAAATGGTTAAGTGGTTTTGAGTGTATCAATTCATGTATCAAACCATAAGATACTGCTTGATCACTTCTCAACACATGAATAGATGTACTCACTCTTAACATCCAAACTATCTGATACAACCAGTGTAGAAATAGGCAAGATGATGTTAGGCCCTTCTAACATTGTACATGAATGTGGTTTAGCGAGGAACTACACATAAATTTACACACAATCATTCCTTCTTTACAACTATTCTTTGCAAACATGTTCTTGTGTTCATACACATTTTTTATGTACATTCGTTATATACATGGATCATGCACTCACAAAGCATCTTTATAATAATATTAACCCTTGACTCCATGGATACACCTTTACACGGGTGCAGCCAGTGTAGATCCAGATCATACTACATATCTGAGGAGTCTGATCTCAATCTACTCTGCTTCTTCATCAAAAACAACCTAAGAAATATAAAAGAGAAAAGTTAAGATCCAGATCAGACTGCATATATGTGCAAACTGGAAAGAGAAGGTTTTCATCACTTATTTCATCACTTATGTACTTCCCTTCCAGAACAAACTCTGCAGGAGGGCAAGATTATCAAATTGGAAGAAAAGTTAACTGCTTTTGAAGAAAAGGTAATTATGATGGCACTGGTAGAATTTAAGTAGTAGCAATAATGGCAATTATGAAATCAATAATTAATGTTATGCAAGTGTACAAGAGTTATTTTAACAAATGAATTTCAAACGAAATCTCCATATACTAGTATTCCTTTTTACAATAATTTGTTAGCCAAGTTTATGAATTTTGTGCATTTGACTAATGCTAGCACTAACATGGTTATATAATAGCAAAGAAGCAGTGTCTGGGCAGAAATGAAAGTTGGTTTATGATAAAAAAAATTTGCTTAGTTTACATTAATTTAAGAAAATACATACCCAAGCCTTCATTTTATTGAAAAATTGAATCCCAGTTTTTAAACACATGCTCTTTCCCTTATGTTTCCCTAATAGAGGTCAGGTTTTTTGCTTTCTCAAAGTTTGGATACTTGCATGAGTTGTTGGCAAAAACTGGAATAATTTCAATTATTTTGTTGCCTGTTATTTGCACTGGTCCATTATCCCCCAAAAACGATGATTGTGTTGCTTACATAGGAATCATGCCCGCCTGTTGGCCAGTCTGCCCTTCCTGCCCAATCATTATTTCATGTCCAGTCCATATCTTCATCATTCATGTTTGGATTTCAAAATATAATATAGCATAAGTGACAACCATAGAATGAGGATATGTCATGCTTAAAACTGTGTTACTAGCTTCAAGGTCAAGGTTAAAGAACCCTAAGAAGTTCAGAACTTATAAGCCTTTTTGATGCATATTAATTTGTTCTTTAAAACAGTCAGTGGGACTATTGCCATGTGGTCTTTATCCACAGGCAGTCATTGTTTAAGAGGTGGTCTTTAACACATTTTTGACTGTTGGCTTGAATCTCAGTACATATGTTTGGCATCATATGTAGAATGTGTCTGACATGTTTTTCGTGTGGCTTAGTCCATTATTTTTTAGAGGGGTGCAGATGATGCAAATTACATGTACTAATACGCTTCATGTAATTAATTGAAATTTTTAAAATATACTCTTAATCAAGTATAAAGTTTCGTGGCTCAGTCCATTAGTTTTTGGATGGGGGCAGGAATTTTAACAATCCTATGTTCTACAGTTTAAAAGATAATAACTTGAAATTTTAAGCATGTGTTCATTATTTAGTGTACATTTCTGTGACCTAAATTTCATGTGGCTCAGCCCATTATCTGTTGAAGGGGCAGGGCTACTTCTACTTTTTCAAATATCTTGATATAAAACTTTAAAGATGTTTGGGATTAGCTGTAGATTAATGCAACATACATGTAGCATTCATCTGGCACTGTACATTCATTTTTTGGAGATGCAGAGGGTTATTTAAAATCTTGTGGCATGAAATGTTTCTACAGTTTTGAAGATCTTCACTTGTATATGTTGAAGATATCGTCAGCAAGATAGTTTTGACACAATTTTCCTGTCTCCAGAGTGATTTTGTCAATGATAGCTCTAGTTACATGTATTTGTGTGTTTTATATTTATTTTACAGAGGAACTTTTTTCAAAGCTTGCATAAGTTAGATCCAGATTCAGCGGACGCTGCTATAGGTAGATGTGAACAAGCTGTAAACAAGATCGAGGGAGAACTGTTAGAACAGAGACAACAAGTGGCGGGCCGGGATCAAAACATTAGGGACATTAAGTTGCAGCTTTCCAAGCTGGGTACCAACAGAAATACAGCTAAGAAAAATGAAAGGTAATCTTGTTATGAAAATTAATCCCCTATACCATCAAGCTTAAACGATACAAAGTACCACATATTCCAGAAAGTTGCTATCCAGCAGTGTAGCTTGAAATGAAAGCAAGCCTAATTACATTTACATCCTGTTTCCTGTGTTATAAAACTGAGAAATAGAGACCAATTTCAGATCTCTGATTGGTTGAATTTGAGAACAAACTGACCAATAGGAAGCTTAGGGTTTCCATTCTCAATTTTATATCATAAGGGCCTGGATTGTAGAATTCAGTTGTAGCTTCTAGAATAGTAGTGCTTGATATATAACAGAGGCAGTATTTTAGTTCCTTTAAAGGGTTGAATTTTTTTATTGGAAATTTCTGTGGTTAAGAGGACATGTTTACATGGTTACCATGGCTGATAAATAATGTGCATCTCAAACATTTCTTTCAATTTTTTTTTCCAAAAATTATGACTTTAATTTTATTTTAATTTGCGACACTGACTTTTTTGCTATCACAAAATCACCAAAGATATTATGTAGATGGAAGTTGCTGCAATAAAGCTGAAAAGTGTTATTAATACAATTTTGTTAATTATTTGGAAAAAATATGAGAGTTGTCTCTCCTGTTTATAATTTTAGGTTACATCAGACTATAGAGTTCATGAATAATCTGAGTGGAGTTAATGTACAAGTGACAGGTCCACTGGAGATACAGATAGAATTCCTACCATGCAAAGATGGTCATGCTCTCATTCCTGATCAAGATGGCCTTAACCTTGAAATGACCTTGACATTCAAGGAAGATTGTCAAGGTCAGGTAAAATTGGCAGATGTGAAGGTGAGTATTTTTTTGAAAAATTCTGATACTTTAATTCACTATGAAATATCTAGAAAAATGCAAATGCAGCTGTCTAAGGAAAGCCTTGTGCCATTGGTAATGAAGTGTATTGGTTTTCTTCCCCTTTTTCGGGCGGAACTTTTAGCACCACGGCCAAAGACTATCAAATTGATATGGGAGACCAGTCTCGAATCTCAATCACATGATTGACTAAAATAGAACTTGTATTGGCTCTGCTTCGCAGCAATCACTAGATTTTAACAAAACTGCATACAGTCTATTAGGGATGCACAAAATATGAGCAATACAAAAAAACTTCTAGTTCTCTTAATAATGACCCTTTGATTTAGTGCATAAAGGATTCTGTAGAACCTTTTCTGTGTCCCCTCTATACTTCAGGGATTGGGAGCCTCCATTGGTTCTAATCTTATTTAAGGTAGAAAAGATCCTATTAAAATTAGCTACATAGAGGATTTTGTAGCACCTTTTTTAAGTCCCATCCATACTTTGGGGATGGGGAGCAGCCATTGGTTCTAGCGATATCTTATTTAAGGTAGAAACGACCCTTTGAATTAGCTACATAAAGGATTTTTAGCACCTTTTCTGTGTCCTCTATACCTTCGGACTGGTGAGCATCCATTGGTTCTAATGATATCTTGTTTAAGGGGTTGACCTTCACTTGAAAGTTTTGAATAGATCAACTGTCAACATTAACAGAGAAAACAAACAATATAGCTTGATTTACTAGGTATTTATATTTAGTGTTTATGCAGTATGGATCAGACTTTAAATGCAATCAATGCTTTCAGTTGGGAGCTATTGGCCACAATATGCGGGAGATTATTTTTAGATTTGGAACAGAGCCCATCAAGAATGTAAAATTATCTGAGAAAGAATCCAGGACCATATCAATAAAATTCTGTTTGTATCATATTAAACATCATTCTATCTTCCCTTTAACAACAACAAACTTTCATTGCAACTCATCATTTACATGGCTGGCAACAAACAAAAGAAAAGAAAATTAACTATAGTAAATGAGGAGAATCATAAAGAAATAAAAGATCATCTCATATCATTTGATGTTTATTCAATAATATTAATATTGAAAGTAAACAAGAAGACAGCCACGTATATAGGAGTAATTTGGTACAGACAGGCTTGTCAGTTCTGTGATAGGCAGACAAAACTGTCTAGTTTTATATTGATATGATTAACCCCTTCATCCTTGCAGTTGTCAAAATAAGACAGTCCATATTAATTTTCTGTTGTAGATATATAATTGCAAACAGAGGTATCGGTTCCATTCAGGACATTTAATGACATAGTGTTTGATTTCATGCAGTTATTTTTATATATAGATTTTTATACTTTGATTTTAGGTGTCTGTACAAAGAACATCATATGTAAATAAATTATTGTTGTTGTTTTTTTTTTCACTTTAATAGCATGTTTTATGTAATTGTGTTTTATGTATGTTTGGTGTAATTGTGTTTTATATCATCAATATACATTTTGATACATGTATTTGATATACAGTTGGCATTGTATATTTACCTTTCTGGGTTAGGCATGAAAGGGAAAAAACCTTATTATTCAAATCAGTGTCTGCTTTGTACCCCAATAACCCTTTAACCTTTAATCATATAACTTCTCAGGATGATTGGACTCCTTAAGCAGCTGACTCGGGATTTCTGAATACAAGGTCAAAGTTTTTGGGGTCATAAATGTTAAATCAGTTTCTGCTCAATACCTCAAGAACCCTTTCTCCTTAGTCTTAAAATTTCACAGGAAGATGGGACCACTTGAGTAGATGAGCCCTGTTGTTTTGGGGGTTAGTAGATCTATGGTTAGAAACATAGGGGCCACAAAGGTTAAGTCTATTTCTGCTTAGTATCTGAAGAACCCTTAGACTTGGAGTTTTGAAACTTCACAAGATGATTAAATTACATGAGCAGGCGATCATTTTGTTTTCTGGTGTCACCAGGTCAAAGTTCAACGTAACTAAGGCTGTCAATGTGTTATTGGTTTCCACTTAATATCTCAAGAACACTTTAACTTCTCAAGAACACTTAAACTTGTTTTTAAATTTCCTATGCTGATTATACTCCTTGAGAAGATGACACTGGTTCTAAGGTCAGGTTCTCAGGAGAGGTGACATGCAAATCTGTCTCCGCTCAGTATCTTTGGAACATTTAGTCACAGTGTCTTCAAACTTGAAAAAATGATTGGCCTCCATAAATAGATACATGTTACCCCTAATTAGAAGGTTGCTGTCACTTTAACGCATGCATACAATGATTGAGCAATAAAATAAAAAAAAATATAACAAAGAATTTGTATGTTATGACCGGATAGTATGATTTTTGGCTGCATTGTTACATTATACAGTTTACAAGGGCTTATACAATAGTTTCCTGCCAAGCCCCAGAGTAGTCGCTTATTTATAATTCTCAGTGCTTTTGCTCAGTTTGTTTATGCATGTGTTTTTTTGTTTGTAGACATTTGAAAATTGCTGGCTTTTGTTGTTGTTGTTGTGCATCATTTGTGCAATCTGGTGTATAAAGCTCCAGTTTTTTAACTGGACTGTGTTAAGCAAATCCAGATAAAAATTGCTTGATGATTAACCAGCGAAGCTGGTTTTACTAATCACAATTCTGAAACCGGTATGAAACCAAAACGAGGCACTGGCAACCGGCGAGTAACGCATTTCAGAGTAATCAGAGCAAGCAAAGTAGTCCAAGTTTCCTGTCACGTGTTAAAGTTGGCTCTTGCCACGTTAGTATCGCTAAAAGAATACTTGACTGCTACACTGCGCTGTCCCTAATTCAGAACACAATAGTAAACCAATTTTATCTGAGGGTTGTAGCCGCCAGGGATTCTTTAGCGAGCCACAGATATGTTACCTTTAGGTAGAGATATAAAATATATTCCCGATGTTAGGATATTACAATAGCCAAATATTAATTCTGAAATATTTAATATATCTATTCTGCTAATTCGAAGCTAAAAATAACAGTGAAAACATTTTCTTTATTTTGTCATTTTAAAGCCATTTCAATATTGGACGTTTGTTCCGCGGCTAAGCTGTTTGTTTCACGAAATATTTTTTTTGGTAAAAAAAGGAATTGCAGGGCTAGGCGCTGTCGCCGTGACGTAGCGGTTCCGCTCCCAGCTAGAGGCACTATCATTTTTTATTTTTATCATTAACAATAACGATAATGATAAATTTCCATCCTAGCATATTTTTCTTCAATTGTCCACGTTATGAAATCAATGCGCAAATCCTTTCACTTGAAATTTTCAAGACATATTGCAAACATTTGTTTATTATTTGATGATAGGCGTTTATGGGCGTTGTAAATCACTGAACATGAAGCAATCATCATTGCTATATATTGGATTTCCACATATAAGCGTGAACAGTAAACAGTAAACTATTGAGATGTGTAAAATTTTACATATTAAAACTAGTATACCGGATATTACTCGTACAAAAATATGGAGATGTAAGATTTACAGATCTATGTATTCGAAACATGAGCACTACAAGCAAGCGCGGTACGTGTCCGGCAATCACGTACGTGGCAGGAGACACGTCGACAATAAGCCCATCAGTGGTCCAAGGAACGGACTATGATGTGTTTCAGGAATAATGCATAATTTACATTTTTTCCAAAGGTGAAGATGTTTACTAGGTTTACGTTTTCGATTAAGCTAGAGCTGACTACTATTTTTGTTCGGAGTACATGAAATCATAGGTGCAGTAACACATTGAATATGCAAATGTCAGTGACGTCAAAATTTCCCACGTTTTGAAGAAAGCCAAATAACAGTTAAAGTACGTGTGAATATAGAGGACAAACCATGATGAAGCCTAAAATTAAAAACGAAAAATCTGTCTGTTGAAACTGATGTTATATGAACGGATTGTAAGCTAATGGACATTTATCCCAGCTCCTTCACAACCAAAACTCAATGATTTGTTTACCAATGTCTTAAATCTTGCACCTTTTTCTAATAATATGCTACATGAAAAAACCATCGAGTCCGTTATTATATACAACTTAATACGGTGGAAATTTATGATATAAGCTATAGTAATTCATTTTCCTCTGAGATTGTCTTCAATTTAAGCATTACATTCCAATGCTTTCGGCAATGTTATGACTCTCGCTTGTTTTATCTTAATATTTAGGATTCTCAATTCTATGATTTCCTTTACATGTTATTCATAATGAAGAAAACAATTATATATTCCTTATTTCAAATAAATGCATAATCTTTCCCATCGATGGGGTCTCACTTTTTCGTGTTCATTCTGTCTTTGGGATGTCAGTACACAGATTTCACTATAATTATAATTTCTTGCTTAAACCCAATATATACGCCTTTCCAGTTCAGGTCCCGATCAGCTGGCACAATAGTGCCATCTGATCTGGATCTAAAAATTGTGATTACTGGTCAGAAAAAAAATTAATGATTCTAAAAGCGAACAGTTTAAATCCTTATCAGATACCGGTAATACATGGAAACCCTTATTTCCACTATTATATAGACAAGATGAAGGTCTTTGCGAGCGAACCAAGTTCTTTTGCTTTTTCGTAAATGGATACATGTATGAGAATCATGGAACAGGTTATTCTCAATAAGCAAAATCGCTTCGCTGGTTTTCTGTACTTTCAGTACTTTGATTTTTGTCTGTCCTTATGAACTTCCATATAAAAAACTTGGTAATATAACGATTCGCCCCACTCTCGATTCGCCCCATCACGATTCGCCCCATGGTAATAACGATTCGCCCCACATTTAATAACGACTCGCCCCACTCAATGACGATTCGCCCCAAATAAATTATTGTCATTATTATAAGTGTGGAGAAACATTAAGTCGAGTGAAAAATTATAGAAACCGTAGTTTTTGAGTTAGAAGTGAGGGCAAAAAAAAGTTTTAAAGCGTTTTTTTTAATCTTTTCAGCCGATTTTCGGACCGATTTTCCGACCAAAAAGTGAACGTTTAAATACAGCGATCTAGAGCTCTTGGATGCGGCGCATGCAACGACCTTATTTATTTTTTATTTATTTTACTTTTAATTAATCTTTTTTTTTGTTTCATAAAAATATTTATGATATTACACATTAGGGTACAACATTGAACACGACTGTGTTACTGTGTATTGTCACTAATTGGCACGTAGTCTCAATAATTCGACTGCAAGCACAGACCCATTATCATACTGACGTTTTCGTTGTCTGTCCTTTACGTCTCAAGCAGTTACGATAAAAACTGTGGTGGAAATCGACCCGATTTAAATTCTTTTTTTTTCACTCCCACATGAAAATTTCAACACTGGTATGTCAAATATCGTTATAAAACATAAATAATGATAAAAGAAACAATAAAATGAACGAATAATCCACAAAATAACTTGTTAAACCTACCACAGCATATGCCGTTTACACGGTGAAAATTATCGATAAACGCGAGTCAGATAAACTTTATGCGGTGTAATCGGCATGGGTGGAGGTTTAAAACAGTTTTGTATAAAAAACGAAAACGTTTCTTATAAAGGATTACATATATATTTATTCTACTTGAACGTGGCTTCTCAGGTATGTATTTTTTTAAAATAAATATGGTTTAAGATGCGATTCATTTTCCGATCGGCGGCATATAGAAATAGAAGGAAAATTTTCCGCATTGATTTAATAGTAACTGGGTTGTGCGCGAAGAGCGACCATCGTTTATATAGAAAAGCTCTTGTTGCGCACAAATAGTTTGGCTAATTGACACGTTATTCTCACTAGCAAGTTTGCCCGGATAAAGGTGGTGACAGGTTTAAAAAGGTGCGAAAAACATAATTGATAATTGGCATATTCAATGAGTGGAGCAGATGGGACGATATTAAATGAAATGATAAGAAATTATTTCAAAACATTGTTTTATTATTGTAATATAAACAAACAAGGTTATACAATGTTTCAATCAATTCATCACCGATAGTTAATATGATAATTGTGATACTTATGATGATGATGATGATGGAAAATGGTAAACTTTGCAGAAACTAAGCGCAAATGAAACAACAATAAGAAAATAAATTCTTTCAAACTGTTAACTTGATCAAAGAATAGTTTAATTGGAAAAGTGACTAACTCATTAAAGAAGTGAACACTTTTTTACTTTAATCTCACTAGATTAATCGCCAATTTAAATACCTGGTAATTAAAAACTTTTACATTTAATGTAAACAACAAATATATCATCTCCGTATTTTGAGAATAATAATTTTTTGTAATGAAAAATTATTTGTAAAATTTAAATAATGTGTCTGTGCTGATTGTTTTATGTCAGTCAGCAGACTCGGCACACATGGAATTCCTTTAATATTTTTAGGAACAGTATTATTTTCATACATGTACTTTTCGTGAATATCATCATACACTTATACACACAATGATTTAGGCTTTATAAATGTTAACTATTCAATGATTTGCAATCATATCGGCCATTTAGGTATGACTTTATTTATTTGGGGCGAATCGTTATTGAGTGGGGCGAGTCGTTATTAAATGTGGGGCGAGTCGTTATTACAATGGGGCGAATCGAGAGTGGGGCGAATCGTTATATAACCAAAAACTTTAATGTCTGTTTAAAGCTTATTGTCTGGTTTGGTGTCAAACAAATGAACACTTCAACTGCTAAGAATTGTTAAATGCTTCAGTTATGATTCTTGTGGTTGTTTCCAATTCCACAATGTAACAAATTTTATATGTTTTCCATAAGCATGGTGTGATCATTGATTAAAGACAGATATAAGTTGATTAATAAGTAGTACATGTGTACTTACTCATGAAAGTCTTGTCATTGCCAACTGATTACACTGTATACATTGTCTTTAAGATAAAACAACCTTATTTTTCTCTTATTCATTGTTAAAGTCAGCTGTGCAAATATGGCCAGTTGTTAGACAGTTATTCCAAGGATCCTTTTCTCCAGCAAACCATACACAACAAAATCTGGCATATGCTACAAGTGTTTGCAATTTTTTTTCAGTTCAGTTTTTTTTATTGTAAAAAAGCTTTGAGTAATATACATACTTTGGTATCCAAAAGAATTTACAATGATTGAAGCCTAGACAAAAATAAGTTTATTTTTTAAATCTAGTTTTGGTGTAAACAATCATTTTAAAGGACTATTATGCACCTTTCATTGTTTTCTTTTTACTCGAGATGGGTTTTCGCCCACAAGGATGTGCTGAGTTTTTGTTAGCAATTTGGGGCACTTAACCCTTTACTCAATGGGTTATGTCTGTTATACCATTGGTGAACATTGAAGATTCAAAACGGCTGGCACAATTGTGCCATCATATCAAGATCTGAACTGTTCACTGAAAGTGACCAGTGTAGATCCAGATCAGATGGTGTGGATGTGCTGACTGATCTTGACCTCAGCTGATTGCACGAGATACAACATGTATATATGGAGTAAAGGGCTAAAGTTCCTGTGCAGGGGACAGAATTTAATGATAGATTAATGCTACTTTCTTTTCATAGGAAAAAATATATATCTGTCCATTATATGTTATGGGAATATGACTTTAGTGTGTTACATTACATTATTACTAGATGTAATTGTTTGATATGTTAACAGATCAATGTGGACCACTTCAACTTGAGTAACATCATAGAAACAGCAATCACAAACAACGATGTTCCATACCTTGTATTGTCAACACAGGAACGATGGGTGTCACACTTCCCTTTGCTGTCAGAAATAGATTTCCTCAACCAAAAGTAAGGAATTTCTTCAAAGATATCTGTCACTTATGTCTGTATCACATACAGGTATGAACTATGAAGCACAATTTTTCTTAGGCAAATTATTTACACTTCATTCTCAACGATGAAGTCTTATTCAGCTAACAAATCATAATTACTGATGGTATGTAGTGTGATGTATTACTTAAAGAAGCACGGCTACAGTAAGCTCACTATTTATTGGACTTTGCAACATATGCAAACCTGTGAAAAAGTGAAATATGCATATCAGGAATCGCCACACTCACAAAACAGCCTCCCCATGCAGCAAAAAAAAAGAGAGTAAGAGAGAGCATGTTTGTTATAAGTATGTCAATTCAAATAAGACGCCACAAACAATTAACGAAAAAGAGAATCCTTGGGGTTACCGCCTTTGAATGGTCAGTGGCAAAACAGTTTGCCACTGGGGGGTTTAAACCAGGTTCTAGGGTGCAAAAACCTCACACTTGCCCCAACAGGTTCTCATATCACAAATCATGTACAAGTTGTCTTGGTGAAATAGCTCCAACCCACCCATCATCTCAACAATGTTGCATGCAAAAGAACACAAACATGTAAAACATAAGAAAGTAAAAGCATTAAAAAGCCAAAGGGGTGGGTACTCAATGACCTTACCGAGACCAGAGCACCTGGAGTCAAATCATCAAGAACACGATGACAGGGATAGTGTAATAGAAACAAATCTAGATTCTGGGTGAATTTGGGAAGCATGCATGTTTTGCCACAAGTCGCTTTAAAAAATAATGATGTTAGTCCCATCTTGTCAATGTGGCTGTTACAAATACCTTTTTAAAAAAGTCTAAATATCTTAAATTATTCTCATAACTTTGATAAATCTGTAATTTTTTATGTGTGTAAATATAACAATTGAAATCAAGTAGTAATAACTGAAATGTTTTCAATACCCAAATGAATCCCACCATCAAATACAATGTATTGATTCAATTCTTAAATGACACAGGGAAGAAATCAAGATTAAATTGTTCTAAGATCTGTTCTTCTCATCCTTGCATTGAATTGTCAAAGTTTCTAAAAAAATTTAACCCTTTACTTTATATAATTATATGGATTTTTATAGGCCCGTTGGAAAAACGGGACGTATTATGGGAACACCTGCAGCGGGCGGTGTCCACATGGTTTCAGCTCTCTAAGTCAAAGAGTTTTCATCCGATCTTTATCAAACTTGGTGAATATGTTGATGGGCATAATATCTTGACCAAGTTCTATAACCAGCCAAATCCCCCCAGGCACTCCTGAATTATGGCCCTTGAATTGTCCAAAATTACTGTTTCCACTCTCTAAGTCAAAGAGTTTTCATCCGGTCTTTATCAAACTTGGTGAATATGTTGGTGGGCATAATATCTCGACCAAGTTCTATAACCAGCCGAATCCCCCCAGGCACTCCTGAATTATGGCCCTTGAATTGTCCAAAAACTGAATTAGCGGTATCTGCTCTCCAAGTCGAATAATTTTCATCAGATCGTTATGCAACTTTGATGATCAATATTTTGACGGGCGTATTTTGTGTCAGATTGGCACTCTTGTTACATGATTGTGTCAATAGTGTAGATCCTGATCAGCTCACACAGTTGTGCTATCTGATCTGGAACTACACTAGTTGCTTCTTTGTCAGAAATAACCTAATAAATCAAAAGCTAACAATGCAGATCCTGAACAGATTGCATGGATGTGCTAACTGGTCAAATCCAAAGTTAATTTGACAGATCTAACAGTGTTCTGGGCTCAAACTGCAAATTGAGACCACTTTCAGATCTCCAGCAGTTATTGGCTGAAATGGTGACAAGTCTTGTCTCTGATCTTCGTTAAAAATCTTTGGTCCTGCTATTTTTCAGTCATGCTATAGACTGGATACAGGAGAAGTCTCGACTGCGAGTTCTGGTTGGCAAGTGTGGTAAAACTATGTTTACCTTGTCTGTACCCAAGGATTACCCGCTATCAAGGGAGGTCATCCTGCTTGACTCATACGGAGTTGATAGTGTAGACATGGATGATGTAAGTGTATTCTGTTATTTTATAATTTTATTTGGCCTTTAACCCTTTTCTCCATAGACTCATCTTTATTGCATGGGCGAACAGTGTAGATCCAGATCAGCTGGCACATCCATGCCATCTGATCAGGATCTGCACTGTTCACTTTTTTATTTGTTATTTCTGACCAAAATGCGACCAGTGCAGATCCTGATCAGATGGCATGGATGTGCCGGCTGATCTGGATCTACACTGGTCACACATGCGTAAAAATTCGTATATATGGAGGAAATGGTTAAAAAAGCGTAAGTACTGAGATGGTGGTTTCCAATGTGATATGTGAATTTTGGGCACTGAAAAACAATATTTAAGCAGAAATTTGTCATGTGCTGTTATTCAACTCCCTAAAACTATTGAAAAGAAAAGTATTCTAGGAACTGTATGCTTCCAATCTGCTTAGCACCTTTAAACACTTATATGGGGCAGACTACAAGAAAAGATACATTCGGTCATATTATTTGACATTTTAGCTGTTATTTTATTTGGAAAAAAACTTAAAGTTATAGATTATTTTTTTATAACTAAATAGTGATTTTGTTGTACATTTTGACAAAATTAATCTTGTCACAGTCATGAACCTTGGTTCACTTCTTGTAAACCATTTTATATGCAAGTAAATTAGTAAACCATTATATCACCACAAAAAAAAAACATTTTGACAAAATTACGGTATTTTAACTTCGAAATGCATAATTATTAATGTCTTTCTATGCATATGACTTTTGCTTAGATTGAGGGAGACCACAGTTTCTTGTACATAGCTTATTCCATAATCTTGGCAATTCAGTCCACTGATTCTAGAAAGCAAAGTAATACATTCTGCAATAGTTCTCTCAAGAAACTCGTAAACCAAATTTATTAGAAACACTGATTACATTTAAAATAGAAAATTGTCAGTCTCAGATTTATGAAGACATTGTTTTACAAGAGGGTGAATTTAAGTACAACATAACTATGCCAAAAGTGGCAGAGGCCAAGTTTATGAGAATATTATTTTCATCTCTTTAAATAAGACAGTTGTGCAATTGAGATGTAATTCAACATGATTTTCAAGCTTTCCAGTCTTCAGGAACCTCTCTTGCTTCTTGAATGACAGAAAATTTTGTGGAAAGTACAAAAGTGTTAATTAATATACTGATGTATGTTATTTTTGTCTGCCTGTCAGTGAGCCAATGTTCCTTTAACAACTGGGTTACGAACACTTGTTAGCGCAAATACCTGCACCAGAATTCAACATTAAGAAATAGCAGAGTACAAACAAAAGTGATGTAATAAAAAAGCTAAAACATATTCCTTGTTTGTCTCTGACAAAGATAATCTAACTCAAAAATCTAGAAAAGTAGTTTTAATTCATGACTTCGATCTGTCCATGCATACATACATGTAATGTAGTTTATGTGCAAACTATAGTATTCCTGCAGTTTGTAAAATTCTGCCTTGTCTTGATGATACTATCACCGACTTGTCATCCCATCACTAAATAGCACTGCCTTAGAACAAGTGATGTATTTTTGAAATCAACTGTCACTTGTTTTGTTGTTGTTTTTTTTTGGAGGGAGCTGCAGAAGAGGTGATTGCTTAGCAGAAGAGCAATGAATTTCTACTGTATCAATGCAAGGCTTCCAATTTTTTTATGAATTGGCAAAAATCTGAGTATTTGGGGTCCACGAGGGACCATTTTTAGGGTGGATATGAATCTGAGGTTAATCATTTAAGCATTGTTCACAATAACAAAATTTAAATAAAGCCTTGATATGCATGCAAATTCATGAACCATTACAGTTTTAATAAATTCTTTGCTAACTTTGCCTGAAATAAATTGGCTCATATTGAAATCCCCCTAGTCAGGTCATTGAAGCAGTATAAATCAGTTTAATTAACAACAACAATACAGATCAGTAAATTGATTGGACACCCATTTTCTGCAACAGTCTGATTTAGAATCATTAGTTTTAAGGCCTATGCTGATTATTGTGTTGCCTGCACATTTTATCATATACTGACTTTATTATACAATTTAGGCTCTTATTTCAACTTTTTGAAGGCAGGCGACGCATGATCTTGGAACACAGAATTCTAGTAAAACTTATTTGTAGCACTTGAATTTAAGTCAAGGATATTATCAACAAATACTTTAAAAATTGATGATAGTTGATTCAAAAAAATTTCCCCCATGTTTAAGGCATTTAAAACCACAAACTCTCATTGTTTGGGATGGATCAAATTGAAATGTTTATTAGAATAATATTGAGTTGTGCTCGACCCGGGGCTAGGCGGCGTGTGCAGTAATATGCATTCCCATTACTGCCCATGAACAGGCACAATCAAACCGAGCTTGCAATATTTCGACTTTGGTGGTGTTTGCTGGCTTTTAAAGTTCCCTTTTCATCTATCTTAACTTGTTTTAGGTCAGTTAGCAATAATTTGGTGATTGAATCATGTCCATTATAGTTTTTTTTTTAAATGGTTCTGAAATGTACACCTCTGCAAAACCACTGCAATTTGTAATAAACTGCATTTCATAGTGGGAGTTGTTGTTTTTTTCAGCTTCCAGGCAAAGATTCAACATTATCTGAATGGGTGCAGTACCTGGAGGATAAATATGGAAACTTGTGAGACTGTTGCAACTTTGGCAACATGAAGGACTAATGCCACTTGGGAGAAATGCAAGACTAATGTCACATTGGAAACATGTGAGTTTAATGCCACTTTGGAAACTGGTGAGACTAAATTCACTTATGCCACTTTGGCAACATGTGAGACTATTGCCAATTTAGAAACATGTGAGATATTGTCACTTGGGAAACATGTGAGACTATTGCCACTTTGGAAACTTGGGAAAATTTGTCTTCAGGAAGCTTGTGAAAATGCCCCAGTGGAATATGGTGAGACTTTTCTTGTGGAAACTTGCGAGATACTGCTCCTGTGGAAACAGGCGTGAAGCTGCTCCTGTGGGAACGGGCGAGAAGCTGCACCTGTGAAAACTTGCACGATGCTGCCCCTGTGGAATCTTTTAAGATGCTCCCCCCATGGAAACTTGAGAGATGATTCCCCTGTGGAAACTAGCGAGATGCTGCCCCCAGCAGAAGTGTGTGAAGGTGCCCATGTTGATAATTGTGAGATGCTGTAACTCTGATCATACAGAAAATAAGACAGAATAGAAAACTGTAACTGCCATGATTTGGAGACTTATCTGGATCCACATAAAAACTTATAGACGATTGCTACAGTTTAAAAAAATCTTAATTTTTGACCTTTTTTGGATTTTAATAAAACTTTGCATGATTTTAGATACATAACCAAGGTACACAAATATGGTATTGAATAGAAACATTATGGTGATTTTTAAAGTTTTTATGTGCATTTTTCGGGGACACTTTTACAGAAAAAAGCTAAAAAATGATAAAATCTCATTTTATAATAAAACATATAATAAAATATAAATAACAGGCTGTCAACCGATTCCTATATTCCTATATTTCTCCTGTATTTTGGATCAGAATCCTATGATAAACCTCCTATATTCCTATACTTCTCCTATATTTTTAAGAATATTCCTATATTTTTTAGTAATTTGTTTGCCAATTATTATGAAGGGAATAAATATTGATTTGATACTGCTTTTGACTTCTTCGTTTTTGCTGGATTTTTTCAAGGACAAAACTCAACTCATAGATTGGTAAAATCGTTTAAGGTGGCATTTAACTAAGTTTTTATCCGATTCTCTAACAACTTTGTAGCAGTGTTCTTTGTATTACGGCTTACCTAACAAAAACAAATTTTCACTTCCATGCAGAATTCTTGTTGCAGTTGCAACCACAGCAAACAATTTTAAAGATCATTAAATTTTATTCACCAAATGCAAGGACTAGAGAGCTTATATTTGGTATGTGGTTGTCTAAAATTTCAAGATGGACCTCCCGGAAACGGCATGCTTGAGTGTGAACAAGAATTCTTCAGCTGACTTTTGTGGTCAGTTTTCCAGTTTGAAAAGAGGGTCTTCATACTATATTGGAAAAGAGTGTATGCAAAAGGTGTCTTTACAAAACCAATAATTTGCAAAGGGCAATCAAATAAAGAGAGGTAATAAAAACAATATTGTTTGATAATTTACAACAACTGTTTGTTCAATAAATCTAGATAACTTTAGATTTTTTTTATTAGGATAATCACAGGTGTCCGTATCATTGTTGAAAAATAAAATTCCAATAAAGAAAAAAAAAAGTTTTTGTTTTTTGATATATATAAATAAAGGTCCCCATGTAGCGGGTCCCATACACTGATAGTGACCTCAAAGAACTGAAAAAATTTATCATTTATACAAACAAACATAGCTTAAACAATACAGCAATAGATGAGTTTTACATTATGCTAACATGTCGCGAAAACCGATTGGAATTTCCTCAAACCGATTTTTTGCTAGAGCTCAAACATTGCCAAACTTTTTAGTCAACATTGATGAGGTGATCTCAAAAAAACATTTTGGTTACGGCATTACCTAGTGTCTATCCGCTTCTATGAAATATTCACACAGCGCATACATAAAATACATATTTTTCAATCATTATCTACCAGTAACTTGTACCTTTTCTCGATCTAACACTAAAATCCTCTTTGTTTTTGTTTGCGTCGTCTCAAATATTTACTTAAACAGCCATGATGCTTCCAAATGGCTTCGGTCAGTTTACGGAAATTGCCAATCTCAAATTTTGCAACGATTTCTTCGATTGGCTATTAGTCTAAAAACCCAGCCAATCGGAAAAACAATTGCAAAAAATGACATCGTCGTATTCCGTAAACTGACCGAAGCCATTCGGAAGCATCATGGCTGTCAAAGTTAATATTTGAGACAACGCAAACAAAAACAAATTTCGCGACATGTTAGCATAATGTAAGACTCATCTATTGCTGTATTGTTTAAGCTAGATTTGTTTGTATAAATGGTAAATGTTTTCAGTTCTTTGAGGTCACTATCAGTGTATGGGACCCACTACATGGGGACCTTTATTTATATATATTAAAAAACAAAATCTTTTTTGTTTCTTTATTGGAATTTTATTTTTCAACAATGATACGGGCACCTATGAGGATAATCTGCAAAATATTTGAATAGTTTTCTAAAATTAATGGTTTTTTTTATAGAACCACTTAATGGATAAAAGTTGAATTACTGTTAAACTTCAATGAACCTGAAAGGTATAATGTCCATCTACTCTCTAGAAGGCTTAAGATTTTGAAAACTATTGCTTATGTATAGAAATTCAATGACAGTTTGAATTAAAGTTCAGTTATGGTTGCAACTTGATAAGTTTATATCATTTCTCTTGAATCTTGTAGCAATATTCTTTGTATTAAGGTTAACTAACTTATTTGTCTATAGTACGGTTTCATGCAAATTAAATAAATAAATGGAATCATGTTAAAAATCATTTATTCCGAATTTCTAGGATTGTGAAGGGCATATAATTATGTATTGCCTACAGGTTCTCAATAGAATTTGTCCAAAGTAAGGCCTTGGGGTCACTTTTGACTGAACCCTTTTGGACATTGTAACCCAGATTTTTACACACAAAGCAATTTGACTACGAGTGGATGGGTTGTTACTGTGTACAGCATTTATAGAAGACCATATATCTATATATCATAGAAGACAAACAAAAACTGAAAAATCTGGCTTAAATGAGGTTTCTGCATTTCCACCTTGTTTGAATGTGCTTAATGGTGCTGATGTTAAAGTTAATGGTTTCCTTCATTTTTACAGTAGACATATTGGACATTGATTATTATAGAAACAGTAACTGCACAGGTGAAGATCATTTGTATAAGTGCTAGTAAACAAAACTATTTTCAGTTCCAAACTCCTATATTTTGCCTCAAAATCATTCAAAAACTCCTATATTTGTTGCAAAAATATTTCTATATTTTTCCTATATTTGGGAGATGACCTGGTTGACAGCCTGAAATAAGCATATCAGTACATACTTTCATAAAATATTAACATGCCTGTGTATAAAAATGCTTTGTTCTGGACAAAAAATGAGTTTAAGCTTTACTTTATGTATTTTATTAATTTTTCCCGATTTTAAAAATATTTTACCTGTTTTAAACATATTGTATTTTTCCAAAACAAGCATGGTGACCTATAATTTTCTTGACTTATGTTGAAAGAATGATCTTTGAATAAAATTTGGGTCAATTTTGAGCGAATTCTGTTGGTCAGAAGTTTGAAATTTTTTAATTTCAAAGAAAAAAAACTTATATTTTACTGAAAATTCATAAGCCATTTGTCTTTTTTGAAAAGAAAACAAATCGTTTTCTAAGATTTTTCTTAATTGGTGAAACATATTTTATTTATGGTACTTGTATTTAGAATAAAATAAAGGGTATCATTATTAGTTTTTGTAATTTTTAAGATTCTTTATAACTGGGTATTCTTTCTCCTTGCAGTAAAAGTGTCAATTAAAAGCTCAATAAAATTTTAACAAGCTTGATGAAATACCTTTTTTCATATTATTATATTGATGAATATCCATCAATGATAAAAAATTTTAACAAACTCTATTGGTAGGATAAAAAAAACTGTAGCAATGGTCTTTAAAGTATAATTTGATATAGCTTTACACATGAATTGACTGATATCTGAGCAACATTGTGGACCGAGAGAACATTCATTTCAATATTCTATTACTACAACTTCACCTTGATATTTTTCAAATAATTCTACAGGACATCCAGCTCTGATATCCTGTTGGAATTGTTTGAAAAATATGAAGGACAAGTCTTGATAATTATCAAATTGAGACAGTAGTGTAAAAACTATGTATAATTGTTATGATTTACAACAGCAACACATGTGTTAACAGAAAAGGATAATAGGATAACACTATAGCTAAAACATTCTGAAAAGATGTAACATAAATGTGCTTTTATGTATAAACATCTTGAATGTATTTCTTATTGGCAGTTGATGTCAGTCCATGCATACACAAACTTTCCTTCTCTGGTTGTCTGCCTTTTGTTGTTTCTGACTGTTTTGTTCTGAATTTTTAAAGCATTTAAATTATAATTAAGCTGATCTCCTAACTTGTTAAGTGATATTAAAAAGTATAAAATCTCAAACTATTAAACTGCTATGGTAGACATGCTGGCTGGTAACATAATGATGTCTAAATTGTGATTTTGAGTTTCTTAAATAGGACGTGAGACATGAAATGAAAATTACTGAAAAGCTTTTTAGAATAATATAAATTTTATTTGGTTTCCTGAAAGGGTATGTGGGGATATCTTGCTGATCAAGTTGACATGTTATAGCTTCCCTTCCTCAACACAATTCGGGTAATATGACACATAAAATAAACAGTATATCCTCTCACTCATGGTCAAGAAGCCATATAACTTTTATGAAATAATTCAAATAGTTGCTGAAGAGTGATGTCCCTTAATTCAGACAGTCAGCATGCTGGAAAGATACATTAATATTAATACTAGCTGTAATATTCAATACAAAAGTATGAATTTTGTGACATATTCAAAGATGAATGAATTGATAATCAATTTAAAATGTATTTTCAATTTTGCCTTCTAAGAAACAAACATTCTAATTTGAGAATATTATATTCTACAGCTATATTGACTGAAATATATTGCACTTTATATACTTTGTATAATGGTAAATACCATTTAAACAATATCTTATAGGAGTAATTGTTATTTGGATACATTAAATGGTCAACAAGGTAACACTGTTCTATTGTTGTTCTGTTTCAGTACATGCAACATATAGGTCTGCATATACAATAACCCTCTATGAGTGTTTCCTTCCATCTACATAAACATCTACAGCGCTCCCTTTTTAGTCAAAGTGTAACACTTGGTATTGTTATTTTCCACAAATATTGTCACATGTAGTCATTCAACTTTAAACTAAAATTTCTCTTGAAGATAAAACAGGACCGATTAACGTTCAGGTCATTTTCGACGCCCTTGAGACTCCGTAATGTTCGTTACATAGCCTTTTGGTCACAGTAAGATTCATTTCCCTGTCTGTCAAGCTCGGTCACGTTCATCACGTTGCCCTTGAGTTTCCGTTATACTCGTTATATCGCACTGGTGTCTGTCACATTCATTTGCTCGAACGGCTGGCGGATTCATGTTTTTTCACGTTCTTCAGGCGGAGTTACATTTATTCATGACTGCCCATCAGTCCAGTTCAATTACCATTCTTTGGGTTTCTGCAGATGATGATGAACGTTATTCAGAAGTTGATACTTGGCTAAGCCCCGCCATTACAAACTGATCCAGGATTTCCACACCAGTCTTCACTCTCAGTTTTAGAATTTTCACGTGTTTCTTCTTTGTTCAAGTATGGTTTAATTATTTTTATCAACAACGAGACAAATCAATACCGATTAATTAAGCAAGAACACTGCCAGCAGATGGAACTTCAACGAACACCTGAAGTTGCTATAACGTTGTCGACCTGTCAAACAATCGCGAGAACTGATTGATAGAATATTTACTGAAAAACAGTGAAATTTAACAAAAAACTAAGTCATTACTCAAAACTGCTACAAATTTAAACGGGTTTAAATTTTTTAAATATTAGTTCACAACAATCTCAAGAGGAAAACCTGCTGACTAAGGGAGGTGTGTGCCTGAATCATGAATAATATCAGCCTCTTGCAAGTTTTTATCAATTCATTACGGACGTCCTGCGGGCATCTGAAATATGATTAATGATGTAGATTGTTTTATATTTTCAGTGTATTTGTACACAGTGCACACTACACAGAAGCAAAATATTTGTATGATATTAAAGTGTTGTTTTTTTCGGAAGTAATTTTCTAAAACTTACAAAATAACATATATTTATTTGAATTTATTCTTTCGACAATTTAGTCAAAATTGATCCCGATTGTTTCTTATTTTCTTTGTAATTCTCTATAATTCATAAAGCTTAACCCTAAACCGAAGTAATGTCGGAATTTTTTGCTATTGTGAACATACATTGTAATGCAATTTAAATGATGTTTATCAATATTTTTCTACAAAAAAACCCTCTTATATTAACGCTTTCATTCAAGCATTTATCTATTAATTAAGTCATATGGTGTTTGTTTTTGTTGTTATGTTTTTTGAACTTTTTTCAGATCGACTCCAACAAATTATCTTATTTTTTATAAATAAATTTCAATAAATTATGATGTGTTGGTAAAAGTAATTAACTATCACCGACCCCATAAAAGGTTTTCTTACTGCCATTCTGTTTTTGCATGACAGTATATGTACTATATCTTCAACATCTTTACTAATTTTAGACATTTCTTTATTCTTCTGTAATTGGTTAATATATTCCAAGTACATGTGCTCTATATAAATATGCAGATAACTTTTGTTGAGTACCTATTAGGGTGTCATGAATATAAGCTAATCTTTGATATGAAATAACTTCCAGATCTGACAGCGTAACATCCTTACAAGGCTGGAGTAAAATATAAAATCGTCTGAAATGTCGATCATTGTCGCGGTGTCCATTTTTTCACTCGGACGACAGAGGTTGACGTAAAAAGTCCAAATGTTAATGACATCCCGATGAACTCAATACCGTATTTATTCAAATTGTATATTTAGGCTCCAAAATGTTCTCAGTTCTTTAAAAATTACTGAGAAACCTTGTTCTCTGTATGCAAACCTTATTTTGGCTTCAGCCGGAATCAACTACGTAACCAAACCACTGGGTACAGTGATATGTAATTACATTATATATTTTCCGACCCTTTAACACACGGCTTTATTTTACAAGGGCTATCGTTATATGAATGATAAGCCCCGTGCTTTAGAAAGTTGTTTAGGGGAAATGGGTAACAGTTATTTTGCTAAATTATTCATATTTTGTCAAAACTGCGAAAAACATCAATTTTCTTCAGAATAAAAAAGATATGATATCTATAAATTGACCTAGATTCACTCGACTTTGAATGTTTAACTCCGACCTCAAAATACACAGGACTAGACATATCTAGTATTTTAATGGCATGGGTTGCTTATCGTGTGACAAATTTTAATTGAATTTGTTTTCACAAATGGGAAGTTATTGGATAAATATCTCAATGTCAACCTCCTTTGCATCGGTAAAGTCTACGCAGAAAGCCGAAAAAATTGTTTCTGGCGCATTTGCAGTAAATATTCTCGTAGGTCGGTCTTATTATCGGCGGCGACGTTATTTGCGTTTATTCGGGTAAATCCGATTTCGTGCATTTCGGACGTACATCTGTCGCTGGTGGAGGGTGCTCGCATATTTACGTTCCAATATGACTGCCTTTCTAATTGCTCGATTCAAAGAAAAAATACCACACATGTTGTGCTCGCAGAGTTATCACGCGGACCTGATTTCATATGCTGTTTTTTTTAAGGCGCGTGCAGTCTAAGTTTTGCCAGTCCCTCTAACATTTTATCGTGGATCTGCCTTAAGCTATGATTACTTAAGGGGCAGGGGATAGTTGCGCACTTTGGTCCCGGTCGATTTTCTAAGCATTTGGGGTAGCCATAAATAAAATGCATTAAAATCATTGTTTGAATTAAAGATGTCATATTCTTTTTTAATATTGTATAGTATATGAAATATGAAATCTGATCACAGTGGCTCAAATGCATTTTTTTAATTCTAGATTTGAATATTCTGAGTTGAACAGTTGCCGGATGTAAACGCATTCGGCCGGGCTGAATTTGAGAATAATTTGGGGGTGAGGTATTTCAATGTCAAATGCTGAAAAATCGAGACGGATGGGTGACACTTTCCAGCTGCTTGGGAGATGAGGGACACATAAAATATTAGCATGAAAGGGGTTTTATTTGAAAAGTCATTGCAGGAAATATTTTGCAGGTTCTTAAATGTGTAGAATTTCGGCCAAATTTTCATCGGAAAATCAGGACTTGGGGTGACTTTAAATGCCTGTATAGATCAAATGATTGGTTCTGTGTAACAGTTGGTTGTGGTTTGTAAAAAGCTAGACCCCTGCAATGCAAGTACAACACAATTTTAGCCTTGCAAAGTTTTTATTTTCGGTCAATGTAAGCTTGCACGGGGTCCCAGACTCTGGGGGCAGCCTCGGAAACTGTCCCCTGGGCCCTTGCTCTACATTTCCGGTTAGCAGCTAAATACCACTTACGTGAAAATGATCCACAATGACACTAGATATGTAAACGAATGAGAGTTTAATTTCAGTGATTCATATAAAGAAAACTCTCATTATGTCTCTTGTTTCAGTATTCAATTTGCAACGTAGAAATCCCGTTAACCTATTATATACACCATTATGGCGTGGGCGAATAGTGTAGATCCAGATTAGCTCACATTTCCGTGCAGCTCATTAGGATCTTACCGATCGCTGTTAGATTCGCAAGGTTATTGCTGTTGAAGATGTGACCATTGTAGATCCAGATCAGACTGCACAAATGTGCCGACTGGTCAGGATCTACACTGGTCACACATTCGATAAAACCCACGTATACCCGGTATTTGGAGTAAAGGGTATATGTAGATGCTCATTGTTGGTCGGTTTATGTAACAAGGATTGAGCGCTGCATACTGCCGCTCTAGGTCTCTGGTTCGTATCCCGTTCATCTTTAAAACTTTCCTTCCCTTATATTCATGGTGTCCGCAAATTAGATTAATGCGCAAATTGAGTAAACCGACGTCAAGTTCGCAAAATCCATTGTCTGTTGTAATTGAAATTAGATCAATGGAACAATTAAGTAGACGTGATGAAAGTATATGTATCACGCAAAATTGTCCATGATTTCACTGGCGTGCGCTGTTAATTATCGATCATATAGATTTCATCAAAAGCAGTGAGGCGATTCATGTATGGTTCATTGCTGGTTGAATGTACTCATTAAACATCGACTGAACACTTAACATCATATAAGTGTTATACTTCAAAACAGTTGGATGTACATAACGGTATGTAAAACTTAATTTTTTTGTATTTCTACAGGATTGTATAAAGATGCGGAAGAATTTTTCTATGTATTTAAACTATTATGTATCAATGCTAAAGACTACGATAAACGTTTCTTTTTATTATTAAAAAGATGTGTAACTCCTGTGGTTTCGGTTAACAATTTGAGTTGGTTTATATTTGCATTTGAATAAGTTATATTAACACGCGGTTTTAGCGTTATTGCTTGGTAACGGTTTCAAATAAATGAAAAACAGTTGTTGAATATTTCTACGTTATTCATGTATTCATTTAATATTCCCTTTGAAGTTGCCATTAGTTGTTAATCAGTCAGATACTAGAAAAGCTCATAATAATGCTCTGGGCAAAATAGTTATTGTCACTAATGAACATTAATCCATGTATGCACGTTGCGGATGAAATTGATCTGGATGTAATACATTTAACGATGAAGTGCGACGCCATCTATATCACAAGTTCATATAATATATACCACAGCGCACTTCCCGCGAAAGTTCAGAAAAATTCAATCTGTTACACTAAGTAAATTCATGTACTGCTAGCGGGTATTGCTATGGTGACGACATCAAAGGATTCATGTTTTTTAATGTCTCTCGTTCTTTAGCAAAAACACATACATGTTAGCACTGGTAATGGAAATAACGATTTTGTTGTGGCAGTTGTTGCTTTTGTTGTTGTTTCATTAAGTACAAGGAAGTTTATATTACATTACATCTCGTGAGAAAACTGCCACGTGAACATGGTTTACTTGAATACAGTCGCATACGTTGTAATTGCTTTAACCTTTCAGTTGCGGTATATCTTCTGTCATTTTTTTCATTACCAAAAAGCATAATGCTATTAAGTGACAAGGATACCATTTTAGCAGGTATGTTTTAATGTTATTTTCGTGTAAACGATTTCAAAAGATGTGCAAATCATAAACAATTTGCTTAAATTAATCTACTCATGCGTGCATAACAAGAAGTACTTTTAATATAATAAACGCGAATCCTATTTTCAGTCATAAAATCTGAAAACGTACTGCTTAAACCTGAAACGAACAGCTGTGAATAATTAGCAGTAAAACGTTCTCATTGTCGGCATTTTATATCGAAATTCAAAATCTGTTTATGCATGAGTGACCACTCAGTATAATATACAATGTTTGAAAACTCATTTCGTATCAGATGAACCGAACACATCTTGAATATGATACTCGTGAATGAAGTTTTCTGCTTTTATCATTATTCATCATCGCTTTCCAAGGTGATACCATTGTTGTAAATTATGACTACCTGTTAAATGTTAATAATACTTTTATTGATAGTTTATAGGTTTCCGCGTCACGCGTTTACTCGTGCATGCATACTCCTTTGTTCGTGCACGGGTGACATGGTGATGCTGCGGCCAGCGGATACTCTCTGTTAAAACTGGGTTTTTTTCTTGCCCTAGAAGAAGAATCCTTGGTTAGCTTGAAAGGCCGCCTTCTATTGTTATCTCTCAGCTGACCACGAGATTTTATGTAAAGATCCTTGTGCGAAAGCAATTATTTTTAAAAAGTGAATTTGGAGTGAAAAAGTAATAGGTAAATTGTTTTAATAGGATTGGATATTAAAAACTATCTTTTGGTTGATTTGATTGAAGATTGGACCCAAGATCATTTAACTGAGATTGGAGACCTCAGCTTAGCCCAAGATCATAAAACTGAGATTGGAGACCCGTCTTAATTCTCAAGCGCCAGATTGGCTGAAATGGCGACCAGTCGCCATTTTAGCCAATGAGATGCTTGAGATTTTAGACTGGTCTCCTGATTAAGTATTATGATCTTGGGCACTGGACAGGACTGGGGTTCTATGTATCTGGTGAAGATCTGGTTTCTGTCCGAAAGCATTAAGAGTTTACATGGAAAGCTGTTGAAAACTGTTAGTCTGGTTTTCATAGGTCTTGAAATATTATTATTCTCGATTAAACTCGGATCTTCGAACGACCAAACAGGTTCAATTATCTCCACTGGATACCGGCTTTTACACTTTGTATAAGTAGTGCGCCGTATATTGGACGTTGATGACTTGGAAACTCGCTCGAAATAATTTCGCATAAAGTTACATTTTAGGGCCAAGCCCATTTGCGAATTTGTTTCAATGATGTTTAAAACGAGAATTGTATATGTGCAGAAAGCAATCCAATGGTATCCTTGCATTCTGTGACAGCAGTCGAACCATGTCTTCGCGAACTCATTAAGTGCAAGCAGCCACTGAATCCAGTCACCCCAGCCCAGACTTAAGGGGTAACCGAAAGTATAAGAAAAGGCCCACCTTTGAATATACCCAAAATATCTGACAAAACAGACTCTTAACATTCAACATATATTTTGTTGTCAATTTCAAACATATTCCTGAATGTTTTAAGTAAACATAAGTTTGAAAGTTTATAATATCTATCAGTCAGAAAACATCTGGAAATCATAGTTCTTATCGTCCCACAACAAGCCTAGCTTTCAGCATTTAGTGACTTCTGTCCTAAAGTGTGTACATGCATTTACAGATTATATATGACAGCTAGGAAAGTAATCTCATTCCCTGCAGGTCTTATATTCGGAAAATTGGTCTCGAGTTGGGATTTGCCGATAGCAGGCTTTCCAGGGGCCAATATTTTGCTGATCAGACTTCTGATGTACTCCAACCATTAATGAGTTGCTATAGAAATAACATATATAATTAATCAGTTTGTATATACTTGTATTATTACGAGCGAATCAATATTGTTGAACAAATATGAACGTTGTGCCCTAGCGTCGACACTGTGAGGCATTTGTGCAAAGCGAAGATATTAAGAATCGAACCATCTACTCATAGAAATGTGACCACTTTAAAATTCTTAAAAATAGTGACAGTGTTTGTTACCATTATGAAATGGTAGGCGACACAATCAAATAATAAAGTTGACGCTTTGAAATGTTACAATACAAACGATCTGTTTCCTAGCAGTCATTATCTAAATAAGTAAAAGGCATCATTAATGAGTATATGATCCGTCGGCAGATTACCTTATGGACATTTTAAGATATGTTTTAAAAGAAGACATGTATATGTGCCGTGGATGAGCTATGCATGATAAATATTTGAAAACTTAGTCATTTACAATCCACAGTTACAGTTATAGATACAAAATCTAGATCCCTATATCCGACATTTGAACAGGGCTGAAGGTTAAATAACTGAGTTTGGAAACCAGTCTCAAATCTCAAGCATCTGATTGGCTGAAATGTCGACTGGTCGCCATTTCAGCCAATCAGGTGCTTGAGATTTGGGACTGGTTTCCATGCTCAGTTTTATAACATTGGGCACAGATCTTTATACTTAAGCATTTAGACAGCAGCAACGTAGTAGGCCTAATTATCATGGAAAAAACATCAAGGCAATTTTTTGTACGGAATAACTCTGACCTTACCGTTTGTTTTTGCAATTATCATACGGCAAGTCAATAGGAAAACAAGGTGATAGGGTAACTTATGCCGACACGGGTTGGGGGTGGGCTACATGTATATTTACTTTTATTTAAAATCATAGTATTTTGTTGTAATTTTGGGGAGTTTTTTTCATGATATATTTGATTATTGATATTTAGACAGTCACGTGACACAATCTAACTGTCGAGTTATGGAAAGGATCAAAATTTTATATGTGATCAGTTAAGTATTTCTCATTAACCTGTTTTAAAAAAAGAACTTTACTTTCTAATTATCAATACTGTGATTTAGAAGATAGTATGGCAGTTTGGGCTCTTAACGAACTATCTACTAATAATTAGATGGAATCAGTTATCCAAATTCGTGAGTCGTGTCCACGTTTAATCTGTGTACAAGATTATAAAACTGAGAGTGGAGACCGGTATCAGATCTCAAGCATCGGCTAGAGTGAAGACTTGTCTCCATTTCAGCCAATCAGATGCTTGGGATTTTGACTGGTATTGTATCAGCCAGTCAGATGATTGAGATTTGAAACTGGTCTCCAATCTAAGTTTTATAAATTTCGGCCATGGTAATCCGCAAGTAACTGTACAAACAAACATTCGCCGTTTTGTTACTGCTACAGTCTTGATGTCTAAAGAAAATCTTTTTAATTTATTTCCGAGGTGAAAATTTCAACTGCCTATTAAAAACAAAATCATAAAACTAAGAATGGAGCCCAGTCTCATATTATGTTTAATATATTGTCGTAAACTAAGGTTTCAAATGATCAAAACTATCGTAGAGACCTTAAAACTGAATAACCTATTGAGCTTCTCACAAAGCCACTCAGGTTGAACATAAAAGTATGGAAATTATATTAAATGTTTTCCTCGTTTTCAACTTATAAATTCGTATTTTGTTTGCAGGATTTATGTATATTTTATTAGAGCAATAACGTACAAATTGAATAAAGTCCAAACATTATGTTTAACTTTTGGATTTTACACATTTTCGTTAAAGACATTAAAATTCTGACTGGAAACCTGTATTCAAATATACGAAATCATTTCAGTAATGAAATGGTTTAATGTGGCGCCAAAAAGCTGGAATATATCGGCTGTAATGTGTATTAATTGCCAGCCAGCTCTGTTTTGGTACATGTACAACATTATTATTTTATAAGCTTTTCTGAAATAAACAGCAATGCTTCAAACATCCACTTATACCCTTAAACACTGGAACGGAAATAAAATTACTTCTTCAGAAATAAAGAACTATCTACATCAGGAGCTTTAGAAGACATCAAAAAAAGTAATTCAAACGTTTATTAGATAATTAAGTCTTGAGATAATGAGCTCAACAAGTTCAGGAAGTTGAAACATACCTATGTTAACGATTCTTAGACTGCACAGCAGCCTCTATGCTGTCATAATGTTGAAAGATTAAAACAGATTTTTTGAATTCATTTGGTAACCAACAAAGATCGAATCCCTATTTGTTTTACATTTCAGATGAAATTTTAATTATGCTAACAATAAAAAGAAGACTGCTATGGAAAACAACCGACTAAAAGACGCCGCAGCAGAAGGCTCTATGGAGACTGTGCAGCTTTTGTTGGCTGGCGGATGTTGCATCAACCAGCCAGACTCAAGGGGAGTAACTCCGTTGATGACAGCTGCACGTTTGGGGCACGGGGATGTTGTAGAGTATCTGTGTAAAGCGGGTGCCGACGTGAATCAGACCTCCAGAAACGGCGAGAGCGCTCTGTATGCTGCTTGCTCCGTCATGTATCTTCCTGCTGTCGACTGTTTATTGAAGTATGGATGCGATGTTAACATGAAGACCAACGACCTTCACCCCCAAACGGGACGCACGCCGCTTATGGCTGCGTTGCCATCTGGTTACGACACAAGCATCAAAGGCAAAAAGAAAAGTGAAGCTTTGTGCATAGTAAAACAATTAATTGAACACGGCTGTGATCTGAATATGCGTGACTGGTCCGGAAGCACCGCTATCCACATGGCCGCCGAAAGAGGTGACGTTCATACTGTGTGCGTACTGGCAGAAAATGGCGCCGATTTGCGCGTGCGCAACAATCAAAACCTAACCGCGTTCGACTACGCCATTCAGCCGGACAAGCAACGCTATGACATAGCGTACGTTTTATTGTTGTACGGGCATAAGATAGAGGACTGCCAGATCGTGACACATCCACTTATATCCTTGATTAAGGGAATTGTTCACGAAGAGGCCAAATATTTTACATCATCTAGGGCAAACAGAAAACTGCTTTACGAGGCTCTAATTGAAACAGTTGAGTGGAGTGAAAAGCTGGCCGAATCTGTCGAAAATTTGCTCACTAACATCCCAGCGAGTGAAGTTGACGATTTGCAATATATTAGACGCTTCTTTACACTGAGAAGACCCGAGAGTCTACAGTGCATCTGTCGGCGACATATCAGGAACGCAATAAAAGGAAATATATTACAAGGAATTAGACAATTGTGTGTAGCTAAAGCGATAAAACGATTTCTTGCCTTGAATTTTGATATTGACTTTCACAATCCTGTAGATATTTTAGATCTAAATTTAGCAATTCAAGAGGAAAACATCGAAAGGTTTGAACACTTGATAAAAACTGGCATCGACATTAACTTTACTTTTACAGATCATACGCCGTTGACTGAAAGCGCAAAACTAGGAAATCTTGAACTATTTAAGTCTCTGCACAGAGAGGGTGCAGTCATTGACCTACCGGACAATACGGGTTTAAATAGTCTTCACTGGGCTGCAGCCTTCGGGCATTTACATATAATACAGGAATGTATTTTCCGTGGTGCTGATGTAAATAAACTGGATGAATTACAACACGAAAATGCATTGACCATAGCGGCAAAAGGTGGACATTTTGATTCATTGATTTATTTGTTGGACCATGGTACCAAACCAACCGTGTTGACTAGAAATGGTATTCACTCCTTACATTTTGCCGCGGGAAGTGGCAACATCAGCGCTGTTGGCGGGTTATTGCTAAAACACGTGTCACCGGATACACGTGATTTCCTAGGCAACACTCCGCTTCACGTGGCAGCATCCCGTGGTTTGTTGTATACAAGCCGGAATATCAATCTTCCAGCTTTGTTTCCAAATGAAGTTGCAATGAATCTAGATGGCATAAGGAATAACATGGGTTTAGAACCAAGTATGAAATATTTTAAAAACTCTATCGAGTATGAAAACAGCGTTGATCACCTAGGTGTTATAAAACTTTTGATGGATGCTGGTGCAGACAAACTGGCTATCAACAGCACCAGTATGACGCCGCTAGATGTCGCGATGCAATACAAATGTGAGAACGTCATCGCTTTACTAAGATGAATCATCCCAGACGTTGGTATATTTTGAAGAGACGATAAAAAGGCGGTGCAATAGCATTAACTTTAATGGAATTTAGTCAATTTACCTTTATTTAAAAGACGTGGAATTTCTTATTATTCTCTTCAAAAATAACCATCTTGTAATTGTTACTGTTATTTCAAAAGTCAATGAAGACATATGAAGGAAGTAGCTTAGATCTTAATACTCAGAGACTTATCTTCTTTGTCTTAGTTTTGTTAAAGTGTATAATCTCAGGAATTCGTTAACTTCTCAGGAATTATACAGAACAAATCTACTTGTAAAACTAATCCATTATCATCAACTTAGTGTTTGTTAGAGGCATAATCGAATGAAAGTCAACAAATTCTTATCTGTTACAATGTCAATGATTATGTATAGGTTAGTGATTATTAATAAGCATTTATAAAATTAAATCGGTCTAGTCGATCAATAAATCAATGCTGCATAAGTACTGATTTATAGAAATCAAACTCCCAACAATTTGAAAACGCTACAATAACACTGGACAAAAATAATTTCTAAGCTGCGACCTTTAGGTTAACAACCGATTGTTTAGGTAAAATTGACTGTTTTGGACTCGTAAAACATGTGTCACTGAACTTTTTTGTACAAATAAACCATAATTAATTATTTGACCGCGTAGAGAACTTTTGAACTGGGATAAATTGCCGTAAGCCCCCTTCTTATCACATGTGACGTACACTTAGCCTATGTTTAACCACATCTTTCATCAAATTTTAATTTCTTTACAAGTACTTGGAGTACATCATCACATTTTATTTTCTCAAGCAGTATGAGTATACTCTTCAAATTTGAAACACAATAAGATAAATTAGATTGACTTTTTTATGAAATTGCCAATAAAATTTCTTCGTGCGTTCATAAAACAAAGACATTTAGTAGAGGTGGGGTAAAATCAAAAGTCATGCGGCTGCTACAATGCAATTCAAAAACTGTGCACGAATTTATATTCACGGGTTTAAAAGTTCGTGGTTTTCCGTAAGACACAATTTTCGAGGGTTCTTAAATTTATGGATCCCAATTATTTTAACTAAGTTTATGTTCAGTCTTTTTTCGTCGTTGTTTAAAATTTGTGGATCGATCTGCCCCACGAAATCCGCCAATAATATTATCCTTCGAATATTAATGATTTGACAGTAACACAGAATATACCGGTATGTTCAAATAGAAGACCAGAACTTAATAAGTTGTAACCAGTCAGAAGAAATTAGGACCTAATTTAACTAATTTAACTGAACATGCAAAATGCCAAGAACATCTTATCAATGCTTGCGTTGCTATTTAAAATGAGAATTTACTTGAACGTGCGTCTGGTATTTGAATTGGCTGATCAATTCATGGAAAACTCTTTAGAATCGAGTTGCAACATGAAGCAGCAAGAATTGAGCACTGTGAAGTTAGCAGTAAGCAGTGACAGGATCTTACCGCTGCTACTGCTGTCACTGCGGCAGTTATATCATCTCACTGCTGTCACTGCTGTTACTACTTACTGCTAACTTCACGTTCCCCAAGAATTGTGACTCGTTTAACTCGTTCTGTATTGAAACATAAGCAATTTGGGTATCGCTTCATCTGTTTGACAATGAACTACAAAATGCACCATCTTTACGTGTATCGTGCTCGAATAAGAAATAAATGTTTAACAACGTCTGATAAATATACACGCATTTTGTTGTTTTTGTTTTGGACAAAACAACTTGTTGCCCGAAGATGAAAACGAACTATCATTTGCCGAATTTACATTAAAGATGCTTTGGTTACTTATTAATTATATACGCGTTATATGTATGAAATGTAAACCCTGAAGATGACTAGCCAACAAATGAATAGAGGAACTATTATTTGTAATCTTCCATTTTACATTCTTTGTTATTTCCAACTGTTATGTTTAATCATGCTGCATGAAATATACCAACTATTTTCTTTTCAACTTTGTCAACCATGCAACTAGTAAATTAGCGTCAAGCGCGTTAACATGGTATTTTTTTTACTATAATTACACAATTATGTTGTTTTCTAACTATACCTAACGCATTACTTGTATGAGGCCTTTAAAAACCTCTTATGATTTCAAGTAACCTTTTTTATTGTTGTAAGTCAATAGGTTTGATTGTGGTGATCGCTATGATGATGTCCATACCCACAATTATAAGAAGGATGATGGTGATGATGATAATGATGACGATGATTACAGTATGAGTAATAACATTGTGGGGATAATTTAGTTATAGAAATGATTTTGTCAGTATTTGAAAAATATATTATTACTTGTCCTAGTTATACACGAATTCTAGCTCCAGAGCGGCTCTACCACCATCCGGTAAGAGATCCGATCACATGAGAAACCAGACGTGTTCAGTACTGTGTGTGAGTACTGAGAACAAACTCCGCAAACACAATATGTTAACTGATCGTCTGTTCATGAAATACTGTTCATCTGAAATCAGATGCGTAAGTTGTGTGGTATCAATTTCTGTAAAGACAGTTGGCGAACTGATCATGAGCAATGTTACATAACTGAAACGTTGTTCATATACCGATGTAAAACACGATAAACCGACACAAACAAAACAACTCAATACTCAATAGATGTGTTTGGATAAAGTCATCAAGGAAATCCGTTTCATAAGTCTCACTGATCACTTAAAAGTTAGATGCGTAGCTTTTCAAGCGATTTCGGTGAGAGGATCCCCCAGGAAAAAAATAATATTGTTTCCGTGCACATTGATGTATGCTTTGGAATGCCACACCAGGCCACCACCACTTAACTCTCGCTTTTTTATTCCGTTGTTGACGTTTCTTTTTTGTTATCTCATCTGCGCACTGTATATAGGCAAGATAGCCTAATGCATAAGAAGCACAACGAAATTTCGATTAACTTCCGGCTAAATGGTTAAGTTGGTTTCCTGGAAAATCATTATTTACCGGAATTTCATTATGACAAAATGAGCAATTAAAATGCATGCGTTCATTGTTTCTAATTTGTCCACATACTGTTCTGTATAGACAGGTATTTTAGTTAATATGATGAAAAGGATTGTTGGTTCAGTATGTGCTTGCTTATCTTTAAGACAGCGTGTTCATAATTAATGTAAAAATCTAGGACACATTTGGCCTTTTCAAACTTGAAACGAGAGCGACAACTATTTTTCATATATGCGTCTATGGCAACGTTAAAGTTTTCATGATATGTTATATACGTTTGTAGCGCTTCTTTTCAATTTTCTATCTAGTCATAGATATAACTACCATACGGAAGAATTATTATGTTTTCAAGAAACGCGATTTAAACAAAGTGTTGTTGATGCTCTTTCTTTTATTCTAGGAGGCCAGAAACGTTGTATTTATTTCGAAAACTATACCCTTATACTCAACTTTTATTATAAAACCGACTGCCCCGTAGAATTTTGTTCTTATCTATACGATCGTTTTTCTTTAGGCATTATATGAACTAACAAAGTTTAAGGATTTTTTTCCGATGTTATATATTTTTGATATTTTTGAAGCGTCATTCCTACAGTTATCAACCAGATACTGTGTTAAAACAAATCTCATTCCTATAAATAGTTAATGTAAAACCTGGTTTCGTGGCATTGCAGCCTCTCTAGCTTAAGCTTACGAAATGCATTCGTATGAATAAAACGAATTATGTGAAAAGTTCGTCTACTTCACATAAGCAAACTACATTTTTATGGCACATATTAGGGATTCAAAATACATTTAACTTACTTTAACAAAGATATAAATGTTTCAAGTCTTTGTTGTGGCATATCGGAAGTAATTGAGGCTAACATTTGAACAGGTATTACATCAAGTTGTTATTATTCTGTTTGCATACGAAAACAATATTGCAGCTTATATTCAGCGGTCGTGAGGCAATATCTCTGGGTCTACCGCTTAAACTTTTATATCCTTAGTGTCATAATATTGTAATTCCTACATATTGCTAGGCTCTCAAAATCTCAAATTACACAGTAAAACATTATGTCTATGTTCGAAGCCAAACGCTATTCTATACCCAATGTTCCGCTATAACCCGTTGCCTTTTTAGAGGTAATGCATTTATCATGTGTCAATGTTCTAAACATGTGTTTAAAATGACAAAAGTCTTCTTCTTTGTGGCCTAAGAATGTGGAAGATCTGAAAAACTAATCAACTTACAGGCCTTCAAAATATACAGGAAGGCTGGATGATAAACGGAAGATCACGTTTGAAACCTCAACGGAAAACTGTCTTATGTGAATGTTTATCAGTTATCAGCAAACAAATAACTGGCAATCTTGCCTGAGATGTCTGTAACATACAATAATGCGTTGTTAAATTATCGCCGAGACTTTGAATTCACAAGACTGTCCGAGCGCGATATACCAAAATATGAAACTCGAGCGTAAAAATGTATCGAAAAATACACTAGCATCATACAAGTCAAGCGGTGCAGAAAAAGATGAAACGTTCACTTCTAGGAATATCTATGTCTGTCTAACTATACAATTCATTAGTAGACTGATTATAAAGGCAGACACCAGGGACAGAAGTTAAGTATTTTTCTACAGATTGTTGAAAGATTACCAAGACTTAAACACAACAAAACAGAACAAAAATAAAACTTATGTCAGTCACGATATGTCCGGTACAAACAAATTTTCAAGATGACGAGATAGAAAAAGTAAACAGGATTAAAAACAACAAACAGAAATTTTTATTTGTTCGCTAAAACCACATAAATAAACACAGACACATATTTTTGATTAACGCAAATTGTTTTGAAAAGCTAATAAGCATTTCTTTCAATTATATTTCGAAGGTTAATGACGCTGTTATGATTTGATGAAAAAACATATCACAGAATTTGAAAAGTACAAAGCAATATTAAAGTATGTCTTTTAAGCAAATTTTATACTTTCGCCCGTCCGTCCGTCTTCCAAAATCACGTGCATAAACTCGCCATTTACTTTTGGCAGAGTTCTTTCAAACGTTTACAAATGATCAGGCAATATGTATGTAGATGGTCGTTTTCTGCAACCATTTTGACTAGAATTGTTTTGCCGTTTGTTGATTTCAGTTATCTAGATTGTGGCATCAATTCCTCATTTGCTATTAGATGGGCGTAAAGAATAGGTTTTTACTGCAACAATTTTAATAAGAGTCACGACTCTTCGTTAACTTCAAGCTTTTGTGTCACCAACATCTCGTTAAGTATCTTACAGATTTTTTTGAACTTGCCCAGATGATCTGGTATGATAACTTGATGCTTGTAAAGAGGGTTTTTTCCTTAGGCCATTTCTACTATAGTTATGAACTATGTGAAGTAACCATATTGCAATCTGAAAGAATGTTTAATTATTAGGATGGAAGGTAATTGTATATCACTTCATACTTGAAGAAGCACATTTTCGAGCAATCAGCGAGCTGGTGTTAATTCGCTAAGGAAAGCTGTTTGTGTTCTTTTGTTTGAGAACCTGAATCGGCAAATGTAAGTTTGTACAACCTAAAACCTTGTTCAAACTGGGCGATCCAAGTCGGTTACCGCTCAGGGTCTCAAAGTCTGTCTGTAGTGTCTTTTGATAAAAATGACCATGTTTTCTGCTCTCTTCTGCTGTGGCTTTATGGAGAGTTTGTATTATGACGAATCAGTTTGTTGTATATATAGCAAGCGATAGATAGTCAGTCATAGTTAAGCTAAGTTTACCATTTTAATATCTTTAAACTACACGGTATGTCCTTCTTATAAATACTTGGTTTGATAATGGCGCTGATGGTTACGTTCTAATTTCCCACTGGACATAGCCTTCGCGCTTTAGAGGCGGCTATCGCGCCTAAGGCGGATTTTTTTTTCGCGTATCAGACGGTTTGAATGGCGGAGAACTAGAGGAATGAGCGTCACCGAAGTAAGTTTAAACTTTTTTCTTCTTTAGATGATGATTTAAGGGTAAAACACTGATCGCAACGTATCCCCTCAAGATTTTAATTTTTGAAGTATAACTAGAAATTGCACCAACTGTGCAGAAATTGGAACACAGTTTAAAGATATGTGCGAATGGTTGTGATTTCGATGAATAATAATTTTGTACTGTACAACCAGGACTACGCCAATTCCTACCAGAAAAAGTATAAAGTAAGACGTTTAATATTTGATGGGTGGGTTGGAGCTTATTCACCATGACAACTTGTTCTTGTTTGAACATGTCGGGGAAAGAATGAGGCTGGTGAATCCTAGTACCTGGTTTAAACCCCCAGGTGGCAAAATTGTTTGGAACTGACCGTTCCAAGGCGGTAACACCTCAGGTTCTCTGTTTTGTTAATTGTTTTATCTTATTATTTATTATATTCATCATTTTATAAACCCAAGCTCGTTTTTCCTCTCTACTTTTTGGCTGCGTGGGAAGGCTGTGTTATCTTGGTGTGGCGATTCCTGATATGCATATTTCACCTTTTTAAAGTTAAGAATACGAATTTTGTACGCGTCACATTAATGTGCTCACGTTAGCCAAATCCGTTTGAAATTCAAACATAAAAAAAGGAAAATATGGACCGGACAAGGAATCAAGTTTTGTCGGTACGAACGTACCGACGGACGACCCACAAAATTTTATTACAGTGAGAAAGCAAAATGTATCAATCGGTCGTTTAAAATAATTTGAATGTCACGAATTAAAAGTACGAACACGGGATTGTCTTGAGCCTGCATTTTCAATGAATATCATGTCTGTTTCTTTTATCCCTGGCATCGTGTTCTTGCTGATTTGACTCCAGGGGCTCTGCTCTCGGTAAGTTCATTGAGTACCCGCCTTTTTGCTACGATGGTACTAGCTTTCTTATGTTTTATAAGGTTGAGTGCTTTTGTCAAGTAGATGGGTGATTCGGAGTGATTTCACAAAGACAACGTGTACTTGTTTGTTCATATGAGAACCTATTGGGGCAAGTCTGAGGTTGGAGCACCATAGAACCTGGTTGAAACCCCCAATGGCAATTTATTTAGCCATTACCGTTCCTAGGCGATAACCTCTTAGGTTCTCTTTATTATTAGTTGTTTGTGGTGTCTAATTTGAAATTGATTCTATAGGCTTTTCTAGCTGTGACAATTCCTGATATGCATATGTCATTTTTTCGGCGTTATTCGGCGTTAGCTGTCTAAGCTCACTTTTGACCTAGTTTTTCGACCAATGAAATATTGTAAATAAAACTTATTATGCAGCGGGAAAATCAAATAGATTATTTTGATTGGTTATTAGTGGGTCTCGTTAATGACTACCGTAACGATTTTTATATTGTGTGTTAGTATTTACATGGCACTTATATGTTCGGGCATTTTCGTTTTTAAAAGCGATAATTGTATTGGAGAAAAAGATATTTACGGTATAAATAACCAGTTAAGTCAATTGATGGCTTAAATACGATTTTATATGGAATATTCATGGGTGTCAGGTAAACACTCGAGTACAATACACAGTGTAAAACGACAGAGAAGTGCAGATATTTCTGGTTCTTACTGGTTCCTTTCTAATTCCTTTGATACTGATTGTTAATTTCAACTCCAGACATTCAAATCGCCTTGGTGTAGTGGTTATCACACTCGCCTCTCAAGCGGATGCCCCGGGTTCAATACTCGGGAGGGACACTTTTTTTTTAAAATTAGTTTACGTAAAAGTTGGTAGATTTCGCTCTTGTAACAAGTTGTTATTATTTTCATTTATTGTATTTTAATAACATTTATTCGTCATTAGTACTAACTCTACAAGAGGTATTTTATTGAAACTGAATAAATGTACAGTTAACGTTAGACATTCTTCTTTAATCGACGTATTATCACCAGACGAAATTTTTGCACGCTCTTTATTTCTTTCTTTCTTATATATAAAAATCTTTTCCATCAACGCCGTTTATCTTTTTTAAAGATATTTCTTGTTAATACAATTTGATTTACCAAAAATATCTTTTACGAATTTAAAAATTATTATTTTCTGCAATTTAAAAATTTGCAAAATAAAATAAAACGAAATGAAATGCAAACAAAATTGAGAAAATTAAGAAATGCATAACATTATTTTAAGATATCACATAATGTGTAACGAAATTTTTTCATGATTCATTAAAACATTCACTGCATAAAATTTCTGTGAGTAATTTTATTAAGTAAGAAATAAATGAGATTACTAAGAAATAATTAAGACGGTGAAGGCCGTCATGGACAAGGTAACTGCACTCGTGGTCCACGCCCTTTGCAACGTGTATGTTTGTATGTTATATATGCATATGAAAAGGCAATGAAGTATGTTTAAATCAAGAAATAAATAATTTTATTTTCGTTATTTTTAACACATGTTATCATACAACTAACAAATAAACTTCTTTTCACCTATTTTATTTGAATAAATATTTGGTACTAGCTACATTTCACTTTCACCAATAATGTTATCAGTATCTTTGAAAGTCACAGGTTCTTGCGCTGTAGACATGTTATTAACACTTTTATCCACAGTTTCAAGGTTATTTGTTTCTTGTTTGTCTTTATTGTCGACATTCACATTTTTGTTATTCTGTAAAGGTTGCAGTCCGACCAGGATTGTGCCTTGTCCTGATTTAGTAAGGGAGACACCTTTTTGTATTGCGAAGGTGCTATAAGGCTTTCTAGCAAGAGGGTCCGTCTTCTGTACCAAACACAGGTGAGCTGGTGGGTTCGACCAGCGTTGTTGCTCGCCTGAAACATAATACAATAAGTATATGGACTTACTGTAGCTTGTTATTTGATCGCAGAATTCTTTATTCAAAGGGCTTTGTGTAGAAATCATTAAAAATATTTAGGATAGAAGAAAAGTCTATAATGACCACTTTTGAAATGAACACTTTTGCAAAAGACTTTCACTGTCTAAAGACGTGAAATATCACTCAGTTAAACCTTCGGCCTTGTACGACAAAGAAAACTATTTGAAGTTTAGAAAGGCAGTCTTTTAGTAGCTTCTAAATGTATAACATGCAATTAATATATGAGCATATTTCACTGAAAAGTGCCGTAAGTGTAAACTTTTGTTTTGGAACAGTTATGTTAAATGATGGGGTCCATTTATTTTAAGATCCATATCAATCACTTCTGGTCTGAAGGTTATAAAGCTGAGTTTGGAAACCAGTCTCAAATCTCAAGCATCTGATTGGCTGAAATGGCGACCATGCTCAGTTTTATAACCTTGGGCACAGTTATATGATCAAGGGTATATGCATAAACACATTTAAGAAAATTTTAAGTGGAAAAGTGTAATGTCTGAAAAAGAATTTTAGAAAAAGTTGTGGGTCTAGTTGGAATCGAAGTAGGTCATGATAGGGACATTTATTGTTAGATTGTAATTTATCAATTTTGTGTTGTCAGATACATAGGCAACCCGCTTAGAACTTTAACGCAAAACACATTGAAATTGAGCCATATCTTAAAGGAGTTGTTGGACATGTCAGAAAAGATGCAGATTATGTATAATCCAAATTTGCAATTTTTAAATTTAAGGACCAAGTGCATGAATGTGTAACGCGTAAGCTCGGGTGTGTACGACTGCCCACTTTATTCTTCGAATAGTCAAACAATACTGCCAATACTGGTAATCAAAACGTATCAAGCTTAAGTTCAACATATTATAAACTGACCTGATCCAAATATAAGATAAAATATTGCAGCTACTCCCACAATGGATGCCGTGAGGTAAAACACATTGTCCCAGCTTTCAATCGTCTGAATAATAAAGAAACAACAAAGATTTCATTAGATAAACAAAAGTATTTTGAAATTTTGCAATAGGTTAAACTACAAATACCAGGAAAAGCCACATCAGAAAACATAGCCTCTACACATATGAATTAGAAGACAGATCTAGCAGACTTATTTAAACAAGAGGGCCATGATGGCCCTAAATCGCTCACCTGAGTACAAAAGTACTCAGTTTTTAATAGTTTTTAATAGTTAAGGACTAAAATTGTTGTAAGAATTTCAGGCAACATGGT
Organism: Corbicula japonica; assembly: GCA_038501625.1. Classification (NCBI taxonomy): domain Eukaryota; kingdom Metazoa; phylum Mollusca; class Bivalvia; order Venerida; family Cyrenidae; genus Corbicula; species Corbicula japonica. The sequence continues at coordinate 375,629 of JAZAYU010000245.1, read as the reverse complement.
AGACATCCACTAGACAATGCTACATACCAAATATCTAAGCTTTAGGAATTGAGGTTTCCATTAAGAAGATTTTTAAAGATTGCCTTTTTTACATATTAAGGGCCCCCAGGGCGGGGACAATTTTGACCCCAGGGCCAACATTTAAACAATGTTAGTAAAGGGTCTCTTCACAATACTCAACACCAAATATCTAAGGTCTAGTCCTATTAGTTTCGGAGAAAAATGATTTTTCATGTTTTCCTATATAAATCAATGTAAACTAAGATAACCCTGGGGCGTGACCAATTTTGGCCCAGGGGACATAATTTGAACACACTTGGTAGACATCCACTAGACAATGCTACATACCAAATATCTAAGCTTTAGGCATTTAGGTTTCCAGTAGGAAGATTATTAAAGTTTGCCTTTTTCACATATTAAGGGCCCCCGGGGCGGGGACAATTTTGACCCAAGGGCCAACTTTTAAACAAAGTTGATAAAGGGTCTCTACACAATACTCAGCACCAAATATCTAAGATCTAGTCCTATTAGTTTCGGAGAAAAATGATTTTTCATGTTTTTCCTATATAACTATATGTAAACCAAGAGAACCCTAGGGTGTGGCTGATTTTGGCCCAGGGGACATAATTTGAACAAATTTAGTAGACATCTATTAGACAATGCTACTTACCAAATATCTAAGCTGTATGCATTGTGGTTTGTGAGAAGAAGATTTTTTAAAGATTTCCTATATAAGTCTATATAAAATGAAGTGACCTCAGGGGCAGGGCCAATTTTGACCCCAGGGAAATAATTTGAACAATCTTTGTAGAGTTCCATTAGAGGGTGCTAAATGCCAAATATCTAAGCTCTAGGCCTTGTGGTTTCAGACAAGAAGATTTTTAAAGTTTTTCCTTTAGGTTGCCATGGCAACCAGAGTTCTGCATGGAATTTGATTTCTTTGAACAACTTTGGAAGAGCTTCATGCAAGGAACATCCGTGGCAAGTTTCATCAACTTTGGCCCAGGGGTTTAAGAGGAGATGTTGTTTAAAGCAAAAGTTGACGCCGCATGACGCACGATACACGGCGATCCTAAAAGCTCACCATGAGCACAAGTGCTCAGGTGAGCTAAAAAAGACATGATAAACATTAATGAAAAAGAGAACATGGGCTGTTTAAAAAAAATGGCTGGAAAAGTGAAAAAATAGTGAAAAATTTAAGTTTATAAAAATTCCAAACTTGTTATTCTGTATTTTTTTTGCTTATTAAAACTGAGTACAGAACTGAACAGATTTTTGAAATTAGTCAACTGGTTGCTGAGATATTGTCATTTGAAAAATGGCAAGTCAAATGGCAAGTGAAGTGAAAAAAATGTAAAGAATTTAAGTTCATAAAAAGTCCAAACTGGTTGGGCCATATGTTTGTACAGTCTTTACAGTGATCAAAATAAATCAAGTTATACTCATATGTGGCAGAATAAAAATTTTATGGAGCTTTATTGACCTATATTAAATAAATCAAATAATTTTAATTTATGTGCTTAAAATACAAGTATTACTGTTTCTTATTATCTAAATGTGTATTTCTGTTAAAATACATGTTGAAGCATCAAATATAAGTGCTTTAGAACTTGTGGTATCGCATAAAGATAAAAAATTCATATTGTTAAAAAAGTGTGTCACACTCCTGACAACCAGATAAGTGCAGTGTACTCAAAAATGTTTCACTAAGGCCATTCCTGTTTGTCACAATTTAACAAAACATGACATAGACTTCTAGGATAAAACATGCTCTTGTTTTCATGTAAAGGATATGTTGACAGAATATTGCAATATGTGCATAATGTCACACTCCTGACAAATTTAGCTGACATTCTCTGAAGGGAGCTGCAGACAAATATAATTTCAATAGAGGTGATTTTATTATAATTATTGCATCTAGAAACATAAAACTTAATGATACACAAAACATTTCTTATGTACTATTAATCTTTAAAGTCCTATAAATTTATAAAGCTAGGATGTATTGATTTTCTTGAGGTATTTTCTAATTTAACACGCTTAACCTTATAGCATAGATTTTGATTACTTTTAGTATAATATGCTTAATTTTATCATTATATGATGCCTAATAAATGCACATTTTACTAAAACAACACTAAAACTTGTCTTTACTCAAGCTTTTTGTAAAATAATGGTCTGAACAAATGTGATTTTGAAAAGTGTCACACTTTTTTGTCAAACTCCTGACATTTTTTGCCCATTATTTTAGAATATTTTTTTAACGGATGGTGCTATTTTGATGAAACTTCCCAAAACTTTAAAGGGCATGATGAGACACCTCTGCAAAGTAGGAAAATGGAAGTAACTGTTTGTTGTACATTTTTATAACAGGAAAACCCAAACCAGCCTTTTTTTTTTAAACAGCCCACCTGGAGGGTTACTATTCTGGGTCGGTCAACTTAGTGCGTCATATGTTCCAGATTACTTGTCTAGTAGATGAAAAGGGACTGAAACTTCAGTAAGATCCATTCCACTAAAATTCTCTTTTTTGTCAGTTGCTTGTTGTGTCTTATTTGAAATGGTATGATCATTTTATAAACCCAAGCTCTCTTTTCCTTCTGATTGTTTTGGCTGTGGAGAGGCTATGTTTCCTTATTGTGACTATTCCTGCATGTTTCACTTTTCTGTTGAGCTTACATCAAGTAAAAACCATTCAGGTTGAAAACACAATACAAGGATAGTGGCTATAAAGAAAATGTAAAGTAAATCAAATAATTAAGATTTTGCCATTTGGAGGACTTTTTAGTCGGACGTTTGGAAAAAGTGTGACGGTGTTCGGTGGTAATGGAGATGAAGGATTTGGCACGATTTGGTGCAATGATAAAAATTTGAGTGACGGACGTTTTCACTCAACTATTTAATTTACTTCATCGCACTAGAAACCGTTTGGCATCCCACATGCAATGAAATCTATAACATATTGTTCTGTACAACACAGGTTCATGAGAGTGCTTATGGACATGCGGATGGAGATTAACCCGTATCGACAATATCATCGTAGCTACTGGAAGAGCAAATGTAAATGAGTGATTCACATTGCATGAAGCGAAACAAGTACCTGTGCTGCGGTAAAGGCTCCTGTGACCAGAGGTACAATGATAGCTCCTACGGTACCCACAGTGGAGGTCACTGCCACCAAACTGCTGGCATACCGTGTAGACAGGTCATAGTGATTCACAGACCAACCTAAACAGTTATACATTTAACACGAATTTATTGATGACTGAAATCTTTGACTATGTCGATGGAGTATATAAACGACTTGAAAAACGAAGGTGGTTATACGGTTGCCAACAAATTAGATTGTAGATTATAAGTCTTTTGTCTAACTTAACGACATAACAATGACATAACAATCGTAGTTATTATCATTTAAAAATCTGATGTGAAATGATCATGCTTAAATTTTTACGTTAGTTACGATAAGAATGTCATTTCTGACATTTGTTTGAAAAGTAAGCTGAAGTCTGAATAGTCCTTGTCATTATTACTTATATTGCCCTGTTACAACATCATCAGCTCTAAATCTTAACCGCACAGTTACAGAAATTGGCAGTAATAATAATACATTTCAGCGTAATCATCGAGTTTGGTGACCCTAGATTAGCTATTGTTAAACATATTCGTAAAACGAAACTATACCTAAACGGATACATGTATAATCATGAACACTTGTTATGGCGTACACACTAAAGAGTCCATTCAAGTTAATTTCACACTGTGCATGAAATAATTACAATTGTCAGATTTTAGCTTCACATACATGTACAAGTATTATTGTAAATATATATTGATTCAAATAACTTTACCTGATGTTGTAAGACCAAATACTCCAATGGTTACAGTCAACACAATTATAACCGAAGTTCCATCACGAAGAAACGTCAAAGTAATAAACCCTGCTGTTTGTATGCCAAGGCCTATAAAGAAACCGAATCCTAAGATCAAGTTGTGCTCTTCAGTGCCCAAGGTTATAAAACTGAGCATGGAAACCAGTCTCAAATCTCAAGCATCTGATTGGCTGAAATGGCGACCAGTCGCCATTTCAGCTAATCAGATGCTTGAGATTTGAGACTGGTTTCCAATCTCAGCTTTATAACCTTCAGGCCTGGTTTCTGATTTTACTGATTTATTCGGTTTTTACTATGTTACATGTCGGTCTATATATGGGTAAATAACAATAGTCAGTTAAGCTCCATATTACAGACGTAAAGGAGAATGTTAAAATATCAGCGGGTTCGCTCAAAATGTTGGAAAGTCGACCTCCAACCATGTCATGTCCAAAATTAGGTATTTAACTGGAATAATGCTCACATGTGATTATAATGTGTTTAACGTTTGGGTCCATTTAAATAAGTTGAAATACAATTAAAGAAACACCTTTACTATCATAATTATGATTTTCCAATTTAAGAATAGAGGTATAATCTATTTTATTATCACACTATTGCCTGTGCTATACAACTTGTAGTCTTATGTACATTCAGTAAATTACTAGTATTATTACATTGACATGGAAAAAATAGCACCACCGCACAAAGAGATATAATACGTTTGCAATGGGCTCAATTTCAAACAGACACTACAAACAATGAATAAAAATCAGAGCCTGACGAATTAATGCCTTAGAACAGTCAGTGGCAAAATATCTTGAAATTGGGGTTTAAACCATATTTCTGAGGTGCAACGAACTCTCACTATCTTGCACACCGGGTTTTTAACAACAAACATGTACAAAGTACCATGGTGAACTAACTCCAACCCAACCACTTACTCAAAAATCTTGCGAAACAGATACTTATGGTACAGTCAATCGATTAGAAAACCTGGATTAAATCGTAATCTCTATAATAGGAATAAAAGAACAAACGACCAAGCTCGTAAGTTCATTTTTCTGCTCATTCTTAATCTCTCGCAACTTTCCAGCAAACAAACAGGCAAGCAAAGAGAACAACTGTATAGAATTGATCATCAAGCATCTAGACCGCTGAAAAATATCATGGTGGTAGATTTTCATTTACCGTTTGTTTTAAATATATATTTTCCTTGTAAGTTACCAATATGAATAGTAGAGACTTTGTAATATAGTTTTGTTTACTGTCAACTATCTGCACTTACCAACACTAGGGCCCAAGATCATAAAACTCAGTTTGGAGATCAGTCTCAAATCTCAAGCATCTGGTCGCCATTTCAGCCAATCAGATGCTTGAGATTTGAGACTGATCTCCAAACAGAGTTTTATAATCTTGGGCATAGTATTCTGATACCATCCCATATAGCAAAACCGCTCTACTAAGCCAAGGCTAGGCTAAGCTGGAACATGACCGAACTTATGTTCTATCTAGGAATGATTTACTGTTTTGTTAAACAATCCATTCATCCATTCAGTTCTCTTGTTTTTATTATCAAGTGTCTGATTTGATCAAACTCACCTATTCCTACCAACAGTTTCCTAACGGCTGTGGTTGACAGAAGTTTTCTGTTTAATAAAGCATCAGCAATGCAACCGCTGGCGAATGACAAACTTACTTTGGCAACATGTGGTATCGAAGCTAATGCACCGGTCTGAAAACATATCATATATGATACTATATACAAGTAATAGCTTTTCAAATAAGCTAGCGGTCAGACGATGGTGAATCAAAATCTACAGATACAGCTTTCTGCTTAACTATTTAAAACCAATCAAAATCAATACATTAAAATGAGAACATTTTTTCAGTAACACTTGGAAACAAAAAATACGATTCTGGTTCGTTGTTATGTTCTCAAACGTAAAAATATAACTTTTTGAATTTATTAATTTATTGTATTGTGTGCCACAACTTACAAATACATAAACACCACAATAAAGAATTCAGTCCTATAATACATACCGTGGCTATATTGTAACCGAATTCGTTGAGATAAAGCGCCTCATTGGTCAGCATCAGACTAAACACCCAATGGCGTACAAAGTGACATAAGCAAATAGCAATTACAGGAAGTGACGTCAAAATCTCTTTCCAGGGAACACGCTCGTTCTGTTAAGAGGACAAAAATCAGGTCACAAGTTATTGTTTAAGCAAGACATGATTGCTGATAAATACCCCGAGCATAAATGGATAATACTACATAGAAATTGAAAGGAACACAATCTTCGTGAAAAAATCATTGAATCGAAACAGTTTGGTAATATTTTCGTCTTCTTTTGCTTCTTATGCACTTAAGTTTAATATATATTAGTGGTTGCCAAATAAGATCCAAGAAACAAATGGCGCTTTACAGACCAGTCACTAGTCTGATAATATTTATCTTTATGATTATGTTACACAGTTTCATTCTTTTTTGAATTTGGAGAATGTATCCATGCCTGGAATTAAGACTAGCTATTATTTTTAAAATTCAGAGAACTACTGAAGTCAATATGTTTGCTTACTTGCATATACATGTAATTTAGGAAGAAGAAAGCGAAGAAGACGAAAAGTCGAAAAAATCTATTCTTACCTCAAAATCTATTGCATCTAGACCTTGGGCTTTCTCTAAAAATTCGAATTCCGAATCACTCATGGATTTATGATGGGAGGGCTTCTCGTATGATAAGCACAGCCAAACTAAATACCACAAAACACAACAACTAGCTGAAAACAAACAGATAAATACAATAAGGGTATGCTATACAACATACATTTATGAAATGTTTAAGTTAATTTTACAGAACTATTTCTAGAAGTCTTATTAAAAGGCTCTGTTTTTGTAAACCAAATAATAATAACTCTAGTTCAAGAAGGGTTTTCAGTTGAACACTTGTGTAGCCGTCTGGTACTTTGTAAGAAAAAAATCCAAGTAAAACGGGGACATAACTTTATTAAATGTGAACTTGACCTCAAGAGTTTGGCATCATCACTGTCGTGTAGTTATAAGCAATATTATTTGAAATTTGATGAAGAAGTACATCGCGCGACCGTGTCGATGAAAAGTGTCATGAAGAAATATTTAAAATAACAAAGTTATCGTCAACGTTTAGTTTTCGTAACGGACCGAAAGACGAACGGACGGAGAAAGCGATCTCTATGTTTCGCAATTTCTTTAAAAGGGCGACACAAAAGTGAAGGCATTTATGGAAAAGTGAACTGCATGCATCAGCCTTTAAGAACTTTCTTCTTAAAAATCAACATAGGATAAAAATCTGATTTCGAATCTGAAATTTAATCCGTTGATGTTACTAGTATTTTCCACATTTGTTCAGGTTAGTTCACTTTCACTGAGTGACATGAATGATATGTTATTTAAGCAGTATCTACTAAAAACGTGAAAATATTGCAACCACACAATCTGGTTGTACAAACAATAGTAGTCTACAAAGCTTCCAATGCAGTTTTCTCCCTTTGATATGTACCCTAATGCCGTTGATGATCTTATTACTGCCTGATTTGAACACGGTTGCCACACAGCACAAACAGCGCTTTGTAAAAAAGCGCCGCCTAAATGTTTTGCTTCAGTGACAGGTGAAATAACAAATATCGATCAAAGGATACAGGATGAATCAGTGAGATAAAGAGGATCACAAATGGTGCAACAGGTTGCCGTTGTCAAGATATATACACTGAGCTGGTCGTGCTTACAATTAAACGTAGACTATCTATTAATCCTCATGACCTGGTGAAAAACGAAATCTGTACATTACCACTGACATAGAAGATGTACTGCCACCCCAAGTAATGCGTAATGACTCCCGCCAGCGGAAATCCGAGTATAGCACCTGCATAGCCACCTGGCAAAATATAAACCATGTACTTTAGTCAGTGAAACATGGAGAAAAACTCGAACTCATATATACACTGATCTGCAATCTAACACTCGCTCAGTGCCCTGACAAGAACAAAGGGAAGTTGAACATACTAGTACCACAGAAATGAGGTACAGAGCGTATGGTTTATCAGTTACAGCGTTAAATTTTATTAAATAACTGCATTTCTTACATATAGTTGGTATTGACCAGTTCTGATAAGGTTTTGTAAATTCTGTACTAAATGCATAAAAGAGTATTCACTTCTTAACTGTTTATGGTTATTGTTCAATAAATAAAACAACTGTTCACGATATCGTGACAATAAATGTGCTATTTAGTGGAAATAAGAGTTTTCCTTTGCGAATTTATTATTTCGAGAGTAATCCAAGTGTTAAATAGTTACACCTGTAAGTTTATGACCAGATGGGTCATAAACGTTAAAATGCGAGTTTTTACTTTTCCTAGAATGAATGAATCTTACAAACCCAACCATCATCCGAGCTACAATCTATTTTAACATCTGTTGCTGCATTGCAATACAAATGGCATCATTATTAAATAAATTAAATATTAAGCGGAAACAAACTAAACGAAGTCAGATCTAACAAAATGTTATAGCACCCCAGTTTTGCGAATTTGGGGCGGAAAAATACAACACTTACAAGAGACCACAGCTGCGACCTGTCTGCTCCTCTCACTTGGTGATGACCAATGTCTGAGCACTCCATAACATGCTGGGTACAGCAACCCCTGAAGCGTTCATAGAGCAATCCATATGCTTTATGTATACTAGATCAAATAAGTACTAAGTGCATACGTGAAGCTCAAACTTATTTCATATGAGCTTAGATTGTGCAGTTGTTTGTAACAGTTTTATATTCTTATTTATATTTTACTTCTGGTGTTCGTGTGTTCTTGTTAGTTTTTGGTTTTAACCATGATTTCAGAGTATGTATTGGACAAATACCGATGCCCATACATTTGAACATATGATTGTGCATTTCTCTGACAATATAATCCATGATAGACTCAAATGACTTCAGAATAACATCTGTTAGGTCATCGAAATTATATTTCGTTTTCTTGTTAATCATTGACGATTCAATGATAAAAGAACTGGATGTTTATCGGGTTTCTTACTATTTTCATTTTAAGCCCAGTCCCACCTACTAATAGTGCTTAGTTCAAGACGGATTTCCACCTTCTTGTGACAGAGGATGATCCAACGTATTCAGATAAAACCATCAACCTCCCCCAGGCTAAGCTAGCTTGATAATTTAACATACAAGATCACAGCTCCGAAAATATTCTACTAACCCATACTGGATATCTCTGAGAAAATAACTTACTACTCTGCCAGGCAGGACTCTATTATTAACAGAAAAAATATCTAATCCATATGCTTTACAATAAGAAACAATCGGTAAGCCGCACGGTCCGTTCTAATATCCCAAACCCTCCCCAAACTACCCAAATCTACCCCAAACCATACCACAAACTACCCGAAACCACCCCTAACGAAATCCAATATAAGGTTGTGATAATAAAATAAGTCCATATGAAATAAGGACTTGTGAGCTCAAGTTTAAAATCAGTGATAAACTTGTTGCCTCTGTAGCAAAATAAACATCAAAATTTTAGTAAATGACATGACTGACCATAAATAAGTATGACACATAGTGAGTGTGAAATACCCCAAACCACATCTACAGGGTTTACCTCAAACCACTTGAAATCGACTACATTTAATATTTTTAGTGTTATAATCAGATTACAGGTAAAATGCATGGCTTGTTGGTGAAGTTTAATAACCCCCCCCCCCCCCCCCAAAAAAAAAATATATATATATATATTATTTTCAATGTGTATTGTTAAAATATGGTTATAGAGGCAACAAGTTTAACACAGATTTTTATACTACAGCTCACAAGTCCTTATTTCATATGAACTTACTTAATTATCACAACCTTATATTGGATTTCGTTTGGGGTGGTTTGTGGTAGTTTGGGGTAGTTTGGCCCCGGGGTAAGGTTTGGGGTAGTTTGGGGTGGTTTGGGGTAGTTTGGGGTATTACAACGGACTCGTAAGTCGTAGATATTTATTTGACCAATAAATACATGTATGTGCATTACTAAGAGATATACCTCCGACAGGCCCTGACAGCACCGGACAACACAGACCAGGGAATATACCCCATGGTCAATACATAACGGCAGGAAAATGTTTAACACAGCAGAAGTAAGGATACATCCGCCATATAACCTGTAATACAGAGCAATAAAATGTGCACGTATATTGATGTATATTGTGATACCAATTAAAATAACGGTACATCATGATTTCAAGTATCTGCTAATCAATAGCCGACATCATTGTATTACAATAATGTATAGATCTGCGTTGTCGACCAAGATTTTAAAATTTTACCAGGTTAGAAAAAATGAACACTTGAAAAGAAAATATATGTACACTTTGAAGACATATTCATGTATGTGTAATATAACTTTATACAGAAGGGGATATCTGTCTCTGCGAACGTATTACTTATTTATAAACATATATATACCCTTTTATTTACATATGTTTAATCTACGTTTAAACAGTTCATCTTACTATGTCACTTGTTTTCTGTATACAAGTTCATGGTAATGGCGAATTAGAAAAAAAACTAGATTCTATCTATCTATTAACAAATGTTGCCTATGGACAAAACTGCATAAATAGCTACATGCATTCTTTATTTTGAACAAATCAGCATATCAAAACATTATTCTAATACAATTTACAGGTTTAACACTTAAAAATAGAAAGTTTGATTGTCTGTCTTGCAAGGGGGGACCTAAAAATCGTTCCTGTGGAGCAGGGTGGGGTGGGGGCGCAGAACAGGTTAAGCGAGGTGGGGAAGTTAAGGCCACATTCTCAACAACTGTTTCATGTCCCCTTCGTAGTATTGTTCGATGTTTTAGCATTAAAAAAGGAATTTATTCGCCTTTCTTTTACAAAGAAGTTGATTGTTTTTTTTTGTGTTGAAACGAAAAGGCAACATGTTTTTGCTTAATACTGAGGCAATGCTGGCATTATGAACCAAATTAATCAAGGCACAAGATTAGGATCATTTTGTTATGTTTCAATATACTTACTGATGACTCGGTAGGATTGTGCTAAGAAAGAGCCGGGTATCTGTGAGACGATAAAACCAATGTAAAAGATACTGTGTACTCTCTTATGACTCGGTAAGATTGTGCTGAAGAAAGCACCGGGTATCTGTGAGACGATAAAACCAATGTAAAAGATACTGTGTACTTACCTATGTCTCGGTAAGAGTGTGCTGAAGAAAGCGCCGGGTATCCGTGAGACGATAAAAACTACTGCAAAAGATACTGTGTACTTACCTATGACTCGGTAGAATTGTGCTGAAGAAAGAGCCGGGTATCTGTGAGACGATAAAACCAATGTAAAAGATACTGTGCTTACCTATGACTCGGTAGGATTGTGGTGAAGAAAGTGCCGGGTATCTGCGACACGATAAAACCAATGTAAAAGATACTGTGTACTTACCTATGACTCGGTAGGATTGTGGTGAAGAAAGCGCCGGGTATCTGCGACACGATAAAACCAATGTAAAAGATACTGTGTAGAAATCCTACCATCCGACTGTCCCAGTTCACTCGAGGAATCTATATGTATTCGAATTAAAGTATTAAACTTGTGAACAGAGACTTTTTGTCAACAAAGATCATTTTCTTTTATAAACGGCGATTAACAGTATGTATGATATATGTTATATGCTGGCTCTCTTCGTAAACGTGGTCAAACACAAATAATGTTTTAAAAAATATAAAACGCCAATAACTGTAGAAGCGATAGTTGTATTTGGTTAAATTTTACCTTCCATTTAATTGTCGAAATGAATAGGAAACATATTTCAGTTATTTACAGATACATGTGTACCAACTAAAGGTTAGTTACCAAAATGAAAGACAGGATTACATGTTTTGCGAATATATTGAAACAATCCTTACTTAATATTAATTATAAAAGCCAATGCTGAGAATGTCCATGTTATTAGTATAAATTTATCAAACAAATCTGAATCCTACTTATCCGTGTAATGCAGTTCTTAAAAATGACACGAACAAATAGTCCAGAAATCACGTTTTTCATTTTTTTAATGAAGCATAAAATGCAAACAATGTAACTTAACAAATTTTAACATTGTTCATTACTGGAATTTGCAATTACACTTAACTGTCATCGTTTTAGTAAATTTTATTAAATGTTATCAATAGATGAAAAAGTTATCAATTAATGAAATGCAGCGGGGCTCAATCCTAGGTCGTTATGTAGTCAGTTTTTCAGTCAAGTCTTCGTCAAGGACATCAGTTTATCTTCGTAAACTATGAACAATGATCACCTGTCGACTTATACCAGTATTGATCATGTTTTAAGTATACCGTATGTAAAACCTTATTGAATCGGAAATTATCTCAACAATTTTTTTTTTTACTTTTTCAACATTATGTTAACAGCATCCTTACTTAGCCTTTAAAGGTATTCAAATCCGTATATCTGTAATGTGTATCACACATGACTCACCGCTGACGACATATTCATTTATCAGGAAACGATAGGTTGTTAACAGCAGCTGTTTCAGAGCTGACGGTCGCGTCCACACAATGAGAACAAGCTCATGCTATACACTGTTCTATTTCATTCTTTGAAAACAAATGGCATGTTGAAAAAAATCATACTCAAAATTATTAAAGCCTAGTCAAATACTAATGTATTTAATTGGATACTTAAGGATCAAACACATAATATGTATATATAAGTAAACACACACAATAAATAATATTAGTTTAAGGATGCAGCTGAATACAGTAAGAGCTTTAAATGAATTAAGTCATGGTGTAGGAAATTTATTTCTATTGCTTATCTGTTATTTGAGTATGTTAAAGATATGTATACCTCATACACATTTCAAGGAATATTCTGGAACTTAAAATAAAGAAGTTTTATTTGAAGCCCCACATCATTCATTGGCATTTTTTTTAAGTTTTATGCCTAAAAACTAAAGACTCGTTATGAGTTATTTGAAATAAAGTAGGTCATGATTGGGGGCATTTATTTTTCAGTTTGATATCATCGTAAGTTTATAAGATTGGCCCAGATTGGCCCATCGGGACAGAAGTGGTTAAACTAATGTAAGAGACATCGGCCTATTGCATACAAGTTAAAACATAAAATCTGAGTGAAACAAACCTTACTTTAAAACAGTAGTGGTAGAGTAAATAGACATAATGAAGATGATCGCGGTGAAAGTTAATTTTAATTATGAAATATTTAAATAAACATCTTTCTCAGTTTCAAACTACTGGATTAAATGTATAATCAACTTTAACATAAAATCTTAATGGGGATTAGTTCAAAATGTTTTAGAGCCGTTAGAATTATTTTAAGAAACGCAACAGATGATGATAGTTTATAATAGAAAAAATTTATTAAGGAAAGAAGTTTTTAAGTTTACGAGAAATGCGGACGCTGGATTGAAAACTACAGCTCGCTTCATTTTTCAAACATTCGAGTTAGAAAAAGCTTGAACTTACGTTGAGATATGCATCTACAGTTCCCACTTTGGAATATGCTCTTTCATCCAAAATCATAACAACTGTCACTCCTACATTCGTCCTCATGGAATAGACTAGAAGCATTCCTGCACCAAGCAAAATTGTAACTATAAGGCGTTTTGGAATATAACACGGGCATCGCAAGGTCCATCGAGCAACGCTTTTCTGAGTGTTCTTTTCACCTTCGGCGCGAGTTTCCGTTGCAACTGCTGTCTGCTTATAATCTTGGTTATTTTTTGCAGTGTTCTGGACTTCTTGTCCAGGATTTGTCTCTTGCTGTGCAGAAAGTTTCATGTTAGTGCTTATCTGTTCAGGTGTAGAGCCCGGCCGTTGGGTGTGGCGCTTTTTTGGCCATGGTGCACCGTCCGCGACCTGCGGTGCATCGCTCATTGTGTGGTCTGTTTCATCAAAGAATTTCACATATCACCTGCAAATATTCAACACCTTAATGATAACACATCTTCCTACAGGCGAAACAATAGTTGGGGAAATGCTGCAGTGCATATTATGCCGCTAATGGAGTCTTTTATAAATAATCAAATACTACAATCTCAAGTTTGTTACTAATGGAATTCATGTCATATAAGGATTGCTTTCAGATCATTTATTAGATTGAGATCTATACTGCACTGGGGTAGGGTGGGATCGGGGAGAAGAGGGAGGAGCAACGCACAGAAGCCTGTTTGAATATAATCGAGTTCGTCTCAGCCGTAATCGGATTTAGCCGAGCAGACCATAGCCGTAATGGAATGAAGGCAAGCAAAGTCGGATGAAAGAATGGAAACGAGCATGGTATCACAACAATAATGAGATGGACTCAAGCTCACCAAAGGCGTAAACAAAGGTGAACAGACCACAACCATAGTGCAATGAAAGTGAGGAGACCACAACCTTAATGCGATGAAGACGAGCACATCACAGCCGTCATGAGACGAAAAGCGAGCTAACCGGATCAGTATTCCGATAAAGGCGATCTAACCTCAGCAGAAATCGGATGAACGCGAGCTCAACACAGCTATCAGGGGATACATATAAGTTCAATATAGCCGTAATGCGATTTAGGCCAGATAAACAGAAACGTCAACAAAAGTAAGGGGATGAAATCGAGCTAACTTAGCTTTAATGGAATGGAGTCGAGCTAAACAGAGCCGTACTGCAACGAAAGCGAGCTAACCTCATCCGTTATGGGACTACATGCGATAATGAGATAAAAGCAAGCTAACCTCAGCCGTATTGCGATGATAGCGAGCTATTTATTGTAATAACCGTATACGTATTTGCAAGCGTTCGTAAGCGTTCGACATGGGTATCATAGAAACCCGTACAATATAGGAAGTCGGTAAGATTTTCACAAAATACGTGGGCGATATTTGACAGTTATTATAAACATGTACTTCGAACGTCAGGCAAAAATAAACGTGTAATAATCATGCAGCAATTTACTGAAATTGGTCTGTATAGTTAGAAATACAACATAATAACAAAGAATGCAGTAAATTATACCTTTTAGTATACATCCAACGAATTGTTACTCCATTTAATACGTGTTTTAGTACATCGACACAAAATAGTAACCTAAAACCAGTGAAGTGAATCTAGGGTATGCTAAAATATATTGATAAACAGCTGAGCCCACGCGAAAATGCAAATATTTGTATATGTATAGATATTTAACACAACAACTTCTCATACATAAATCCAATAGGAAAAATATTCCTATGTACAGCTGTTACTACGACTAATACGGTGTAATTATTTTCCCCGAGGTCCATATGTTTCTAAGGCCATAATAATTTTCGCATAATCGTCTGATTTTAACTAGTAAGTGTGTTTTCTTATCTACTTTTCCCAATTGTAAATCATTCGTCACCAACTCTTTTGAATGCATTAAAGCTTTCACAAATATTGATTAAGTTAAATATTATAGAAAAGACTGTCACGAAGTGTTCTAAATTTTATGAAAACTTTTCTTAAAATATTCAACGATTATCACTCTAATTGCAACTTGGTCAACATAACAAACAGTTACTATTTTGAGAATTTATACAGGAAAATGCCTTATTACCTGTTAAGTACAGAAGAACATCATTATCCCTTCGTTAATGACAAGAAGCAAAAATGTAACACCCATAAAAGTAGAGCAGTCAGTCAAGCTAAAACAACAGCAATACTGCATAGAACGTACAAGCTAGGTGATGAGCACATCTCGCTTTGGGGGTGCAAGAGAGCACTACCAGTATTTCGGGTTAGACTTACAAACATTATATTATGTGACGATCTCAAGGTCCGGGGACATCGCAGGAATGAAACATTTCATCACATCTGACAACTTCCTTTGAAGCCTTAAACCTACAAACAAACTACTGGAACCGTCGGTCATATTATTTTTCCTGTGTCGGCTATAACTATACTGTTATTCAACCACATAGGAACAATTGGTTAAATACATTGTCATAATAATTTTTCGCATAATCGTCTGTTTCGGTTAGTCAGTGTGTTTTCTTATCTACTTACCTACAAACTACTGAAACCGTCGGTCATATTATTTTCCTGTGTCGGCTATAACTATATTATTTGAATGGTCCGACATTTAGAAAGTTAGAAGGTGTGGAGCTCTATAATCTTGCTGATTCTAGTATAGATCTGCCTAAATCAAGCAATGCTGCTGTCTAAAATAAAATAAAAACAACCAAGGAAGCTCCCAATGCTTAACATCATGAACATACTTGTTTTAGAGCAGATCATGAAAAACCAAGGGAGATCACCCGCCGAACAAAAAGCTAATTTCATGGAAGTAATATTTCATTCAGAGTTGGTCCTTATCATCGGTTTTACTGCGTACTGGAAGTTAGTGTTTATTCAGAGGTGTTTTATTCAAGGTTTTAGCTGCAAATTGACAGCACGCGTTAATGTTTCTATTCAATGTTACCTTTGAAGGTAATGTCAAAGGAAAACCAATTTGATATACAATGTACTCGTACATTGGTTTAACATTATAAATTCAGCTTAGTGCATAATGCCCATGTAAAAGCGTATGATTTAAATATCATGTGCTAAGGGAAACGTGGATATACATATACATTCCTCAAAAGTTCTAAGTGCACACTTCATAAAAATTGATTTCAAATGTCAGTTTATTGAACATTTCAAAATATTGAAAATATGAATAAAGGCAAAGGGCGATAACTAATGAACACAGGAATTATAATCCTCTGTGATAACAAAATATTGTATGATTAAGTCAGTGTCAGTTTTACATTTAAGTTTTTAAAACTAAAACAGCTTATAACATGCTAAAACACTGGTTAAAGATTTCGCCCAAAATGAAGTGACTGAGGAGAGAGCAACCTAAACGCAGGAGTTATCATTCTTGTTGTGGTCACCTACGGGTTTGTTCATGCAGGTGATATATTCCAAGTAACAAGTGAATAGGACAAGTACTTTCGAAGTTAAAGGCAAAATTATATTTTATGTTTAAGTAATTTGAAAGGGACATCACTAAAAATATTAATGAAACATGAGTTATCATTCTTGTTGTCTCCGGTGACTTTGTTCATGCAGATGAAATATTCCAAGTATTTAGTGAATAGGAGTAGTACTTTCAAAGAAATAGGCAAAACTAAGCTTCATGTTAAAGTTGGGGGACTACAGGACGACTAAGACGCCGACGTCGCAGGACTATAGGATCCCTAAGTATCTACCTGCTATCGCAGGCGACACAACAATCTATAAACTAACACAGATTTAGCGATATTATTACGGAGCCTTCTCTTCAAAAACGTTGAAACGACCGATGAGCGAAGTATCCATTAATGGTGGTACTGCCAGAACTACGTGCGGTTTTGCCATTAAGGATTTGTATGTATTGTAAAATAGTTGTATCTCTATATTGCTATGTCTTAGATGACGCGTTTGAAATCCACTCACGCTAATGTCCACGCCGAGGACATCAACATTCCTGTAAGTTCAAGCTCCAAGTTGATAAAGATCTATTTTATGTTCCGACACGTTAATGCAAGTATGAAATTAGCATGACGGGGTGATAAGGCTGTGCTCGCATTTGAATATATTTTGTTTAACTCCTCATATGTATTCTACACCTCGACCAACAACGCATCATCTCACTGTTCCAGGATTAATTCTATAAACGTAAATAAATTACTCATGGCGCAAAATAATGCATATAAAGTCGACAGCGGGGATGTCAGTTCGGACGAAAATTCAACTTCAGTTTCGCATGGAAAACTTTACATAAAAAGGACGAGTTGCAAGCAAATCTGCTGCATGCAGATGTTTGCCGTTGTGGTGTTTGCATTGGGCCTAACTGGAGGAATATTCATAGGAATTTATGCGTATCATGGAGAGAAATCCGACGAACCAGTAACAGTTAACTGTCAGGCAAACGGCAACCATCCACCTGGAGTAAACAGGCAGACTACAATGGCACCAGAGTTAAAACAATCAGAGACAGCGCATCAGAAACCTGGAGAATGTTCAAAAAGGGATCCCGTTCTTGACACTCGCTATGAAAACTATATATTTTCCCCGCTGACTGCTAGCGAGATGTATAAAGCTGCAGAATTCCTCAAGAAGCGAAACTTTATATCAACATTAGAGCAGCCAAGTAATCACACGCAAAATTTCATTCTGTATCAATATATACACCCACCAAGGAAGGCGGACGCTCTTAAATATCTAGACGAGGGTGGACCAAAGCCTAAGCGCTACGCCAAAGTGACAGTCCAGAGGGGAGGAGTAGCAGCCCCCGACGTTATGGAATACAAAGTAGGACCTTTAGACGGTAATACGATGACCGTCGAAGAGCTGACGAAACCAGGCGAGATACATTTCAATAGCCGACCCTATGAGTATCTTGAACTTGACGCCATTGAGGATTTACTTCGTCCGCATTTAGAGACGCTTGCGCCGTTAATAAGTGAAAGCTTCGACGGTGCAAAGTACCCGGATGACGTTTACATTGATGTGTATAATGGCCCGCCCAGTACAAGCGGAACAGACAGAATCATAAGGTTTGTTTTTAAACTCATCAAAACAAAGCATTCAAAAATGTTTACACATATATTTCTAAACAAAATCCTCTCAGAGTATTTTCCGATCAGTTTGTTGCTTTCAAGTTTTTTGCAAAACGAGGAGTAACATAGGGTCAAATTATTGCTAAAGAATCTCAATTTTTATTATTTTGGAATCTTAGAAACATTAAACTTGGAGACAAACTTTAAGGTATTTGACATCTTATTTGTTGTTCTCACTCCATATACCTAATAACACTACGTCTTTCTTTCCATTAGATGGGTGATTGCATTTAAAGGTTTCCGTCACAAAGAAGATGTTGATTTGATCCACATTTTACCCTTAAGTGGCAAGGTCCATAACCCGGGAACAAACACATCGGAATGGTATGCATACGACTTTCATTATCTAAACCAAGGTCCATACACTACCGCCGGAGACTTGATGGATGCTTACAATACCAACGAAATAAGGAAAGTCAAACTTGAGAATGGTTTCCGGAATACTCTTTGGGACCGAATATTTCCGAAGAGAGATAGTAGCAAACCGCTGCGAGATAAAGCGGATCTCCATGGGGCAAGAACCTATTATCCCCACGGACCGAGGTACGAGATTAGAGGAACACAAGTTAAGTGGATGGGCTGGAATTTCGAGATCAGTGGCGGTCAAATCAGAGGACCAGCGTTGTTCAATATAAAATTCAAAAATGAAAGAATAATATATGAACATGCGGTGAATGATATTTCCCTCAATTATGCTATGGACTCGCACGCACAAAATAATATCATTTATGCAGATGCCACATACGGTATTATGGGCGGGGACTCCGTTACAACGATAATGTCTGTTGTAGATTGTCCGGAACATGGGACTGTGCTGAACACGACTTTCTGGTGGCATGTGACCCAAAAAGCATACGATATGCGTACAGTTTGTATCTTTGAAGCAGATGGACAAGAGGCACTGTGGAGACACGTTGGGGGCTCGTTTGAGGCGGGATTGAGAAACAGGTACTTGGTTGTTCGTGTACCAGTTGTGATTGGAAACTATGACTACACGTTCGAATCTCACTTTTTTCTTGACGGTAAGATTTTCACTTACGCCAAAGCAAGCGGGTACATACAGGCAAGTTTCTGGGACGAGCAAAATCCGAACTCCCCGGACAAGTCTAGAGATGCTTTCGGATACAGATTGTCCGACTATATGACAGGCCCAATTCACGACCATATGTTCGGATTCAAAGTCGATTTTGATATTATCGATAAAAACAATACGTTCCAAATTATCAAATGGAAAGCCGGACCGGTTTTAGATGCATTGAAGACGCAAAATCAAGACATTACCAAAGCGCCAGACTATTTTATATACAATGAAACTCGCTACATCGAATGGCACAAAGTTGAAAGAGAGACTGGTAATCAGAACCCTTCGGAGCAGCAGTTCATGCTAGTGGTGAATGAGCGAGAGAAAAACAAATGGGGTGTAGAGAGAGGATACCAAATTGCACCTCTTGCAACAGGTATTACACTTCGAGTTACATATTATATCCATCTATAAATACAATTACTGACATGAAATGAAAAGATTTCAGATTTCTTTGCTAGGCAGATTTTTATTCCTACTTAGATATCAGTGTATGCCATATTTATTTAAAAAATAAACACAAAACCACGTCCCTTGAAATAACCATTGTTTAACGAGAGCGACAAACTGTAATATATACAAAATATATTGTTTTTACATTAACTTAAAACACGTTTTTGTTGACAGGAAGTCAAGCATTAAAGGGTCATCCATTACTGAAAGCGCTGTCTTTCACCAAGTACCATTGTGCGGTTACAAAACGTAAAGAAGAAGAGCCGACGTTGACGTCTATTTATGACGTAAACAGAATGGATCAGCCACTGCATCACCTCGATAAACATCTGAACAACGAATATATTGTTGACGACGATATCGTGAACTGGGTCACTGTAGGTTTTCTACACATCCCAACGTCAGAAGACATGCCAATGACGGTCCGCGTAGAAACTGGGTTTCTTTTGAAGCCGTTCAACTTCTTTGACAGGACCGAATCGTTTGACATGCCGCAACATTTAGAGACGAAAGACGGGACTCTTGAACAATCAGAGCCCAAATTTGAACAGTGTGCTGAACCCGAGACCCATTATTGTCGGTTTTGCTAGAACTGACACCTATGATTTTGAGATGTAACCTTATTTCCAACTTTGTAGTTGATCCCTTCTGTAATCAAAGAATTCTGTATATAAAATATCAATCGCGTCCTCGATATAACTTCATTGTTCTTTAATCATAACTTACTACACACAATAACCTTTCTTCCCACAGCTAGTTTTAAAAGTTTCCATTAGAACAGTGTAGGCATTTTGACATTGACAATGAACTCAGTCTAGATAAATGTGGAGTAACAAGCTTTGAAAATGGCTTCTGTTATTGGTCTGGCATAAAAATTATCAGTAAAAGAAGACAAATTATGAATATAACGTAGAAGTTTCATCACAAGACAACTTAAACTTGTTTAATCGTATGAGAACCTGTTGAGGGCAACCGTGAGGTTGGTGAACCCTAGAACCTGGCTTAAACCCTCAGTGGCAAATTGTTTGCCACTAACCGTTCCTCGGCGGTAACCCATCGGGTTCTCATTTTTGTTATTTGTTTGAGGTGTCTATTTCGGAAATGATCTTTTATAACTCATGCTCTCTTTTTCTCTGTACTTTTTGGCAGAGTGGGGAGTCTGTGTCTTCTTGATGTAGCCATTTCCTCAACACGCTATTACCGCTTATCCACCTTCTCACACCTATCGTTCAATGCCAACCACACTCGCGCTAAAACCTTCTCAAAGTTCATTAATTTTTCGAGTATTACAAAAGGCACTAGCTTGGTTTCCATAGACATTACACTATCGTCAATACATTTCATAAAGTCCCTAATTTCTTTGTTGGTTCGCTCCCAATGTCTGCCACGTTTGGTTTGATACAGATGTCACTATGATTAATAATAAACACAAGAATTGGTAGATTCACTTGCCATCGGGCTATCGTCGCCCGCGCTATACAATATAGCACCGGCTTCGCTTTAAACATCTAACTTTAAACACCTTCACAAAAGAGCAAAATGGTTCCAGCGATTGCATTTATAATGACGTCATTATGAATTAATAAAAGGCATGCTCCAGATTACGGCGGAGGGCTCGAACAACGAACCCAATGAAGCAAGAATTTTAGACTCTAACTTAGAGAAACGTATTGGACGTTATCACTGATATCATGTTTAATGTCTGCTTAGAGATACTGATGTGTTTCTGAAGAGTCATACATATATTTTTCGGGGTTTAAGAAAGATGCTGGACTATAAGAAGATTAAACAATTGATGGTTGGTTTTCAATAAATCCAGAAGGAATACCGGCTGCGCAGAGAAATAGACCTGTGCAATTTTATTTTACTGGATCATTTGAAGAAATGGTTAGACCAGATCGGTTGGAAGATGTTATTTTTAAGAGAATAAAAGGTGGTAAACCTGTCTCATTTTCTCCGTTAGTTTTATAACCCAAACCATGATACAGCAAAGTATCTTGAAAAATATTAACATTTTATGTCTTTCATACAATGAAAGCGATTGTCATAATCAGTCTGTCCATCAGTTTGGATCATTTTCGCGTCTTTGCATTATTACAGTTTTACTCAGTTCCATAAGAAATATTGAGGGGATAACTTCCTGTAGCGTCGAAATGTTCTGCTGTTCACGAAGAGCAAACACACTCTTCCCTATTTTATCCGTAACGTGTTCAAATGATAGGCCACTCCATTTTTTCGTACCTTATCTTTTGGTCAACTATTATTTATTGATCGAATCTTATGGGAGTTTGAACTGCTCTGTGATACATGTTTAGATCATTTCCAGTGAAAAGGAATGTATTCATTCTGATAAATAAACCAGTAATTCGGAAATGCATTTTAATAAGTAAACCAAACAAAAGTAATTTTCGAGATAACAGATGTTTAAGTTAAGTAAGTTTATATAAGTTTTGGTTGTGTATTATTGCTAAACAGATAAACGTTGATAATCTGTTTCGTTTTTATGTTCGTTAGCGTAAAGATTGAATGACGTACAAGGGTACCGTTAACGTTCAACGTTAGCAATCTAATCAAATAGACAACATCGAATTTTATTTCTTATAATAATGAATTATAAAATATATATATAAAGTCATTGTCCTTTAATTATGATATTGTTTTTATTTGAATATTGTGTACTTAAAATTTTGACATCTGCATACATTGACCATCTTTTATAAGGTTACTTAAGTTTATTCTTTTACTAAATTCTCATGATTAGGCCCTACTAATTTTGATTTCATTCATTGTATTTTTCTTTTCACTTTCACTGCACCGATCATGTCTAGGTCTATAGGCTAACACTTGGAAGAGGAGATGAAATTATAAAGGCTAAATAGACATATTTATATATAGATTTATAATTCTTAATGAAAAGTGCAGACTGATATTAAAATGTAGACATGTATCTTGTTTACAGTGAATCCTGTTACATGCCTCCCACAGCTCATTGTAACCTAAAACAGATCCGCGACACAAACACACCAACTGCCATCACATCTCCCGCCCTGGTTTTGTTTATTAATTGCCGGATGTAGATAGCAAATTTACCCGCAATTGGGTTGGCGTTAAAAAGTGGTCGAAGGGTTAGAGCACCGCAGTCCTGATCTGATCAGAAGGTCGCAGGCTTAAGTCATACCAGGATAACTTTCCTTAATCCACGAAATCGATGTGTATACTAGTTTGACACCCAGGTCGGGGAAGCAATCACAGCGTGATTAAAAGCGCCGCTTAATTCGGGTGCCCAATTATAAACAGAGAATGTAGTCCGGGAGAACCAAGCAGAAAAAAATGCAATTTCCCATAATCCACGTTAAGGGATGGAGTAATTGACACTCAGCGCCTCCTAATTATAATCATATGTTTGCGGTGAGTATTGCGACGCAATGGTCCGTGTTAAATTTTCTCCACGTGACACAGCGAATATCATGGAGAGATTCCGCATGCGCAATCATTTTTTTCCTGTGCGAGAAGGAGCCATCTTGAAACAAGATAAATTGGTAGTTTTTTGTGTTGTTTAGTAAGTATTCAGATACAGTTCACAATATTTATCAATATTTACCAGGCACGACTCACAAAACAGTTGTTTTTGAAACAATGCTCTGGCTCTGTCGTCTGCATTAGGACCGAAGTGTTCCGGTTTTAGGACCACTTTTGGAACATCTTTGATTTCTCTGAAAACTATTTTGTCCGATTTTAAACCATTAATACTTTCACTTTCACTTTACAAATTGTTAATTTGAGATTGATTTCTTGACTGAATCTCGTGATATGATGAACCTTGAAGGGCTTTGTAGTATGATGTGTAAATCTGGAAGACAGCTTAGAGTTAGAGTATAGTTAAACTGTCTGCTCCAAAGTTTCATTAGGATGCCTGTGTGATTGACTTATAATTCAGGAAATTAATTGGTCTCTTAGCTTATATACTATGAATGTTCGGAAATGCATAAATATTATTTAGTCGAACTCGTCAGGCCAATGTAAAAAGTTTAAAATATTGAATATTGTGTATGTATAATTTGATAGTCTAGTGTCTGTCATATTTCATAAATAACATTTAAAATTGAAATTATGGACATAAGAAAATAATTATTTGTCTAAATTACTCATTTGATTATACCAGTATGTGTATAACCTTTAAATCTATTTATATCACTTATACAATTTAACTATTTCACAAAAAGGACAAAGACAAAGTATCAATACAATTAAATCTGTATAGTAACTAGCATACAAGGCTAAATTAAAATTAGTTAATTTTTTGTGTATTTTTTAAATCACATCACTCCAGATTTTATATTGGGTTTGATTCATTAGTTTTGTATCCATTAATTTTAAAGGATGCAGTAATCTAAGGTTTATCACATTCGCTAATGATCATGTGGTGCCGCTATTGTTATTCAACATTATTTCTAAAACAAATTCTGTGTGACCAAAACATGTTAAAAATGAATTTGAAGTTCAAATTTCGTCTGATAACATAGAAATCATATCCGACTGGCCAAAATTTTACCAAAATTTGCTATAGTGTTCAATTTATCAATGAACTAAAAAAAGTCAATCTCACTAAAGTCACATCTAACAAACTGTTAGATCTGATGACGGCCTGCAGACACCAAACAATAAGCTATAGCGGTTTTCCCCGATTACTATTTTTAGAATCTGACTTTAGTGAGATTGCAGGTTTGCGTAGTTCTTAATTTCTGTTATTAATTCCATTGAATTAAATTCCAGGAGCAGTTAGTCAGTGACTGTGATAATGGACATAGAGACAATTCACCTTTCCTTGGAGGATACCTCGGGTGGCTCTGAGGAAACATCACTGCTCACTGTACATGTCACAGAGGAACAGGAGTCCGCCATGGAAGCTTTCTTCCAGATCAATAGTTGGCAGCTTATCAAAGGTCTGTGATAGGTGACTGTTACAGCTGTACCCATAAATATGTAAATATAAAACATAGGGCTTTCATGATAGGGTCAGATCCAGAGGGTGTTCATAGGGTTTTTGGGAAACCAATTTTGGCCAGAATGCTGAAAATTATCAGGTTACTATCCTAAGACTGCCCCAATCAAACCACCACCATTCTGGAAATCTTGCATGAGCACAAGAGTTATGTGTTTATCCTGGATCATCACTATTCATACATAGATAACAGCCATATTCCATGGAGAAATAGTTTAAGATTTACAAGTATATATCGTAGTTATACACTGCAAGTGTGACTGTTGGGCCCTTTAATAAAAAAAAAGAGCTTTGACACTGGTAAACATTGGTTCAGTGGATCAATTTGTCTATTTGTAGTGTAAATTAATGTATTTCTCTGGTTTTTATATAATGCTGAAATATTTAGTTCAGATCAGTTACATACAAGTATTTTACCATTTCAGAGTCTAGAAGTGAGATATTTGGAGAAGATGGGAGTCAGGCAGTGACGGTACATGTGACAGCAGAGCAGAGGGCAGCTCTACAGGCTTTCTTTCAGATCAACAGCTGGGAAATTAAATGTCTTGATCAAGGTAACATGAGCTTTATCAAGCTAGGAATAAGAGTGTCAGTTTCAACTCCGATGTTTGACAGATTCCTCAAACTGTTGTACTAATTAACAAGTATGTACAATTTTTGTCATGGAGAAGTATGCTCAGGTGTTACTGTACTTTTTGTCTAGTATGTCCAGCTATTTTAACCCTTTTCTCCATAAATACATCTTTATTGCATGGGCGAACTGTTTAGATCCAGATCAGCCGGCACATCCGTGCCATCTGATCAGGATCTAAATTGTTCGATTTTTTATTTGTTAGGTTATTTCTAACCAAAACGCGACCAGTGCAGATCCTGATTAAAATGGCACAGATGTACAGGCTGATCTAGATCTACACTGGTCTCACATGCGTATAAATGTGTATATATGGAGGGAAGTTTAACCATTTGACAAGCTGGTCCAGATGCTGTACTGTCAGACAAGTTTGTCAAGCTGTTTCACAATGAAGTTCCACTGTCATACTGTTTGATAAGATTTTGCATCTGTTGTACATGTACTGTTTGGCTGGCATTTCTCAATAGTTGTACTGTTAGACAAGTTTGTCCAGCTGTTTTACAAGTCTATAACATGATTTTTTATGAAAATACTATTTCCCACCCAACGCCAGTTTAATGTCAGAGTAGTATAAGAGATGCACATTATACATACGATTAGCCTTAAGATTTACGGTAGTTTAAGCTGGGTCATCTTTGTTCCCACTCAAATAAGAAAACAACCATGTGAACTAGGTACATGATTAACCCAAAGGCAAAGAATAACAGGTCTATCACAGAGAAACTGTGGGTTTATGGCAGACTTCCAGTAGAGTTATGTTTTCTGTGTGAACAGATGGGGAAGTTAATGAGAACTCCAAGTACAACATCAGTTTGGTGGAGGAAGACAACACTGAGGAAACTTTTTCTGAGGATGGAACACAACAAGTCACAACCATTCAAAATGTTCAGGTCAGCCATACAATGTAACAGTCATGTGCCTCTCTTCTGCTGATTATATGGAGTTTGGCATTTAAAATTCAGTAGCTACATTAAGTTCCACTCCCACTAAGACTAGGCAAATTATGCGTTTGAAATCGATGAAAATGCTGCTGTACCAAAGCTGTGTAAACCTTGTATATTTGAGCTCCGCAAACAACCACTTTAAAATGTGGGGTTATCGTTTAATTTAATGCATTATGTAATAATATTATTGTAACAGGTTTTATCCATATTACAAGTATAATTGTGATTGGTTTTTAACAGATAACATCAACAGCTGTTGGAACATTTACTGACTTTTATAAAACACAACTAAGTTCACATTGTAATAATGTGTCATTGTCAAAACTTCACCCTGTGGCAAGGTGAAGTAATAAGGGACATATATTGCATGGCAATATTCCTGTTGCTTGTTTTCATAGACTATGTCATGTACTTGATTCAAACTCAACTTGTTATAGTTTTACCCAAGTTCTGTTTATGTCCTTTTTAGCTCGACATATTCATCTGTGACATCTGATCAGGATCTACACTGTTAACTACACTGCTTTAAAATGCGTATATATGGAGTAAATGGTTATATTATACAACATTAAATTTTCAGCCAAAACATGAAGTTGAGGAAACATCAGCTGAGCACATTTCTGAACAGCAGATATTCAAGGTCACGACCTCAGATGCTGAAGGTCATCCCCAGGTTATCACCTTGTTTACAGAAGATGGAGAACCAAAGACAATTCCTGCCTCCCTTCTGGGAGGTAAAGGCATGCCTCAGGTTATTATACAGGAGATAACACTTCCTGAAGGAATGTCGCTCGACCAGGGGCTGATGATTGCCAACTCAGATCTAAACCTTGTGAAGAGGGTCACACCCAGGGGAAGTAGTAAGTTAAAATGCTTTCAATCTACAGTCGTATCTGTGTCGGACAACCTCAGAATAAGGCCACTTTAATATAAAAACCTTTTTTTCATTCTCAAGCCACCATTTCAGATGTATGAATATATTCCTACTTTGTTTTAAAAAAAGCAACCACGTTTTGCAAGTTAATTCGAATTTGGGAAATTGCTTAATTATTTTGCCTTCATTTACATAGTTGGTATTTTGACTTCACTAACATAGTTGGTATTTTGCATTCACTTACATACATGTAGTTGGTTTACCTTAAACCCTTTACTCCACATGTTTAATTGCATATGCAAACAGTGTAGATCCAGATCATCCCATCTGATCTGGTTCTACACTCTTTGCTGTTTGGTCTGAAATAACCTTATGAATCAGATTTCACTTATCTACACTGTTAGCCCATTTGATAAAAGTTGTATCTTTGGAGTAAAGGGTTAAATGTTGTTTTCTATAGAATCAGTATGTTACTGTTTTTCAGTCCGCCCCGGAGACAAGGTTTACAAGTGTCATGTGTGTGACAAGACATTCAAGCAGCTTCAGAGCTTTAATGGACATTATCAGTCACATTTTGGTTCAAAACCATTCAAATGTGATGTCTGTAACAAAGGTAATAATATTTATATGTACCTATGTCTACCTATATTAATTTCATGATTATAAAATTATGTAGTTTTATATTACCTATTTACTTCATTGGATATGCTTATATCCCATAGGCGAACAGTGTTTGCTAGATCAGCACACTGATGAATGCATTAAAGTTTAATAATTAACAGCTTACACTGTAATAAAAAAACTGATATGACAGTCATTAACGGGAAGTCAGATCATACATGTATGTGAACAAATTTTATTTAATTATTATGCTTACCGAAGAAATTCAGAGGAGCATATAGTTGCCAGGGATGCGGGTGCGTCCCACAATAAGTCCCGCAATCGTGGCCGGCCCATAACTTTTTAATTTGATGGATTTTAAAATTATTTCTCAGAAATGATCCCCACATGGAAACAATGTGTCGCGCACAACATTTTGATGGCTACCTTTAAGATCAAGGTCACAGTATGACCTTGGTACAACATCTTTTTGGCACATAACTTTGTTATTTGAAGTTGGATTTTAAAATTATTTCACAGAAATTATCACCATATTGAGACAATGTGTCACACGCAACATTTGGTGCACTATCTTGAAGGTCAATGTCACAGCATGACTTTGTAGCAACATCCTGTCCAGCACATAACTTTGTTATTTGAAGTCAGATTTTTAAATTTGTTCAAAGAAATGATCACCAAAGTGCGGAGACATGTCACACACAATATATGGGCCGCTACCTTAAAGGTCAAGGTCACAGCCTGACCTTGTAGCAAAATCATGTCTGGCCCATAACTTTGTTATTTGAAGTTGGATTTTAAAATTATTTCACAGAAATGATCATCATATTGAGACAACGTGTCACACGCAACATTTGGGTTGCTTCCTTAAATGTCAAGGACACAGCATGACCTTGAAGCAACATCATGTCTAGCCCATAACTTTGTTATTTGAAGTTGGATTTTTAAATTATTTCGAAGAAATGATCACCTTAATGAGATGACAATGATTATGTCTGATTTTATAGCACTACACCATTTTCAAAATTCACCTCAATAGTTATACAACTAACCAATTTTGTGACAAAGTACCCATTCAGGGAGCATCACTTGTCTTCGACGGTCTCTTGTTTATTTATGATGCAGGAGTCAACCCCATGCACAAGTACTTTTGTAGAAAAGTTTAATTGTAATGATGAAGAATGTTATATTGGATATGATTAAATATGTCTACATGTATATGAATAATTCCAGGTTTTACACTGAAAGCTGCATTAGTGTCACATCAGACCATACATAGTGGTAACAAACCGTTTACATGTTGTATGTGCCAGAAATCTTTCCGACGTAAAGATGACATGATGTGTCACTTGAGAACACACACAGGTAAGAGGTGCTTAATAGTTTTCTATACCGTTAGTTCATTTTGGTCATGTTATTTAGATGTATCAGATTTGTTGTAGATGCAGGGCCATTTATAATATTCTGGGCATCACAGAAAGTGTCCATAAGCAATTCTGGACTTGTTGCTCTGTATTGTAGGCTTGCACACCAAACTGTCTTCCATATTATTCAAATCTATTATAGTTTTTGGAGTGTTTAAATTGACAAGTTTTGCACTTGATTTGATAGAAGCATAAAATTGCTCATATTTTGTTTATCTATAATATTCAATGTAACACTGTCAAGCCTTAGCTTTAATTTTGCATCAATTCTGGAAGGAAAAAGTCCTGTGCTAAAGATTATAAAACTCTCCCAGGCATCTTATTCTTGACGCCATTTCAGCCAATCAGATCCTTGAGATTTGAGGCTGGTTTCCATTCTCAGTCATAAATTCTTGGTGCCTTTATATGGTAAAGCTGGAAGCAGCATCTTGGCCAGCTTGTGAAGATGTTAAAAGGGTGGTGTTTTCTTGTTTTTGCTCATTTAGTTCATATTTCTTCTTCTTTCAATCAATAGGTGAGAAGCCTTACGAATGTGATATTTGTGGGAAAAAGTTCAAGTACCGCAATCAGATCCCCAAACATCGCAGAGGTCACACTGGGGAGCGTCCATATGAGTGTGAGACATGCCACAAGTCCTTCACGACCAACATCCACCTGGCACGCCATATCAGGACCCATACTGGTGAAAGACCATACAAGTGTACGATGTGTGATAAAGCCTTTACCCAGTTTGGACATCTACAGGTACAGTGCTATGGTAAAATCTTGGCTGATCAAATTGATGGAATAATCCAGTGGTCAGATATATGGTCTTTCTACAGTTCCTGATCTGGATCCCCCGATAATCTTTGCTAAAATAACATATATGAGCTCTGTAAATAAACAATGGACCTTAAAGTTGGAATATTTTTTTACTTTAAGAACTCAAAAGTTGTAGATTCTATGCTTCAACTATTGTTGCCAAATTCATTTGATTTTTGTAATGGTTTTACGTCTCTATTATAATTTGACCACAGCATTTTACTTTAAATCGATAGGGTTCATTTATCTGTATCTCTACTTTGTTTAAACATCATTAAATTAATGCCCATTTTCCTCACAATAAATAAACTTGTAAAACTTATAATTAACAAGTTATAAATTAGTATAAAGAATTGTACCTTAACATACTGTAAAAGGAAATAGAATGGCTTAGTTTAACATTGGGTGATGAATGTAGAGAAGTAGAATAGGGTTTGTGCAGTATGTGCAGTGTAAAACATGAAATTGATAAATAAAATTGCAAAAACATGAAAACTATAATTCTATATTTTATTCCAACATTTGGGTTTAAAACCTGACATTTTTATCATTAAAGGCTCATACAAGGATTCACACCGATGAAAGGCCGTATCCATGTGAGGTGTGTGGTCGAAGATTCCGAGAGAAGAAAGTCATGAAGGTTGGTTCAACTTGTATTGACTGTTAAGTTAATCTCCATATAAATGTACTTTTACTTTGAATTATATTAAAGCTCATTTTAATAACACGATTTTAAGTATTTCTTATGAATTTTGTTATAAATGAATTCCTTTATTAATAAAATATAAGTGAAAATTAGATGAGTGCAAGTAAAGTGTTACTGGTCACCTAAAACTGTCCACCAGTAAACTCCAGGATCAATATTGGATTAAAAATATTTCAACAGCCAGTGAACCAATTTCAAAAATCTCTCAGCTTCTATGAACAGTTTCAAAATGTTTTTGCCTTGTGAACAAGACCATTATTCAGGTGTCCCATTTTGCAGATCTGCACTTTTTTCCACATCGAAATAAAGACCACTCCACCACTTTTTCCCTGTCTTCAATGGTGGTCTCAATAGCAGGGTTTTACTTTATTCTAGATCACATCTTTAATTAAGTTAATAGCCAAGTGTGTAGACTGATATGGGTCTATATACATTAAGTCATAGAAATCTGAATGGTTATTTTTAACAGATCTGTGAACTATTTCAGCGCCATGAGCTGTTGCACACAACAGAACGAAAGTTTAAATGTGATGTTTGTGGACGAGGCTTTCTGCGCCAGAGCAACCTTGATCTACATGCTGTCATGCATCAGAAAGGACCTAAGGAAGGTGGACTTAAACGTGGCCGTCCACGACCTAGAAAGAAGCAAGCTGATGCTGAAATGAGAGCGTTTGTAGCAAACGTGTTGTCATCCGTGAAGAAGGTAGACTCTGGGATGCAGACAGATCCTACAAATAACACACAGAACAACTACATTAACGGAGTTCCGGAGACAGATGAAATAGGGACAGCAGCTGATAATCTCTCAGCGTTTGTTAATTTTGCAGTTCAACAAGATAACAAGAACAGTAATGTGGAGATAGAGAACGAGGGCGGCCAGCATTATACCCTGGTGATGCAGGAGGACGGTAGTGGAGGCTACCTCATATCGAACTATGATGGTAGTTCTGTGTCAGAGGAGGTGGTGAACAGTTTACCTCCTCAGCAAGGGGACACCTCTGCATTTCACGGTTCTGAGATTAAAGTAGGACAATTTGATGAAGAATCTTCAGAAAGGGTTGTAAGATCTCTCGAGAAGGTAATTTATGCAAATAATACTCAAGATTCTATAGAGGACTCCGATGCTAACTTTATTGAAGAAAATACAGATGGAAACTTGATAATAGAAAGTGACTCACAAGGTCAGAATTCAGGAGTAATTCAAATATACAATGAATGATTCTAGTAGGTATTGTAAAGGTTTGTAATGTTCAAAATTGGAAGAAAGGAAACTTTAGAAAAGGGGGACATTGAGTTTGAGGCTGTCTATCCTCTTCCTATTATAGTGCTGTACTATATAGTCACCGTTTTAATTGAATTTATTAGATTTATGGCACTTTTTTACATAAAACTCTGTTCTGAAATTCACAGTGGTATATTTTTAATTATTGCTGCTGTTTTAATGTTTGTTACTGGTTTCTTTTAAATCAGCTAAATTTCTTGTTCATTATTAGAAGGTACAAATACGAAAACTTTTATAAAGTTCTACACTAACTGTTCCATTTCCCTGTTTAAATTTTGTTCCTCAGAGGTGTGTCATGTTTTATTACATGGACAAACACAATTATAACACATTTTGATGGGAAATTTAGTAAGTGTAGGGCAATTGAATTGTTCCATTGTGGTGGACAAGTCTTTTTGTCCCTTAACCCTTTACTCCATATATATGCCTTTTAACATGTGTGCGAACAGTGTAGATCCACAACATCCAGCACAACCTTGCCGTCTGAAAAGATCTGCACTCTAGCTTTTTGGTCAGAAATGATACAAAAAATTAATAAGCGACCAGTGCTAATCCTCATCAGAAGGCAGGCATGTGCTCACTGATTTGGATCTACAATGTTGACCCATACCATAAAGGTGTCTATATAGAGGAAAAGGTAAAGTTGTATATTATTTTTACTTCCTCCATGTCTGAGGAGATTACACAAATACCGGTACTTAGAGGAGAACAAATTATAAATATGTTAAAATAAAATTTAAGAAGTTACCTATTTTGCCTCTGGATGACACTGTATTTCGGCGTCTGTTATTTAAGGAAAAACCTCCGAGTGCATTATTAGTACACATATACATATATGTAGCCTGCTGTTTTCAGTTTTTATTTCACCACACATAACAGTAAGGGATATACAGTACATATACCATTACATATAGGGTTTTTTCCTTTGAATGATCACATTCTTAGAAGACTGTCCCAAAACAAATACCGGTAGCAGAAATTTACTTTTTTATAAGAACTGACAATGCAGAAATAAAAAAGGAACAAGTTTTTGCATCCTTTTGTGGGTCAAATACAGAAATTTTTGGTCACATAAAATACCCCCTATATGGAATATGCTTGTTTTTGTCCTTCCTTAGTCTCCTATTGGTTTTGTGACATTGATTATTGTTTTATTAGTCTGAGTTTAAACATATCAGTAAGTTAAGTAGTAAAACAAAAACAAATACACAGAGAGTATCACAAGTTTATTTTACAATAAACACAAGTTTATTTCACTATCACATTCCACATGAAATGTTAGGTAAAGATTTCTGGTGTTGTCTGATCTGGATCTTATTCTCTTGGTCAGAAATAACCTGGCACTGTGATTACATATTACACTTTTTTCATACTCAACTCCATTAAATTTTAAGCATGTCTTCATTTCTGTTTATAATATAAAATAAAACAGTTAAAACTAAAAATATGACAAAATTGTTCTCAGTTTAAACAGAAAAAGTAACACCAGTGGCAAGCAAGCAATGTTGAAAAGTGTCTAACCCTACCTACATTATGTACATAATGTCATTAGTGCTACTCCTCTGTCATTTTTCAAAGATGTTTTTTTACGAACTTCGTGACATTTATTTATTATGTGAACATGGAACTGTGTAACTTTATGTAGTTCCAATGTCTCTTTACTGGATTGTTATTAAACTTTTCCTCCATATATACACATTTTTAGACATATGCCACCAGTGTAGATCCAGATCAGCCAGCACATCCATGCCGTCTAATCAGGATCTGCACTGGTCGCATTTTGGTCAGAAATAACCTAATGAATAAAAAAGCGAACGGTGCAGATTCTGATCCTAGGGCACTGATATACCGGCTGATCTGGATCTACACTGTTCGCACACGCAATAAAGGTGTGTCTATGGAGGAAAGGGTTAAACTTTACTTATTTACCACTTATCACTGATCAGATTTTCCATTTTATTTATATTTATTACATTTGGCTGCCTTTCCGAATAAAGCTTGATAACTTTTGTGTTGAAATTTCTTGTTACAGTATATGATATTGTCAATACAATGTATTGTATACAAGTGAGAAATTAAATGAATAAAAACCACTGTTTGCAATATTATATGTATATAGCCCATTCTAATTGAAGTCCAAGCACATATATCAGTGAAGATTATGACTGTGGTCTTCAGCTTTCATGCGACATTTACCATGCAATATCAGGGCTGTAGATTTTATGACAATATTTTAGACAAAAAAATCTATAAAATTCATCTTCAGCTTTATAATCTGACTTCTGCTTGGCTGTCAATTGATGCTTAGCTGTTTAACCTTTTACTCCATTTTATCACATGTGCAACCGTTGTAGATCCAGCTCAGCCAATTATTTTAACTTGTAACAACATATCAGAACCTATATGTTGTGTACAACAGCTTTTTCCTCATATTTTCCCATAAACTTTCTTTTTATAGTCCCTAACACTTATGGTCTGTTGCTGATGTGTCAAGGTCAAAGTGGCACCCAAAGTCATAGAGAGGGGGTGGGACAAAGAGTCACCAAGAGTCATGTGGTGGGGTTAAATATTAACAGGTATTGTTTTTTCCATAAAATCAAATACTTTCTAAATTAAGCCTTTATCACGCTTAGTGTTCAGTTGGACACATGTATAATAAAAAAGTGTATTACAATTTGCCCATTTTTTATGTTTTGATTTCAGGTTTAATTGATGAAATGTTTCTTTGGAAAAAGTACTGGAAATATTTATTTACACATGTTGTATGTTATTTCAAGGATTCTGTTAGAATGTGCATCATGATAAACATATACAAGTTTAAGTTTTTTAATTTAAAGATGTCTTTTGTAAGCTGCATGATATATGTTGGTGAGTACTGGAATATTTTGAAGTCCAGATTACATGAACATGTTCCCATTTTTTGACATCTGTTGGTGAACTGCAGTTCTTTGCTTGCTTGTGTTTATGATCTGTTTATTGTTTTTGTTGATAATAAATGAATTCCCTGTGCTAAGTTGTTATTTTATGTTCTAGAGATTCACTAGATGATTACACAATATGAAAAAAATGTTCTTATAATGACCTGTAAAACTTGGGATTTTTTCGCTGAGGAAACATCACTCATATACTGATACGTACATTGCACCCTATAGAGGAGTCATGGTATACAAGTTACAATGGCAAAGATAAGATTATAAGTACCTTGCATGAGTGGGAGGTGAACATGGAAAAATCTGTCACCAAGGGTTATGTGTTTTTGCGGGAATGAGTTCACCCTAGGTGACAGATTTTTCTATCTTTACTTGACATCATCTATATTTCTTCAAATACTTGAAGACCTGATGCCACTCATGTAGCATGCGAAGGGTATGTTTTCCCTAGAGACCAGATGAGGTTTTCTTTCCCCTGTTAATCACACTAAAATACTTATCCAGTATGCAAGATAATGGCAGTGTTACTAGTTTAGTGCCACCAGACAACCAGACAACCATCTGGTGATCACACTTGACAGAGGCATTCAACCCGTTACACAATGGCATTTTTGGGAATTCCGCATTATATAGAAATGTATACACAATACTGAAGAAATTTTGCCAAAAGTTGTTGGCAACAGTTTTCCTGCCAACATTAACACAGATTTTGACCCAGTATCTCTAACTTGCCTTTGGTATCTTAAATAATGGATGATTGGTTGACCTTTCCTGTGATTGAACCTTCTGACCTAAATTTTGACCCCCAATTGACCAAGTTTCAAATTCTAAAGAGATACCAACAAGACTAACATAAGCAAGACTGGTGAAAATCAGATGAAAAAAGTAATCTGTGTTTTGCCACCAGGGATTTTCCTTTTTTGACCCCAGATGATGCTGATTCAAACTCTGCCAAATTACCATCAAATCAAACTTTCTAAGGGAGTTTGATGATAACCAGAAGTTAAATGCTTTCTTGATTATCCCTTTCCTCCATAGATACACCTATATTGCATAGGTGAAGAGTGTAGATCCAGATCAGCCGGCACATCCATGCCGTCTGAACAGGATCAGCACTGTTCGCTTTTTTATTTGTTAGCTTATTTCTGACCAAAATGCGACCAGTACAGGTCTTGATCAGACAGCATGGGTGTGCTGGCTGATCTGGATCTACACTAGTCACACATGCATAAAACCGTATATATGGTGGAAAGGGTTAAATTAGTAATATAAAGGTAACACAGGATGGAAATGGGCACAACTTTATAACAAAAATCTGTGGTATAGTAAAAAAAAACGTGATGTTTTTTGTCTTTCTATTTATTTGCTATAATTTTTTTATACACTGACAAACAATGCATTTATTAAAATTTGTAGCTTGTTATGTTATCAAAAAAGACAAGTAAAAAAATATATAACGCATTTTGTTATTAAAAATACAGATTTTCGTTACTGGTACAAATGTTTATTGTTATTTAGTCTTAAAATAAAACAATTTTTTATATGTGTCTTTTTTAAAAACGACAAGTGAAATTTACAAAAACACCATCAATATAATTTAAGCTATAATCAGGTTTTCTGTTTAAATCGTTACAAAACCTGCAAGCGTCAATTTAATTTGTGTTGAAGACATATATAAAAAAGTTGACGTTTACTTGTAATGGAGTAGGTACAAATATTTTAATCAACAAATATTAGGCAAGTATTTATCTGGCACTCATTAATCTTCATCAATATGTTTGGGCCTATTTGGTATTTTTAGTGGCAATTGTATAAATACTTAACCAATTACTTTATGGTTGAAAATTATTTCTGAGTCCAGGTTAATACTAGCACATAATCTTTACTCCATTGAAACACCTTACTGCATCGGCAAACAGTGTAGATCCAATCAGTGGGCACATCTGTGCCATCTGATCAGGATCTACGCTGTTTTGTTTTTGATCCATTATGCTAATTCTGAACAAGTTGTGAACAGTACAGATCCAGATCAGACAGCAGAAATGTGCAGCTTGGTCACTGGTTATCACTTGGCGCAAATGCTTAACCCTTTCCTGGATATATACGCATTTTTACGCGTGTGCGACCAGTGTAGATCCAGATCAGCCGGCACATCCGTGCCGTCTGATCAGGATCTGCACTGGTCGCATTTTGGTCAGAAATAACCTAATGAATCAATAAGCGAACAGGTTAGATCCTGATCAGACGGCACAGATGTGCCGGCTGATCTGGATCTAAACTGTTCGCCCTGGCAATAAAGGTGTATCTGTACAGGAATGGGTTAAATACTCATACATAATATACTCAAGTATTATGGAGGAATGGGATAATGAAACCAAAATTGTTCACATTATTTAGAAGTTAGCTTCGTGTAGTATAAACATGATTGATTTTATAGTAAAGAAAGATAACAAAAATGCCAAACATGAAAACAGTTTAAAGAAAACTCCAGCTAAAGGAAGTTATTCACATAGACTTTCCTGTAAGTGGAGTGATGAAAAAAATTAAGATTAAATGCCATAAAAATGTATGTAAAATACAGAGGTATAAAAGCATGTGTAAAATAGCACAACAAGCCCTTGCAAAAATATTTAAATGAAGTCAGAAAAATACTTTACATATATCTGATTTAAAGTGACAGCTAAAGATAATAAAAAGATGAATGATAACAAGGTAAAATCAGTGTCTGTGCCATGTGATCAAAATCTTCACTGTTTGCTTTAAGAATCATTTAGGTAATTTCCAACCAAGAAGCAAACAGTGAACATCTAAATCACACGTAATTGACATGCCATCTAATCGGGATCTAGAATGGTTGCAGATGAGATAAAACCCAAAAATACAGAGTGAAGGGTTAAGATCATTGAATTTCCAGCATCCTCTACAAATACCAAGTATTTAAATATTAACTGATATTAACATGAATGGTATGAATACATTACATGAGCTGGGTACCAAATCACAATTGTTAAAATTAAGCTGGGAAGCTGAAAATACAGCCTTACTGAAATCAACATTGAAAAAATATGTTGTCTGTGTTTTTATTGCTATCCCAAATGTCATTCTATCAAAATGCTGTTTTTTGCCAATTTATAACCTATTAAAACCAAACTTTAGTTAAGTCCTGAAAACGATAATAATGCAGTTTTGCACTCAACTACTAAGAGTTTGCTCAAGTTTCTGGGTTCAATAACAAAGTACAATAGTGGGCATGACAAAGGCTGCAGCCTTAAAGGTCCATTATTAGCTGTGTCCAGCTCAAATGATGTAATACACTGATGAAAGCATGACCAGTTTAAAGCTGATATAAATATTGCACAATGTGATATCTGTATTTGATAAGCATAACTGATTACTTGAATTTGCATCTAAAAATGAATAATAATAAAACAACTTGATTTAATTGGACATATCTTTTTGTAGTTCAGCAAAGCTAAAATATATTAGTATTAACCGGACATTAATTATTAGGCTCAAATGCAGGAACTTTTGTAATTTCAAGCTTTTAGCGACTTATCTCAACAGGTAAAGGTGTGGGTTTATAGTCTGTAAAAACTGCATTCAACCGATTTTCACATTTACCCACCGATCACTAGATACAAGTCGTCTGTTAAAAGTCGGCGCCATGGAACATTGGCTTGTATTCCTCACAGGTATCCATTTATACACCTGGGTGGAGAGAAGCAATGAAGGCTTAATTTCTTGCTCAAGGAAATAAGTGGCCAGACTAGGGCTCGAACCAGGGACCCTTCGATCCCTCAGTGAGTGCTCTACCACTGGACTACAGCTGCCTTTCAGTGCATCATCTAGCCTAGGTATAAGCCCCTCAAAACAGTACAGGATGTAAAACAATAAAATCTGTGTCAAAACTTGAAACTAAAGAATTTAACCCACTTAAACTACCTACTTTACTAAATCATCACACTGTTTCCACTTCTAATAACAATTAAATCATGAATAATACATGATACAAGCTCTTAACTGTTCTAGTAAAACATTATACAAGATACAATGTATCATTTTGTGACATCTCTTTACTCTGTGTAGTCCTTAACTCGTTACTTCATTTATACGCCTTTTATCACATGGGCAAACAGTGTAGATCCAGATCAGCTGACATATACGTGCTGTCTGATCAGGATCGGCAATGTTGGCTTCTACATGTAGATACATTAGGTGATTTCTACACTGTTTGCCAAAGAAATAAAGGTGTATCTATTGAGTAAAGGGTTAACAAAAAAAATTCTGTATTTTAACATAGCATTAAAACATTTTCTATTTAATATACTAGAATAAAAACACCTGCTCAAATACATTAAATTCAGTATAAAACAATTTTTGTATCTTAAATAGTAATAGATGCTACAAGCTATCATTGGTGGATAAAAGGGCCCGAGACCAAACAACTAAGATTGGAGACCAGTCTTAAATCTCAACCATCTGACTAGCTGAAATGGCGACCAGTCACAATTGTAGACAATCAGATGCTTGAGATATAAGACTGGTCTCCAAATTTAGTTTTATGATCTTGGGCATAGGTCTACATGTAAGATCATGAATCCTAGACTGAAGGTAAATCTACAAACCCTGCATGTGATTGGTCAGTTTTAATACTGGGCTAAATTTTAACCAATCAACTGACTGACATTTAAATTTCAGTCTTATTTTTATTATCTTATGTCCAGATGATGAAATGATGCTGTCTGCTTGTTTATCACCTCAAAGTTTACATATCTAATTATCTACCAGTGAACTACACTGCACACTGTGATAAAAGCTACATAAATAATGTATGGAACAACCATAACTGTTGTTGTAATAACATTGGAGCTTTGATCCTTTTAATATTACTGGTTCCAGCAGACACCATTGGTCTCTATTGACAATTCTGTCTGACGGATCTACACAGTTCACTTTTCGAATCATTACTAATTGTTAGTTTTGACCAAGAAGGGAACAATTCCAAACAATAACAATAATGAATAAAAAAAAGTCATCCTTAAAAAGTTTCAACCTTCATTTTGGGGAAAACCAGAAAGCAAGAGATTTAACAATCTGTGCACAAGTTATGAAAACTAATTTAAATATTAGGAGGGTTGGCGGGTCAGAACACATCATTTCTGTGTGATGCTCCTTACTATGATAATCCTGTATTATATAATTCTGTCTAGCTGGACATACACTGGTATCACTGATTGATGCTGCAACATGGTGCATATTTTGAGCCATGACTACCAATTCTCTATTCACTAACTACATGAGATGTTCCATGTATCACAATATGGACTTCTTTTTCCTGAGACAGCAAAACATTGCTACAGAAGCCGACATTGTAAGTATCTGAAATCACAAAACGATAACATAAAATATATGTAGACTTTTCATGTTTGATTTTAAAAACTCATAATGACTACATGTATTTAAAAAATTCAACAGAAGTATTATCAAGTCATCTTTTACTTTTAAAAACTGTCAAATAAAATCCTTATACCTATTATCAAATTTATTAAAATTCTTCAACTAATTAAGTTAGACCCTTGTTTTTATTATTTGAAAAACAAAAACAAACTTGAACTGTTATTAAACTATTAGATTTCTCCGTAATAAGCTTGCAAAATATTTACAATTTCTGCCAATTTTACATCAGTTTCTGAATGGTCAAAGAAAAAATTGTCTTATATCTAAGTGACAGTAACTCAGCAAAACATTAAAATAACAAAATTCCAGAGCCAAGCTAAAGTTAAAAAAACAGTCTCTGATTTCACAACTGCTCACTTTTCTGTTGGAATATTGAAAATAGTTCGCATTGAAGTAATCAAGGCTAAAGATCATAAAACTAAAATTAGAGAAGAGTCTCAATCTCAAGTATATGACTGGCTGAAATGGCGAACAGTTTCTTGAGATTCCAGACTGGTCTCTGGATTTCATGATCTTGGACAAAGGTCTTTATGAGAATTTGAGAGTTTTATGCAATTTCTTCAATCCAAGAGCAGGAATATTGGTCTTATATCAGGAAGAGGCCTTCATGCAGGAAAGATACAAGCTGAGAGAAATTTTTTAACAAATTAATACTATGTTAAATAAGTAATAACATGGGCTGAATGTTATATAACTGAGCATGGAAACCAGTCTCAAGTCTCAAGCATCTGACTGGCTGAAATGGCAATCAGTTGCCATTTCAGCCAATCAGATGCTTGAGATTTGAGACTGGTTTCCATGCTCAGTTTTATAACCTTGGGCAATAATAAGACAACTGAGAACTTACCTGTAGTACAGCTACAGCTAGGGCTATCATTCCAAGAGTGTACATATTCTTCATAAACCAATATTTCACTTCTTCTAAACATCCCTGTAACAATAATTTACATTCAATTTCATCTGAGCAGTTTTACATGTGTTGGGAAAAAAGGGAAGAGTATATCACTCTCAGCAGGAGCAAGGCACTGTTGAATTCCAACCTAACAGGTCACTAGAAGTAACAGAATATTTCTTTATTAAAAAAAAATTCTGATGGATAACAACTTGCTATCCTTAGCAATATTTTAATACATGTATTAAAAGAAGTTCATGATTTGCTGTAGTGCAAATTTCTGAGTTTCATAACTTTTTAAATAGCATCACTATCTGTTACATATTCTGTAAGACAATTAATAACGTAGGCGGATCTGTTATTTCCCTTTGCAAAAAGAAATTTCTTCTGTTGTAATTCCTCAGTTACTCATGGTCAGTACTGACCAGTGCCTAGCTAGCTCAACCAATTATCCAAGACAAAGACTTACCCGAGAATAAATAGCTGCCCTGCTATTGGCGTCGCCACATCCATCAATAGGTTGAACACAACAAGAAACTGGCACATTGTTTTTACTTGGCCAAGCTGATATACTGTACCAATCTGTGTGATTGTCTATTCCACAACACTCAAACTGAAAACACAAATAGATCTCATTGCCAAATACCTGCGCGAGCCTGGGTCCAAGATCATATAACTGAGATTGAAGACTAATCTCAAATCTCAAGCATCTAATTGGTTGAAATGCCATTCAACTGGTCTATAGTTTTAGTTTTATGATCTTGGGCCATGCTCTACAACTCTCCACTTATAGCAGTATTAGCTTACAAATTACTGTCTTATTTAGTATACAATGTCATACCTTTTTGCTATTTTGAATGTCTACATAATTATTCTCTATTTGGTTTTGAATACAAATTACACAATGGATAGAAATATAAACAAAAACAAATATAAAATACAATGAAAAATGAAATTAACATTCACCCAAATAAGTGTAACTGGGCTTCAAAAGTTAAGAATTTACTTGAAAAGACTGTGTTTAATGATGTTTTGATTATTTCCGTGGGGGTTCAAAATGTTAAACACAAGCAGCAGTAAGGAGAAGTAAACGATAGCACTGTCTACAGCCAGCCATGCGATAAGTAAAGGACTTACATTTGACTGAATACTGTCTACAATGGCCACCACACCGCCGTTCTGTGTATGGACCAGCTCGGGACGATAATCTTGCTGGATACTCAGCCTAACTTCACTGTATAGCCACTGCTGGATCTGGAAGATACAAAGCTAATTTATTTTTTAAACATTTTCTAAATTTATTTATTTTCAGTTGATTTAAACACTTTAAACACAATTATCCTTTGGAAGTGATAGTAAACCATTTATTATGTCTTTGAAAGAAACTGAAATGCACAAATCTGTTCTGGCACAAATCTGCACTTGAAACAGGGACAATTCGTCACCTTAGTGCAAAATTGGTGCAAGTACCATTGAAATATGAAGCAGATACACCAATATTGCATTAATGCAATGAATAATGAGAATTCCTTTATTTTTCAAAAT
Source organism: Corbicula japonica (assembly GCA_038501625.1). Classification (NCBI taxonomy): domain Eukaryota; kingdom Metazoa; phylum Mollusca; class Bivalvia; order Venerida; family Cyrenidae; genus Corbicula; species Corbicula japonica. Next base: position 332,456 of record JAZAYU010000245.1, on the reverse strand, counting down.
AAGAGATCCAGTTTTATTATAAAAATATTTTCCCTAATCATACTTAAAGGGAACACTGCGTTGGTAGTGATCGTAGAGAAAAAAAAAATTCATTGCTTATATTCTCAAGTGTTTATATTTGCATATTTACCAATCAAACAGATTTTGAATTTCAATCCTATAGTGAAATACATGCATTAAAATGAATACATATTTAGAACCAGTCTGGAAGATACTGCTCTGTCTAACTAGAACTCCGCGAGTCGGATGTGTCGCCTGACGAACTTTTTGTTAGTCGACATAAAAATGTTAATTAGCTTTTTGTTGTACAGTTATTAGAAATTTATTTTGACAAAATTCACATATAAAATAACCTTTTAATTGTCTCATTGCAAGAAACATGCACAACAAGTAATGCCCTTGGTAAGAAATGCACTAAAAATCAATCAAAGGAGAATAATTGAAACATGGAACAAGGTATAGTTATGGTTCTTTTGCAATGCACTTCGAGTCATTGCCAGAAACATGCATACCAAGTTTGGAGTCATTTGAACTTATGGTGACAAAGTTATGCTCCAGACAAGAAATGCTTTATAATAATCAATCAAAGGGGAATAATTTAAAAACGGAACAAGGTAGAGTTACGGTTCTTGTGCATTGCACTTCGAGTCATTGCCAGAAACATGCATAACAAGTTTGGAGTCATTTGAACCTATGGTGACAAAGTTACGTCCCGGACAAAGAATGCTTTATAAAAATTAATCAAAGGGAAATAATTCAAAAACGGAACAAGGTAGAGTTTCAGTTCGAGTCATTGCCAGAAACATGCATACCAAGTTTGAAGTCATTTGGACATATGGTGCGAAAGTTAGACTTCAGACAAGGAAATTTGGCCGCCGCCGCCGACACCGCAGACGCCGCCATCTCCGCTGCCGCCAAAGTAATCCCAATATGTTGCCTAGTCAGGCGACACAATAAACAAATGTGAAGCAACTGTTTGCTTAGACAGCACTAGCACTGTACTTACCTCTTGTTTGTGTGTAAGGCACAGTGAAGTTGCCACAACCTCTAATCCAAATATCACCAGGACCAACACAAAATACTGTAATAAAAATTACACATATATGTCATAAATTGCAAGCATTTCAACTTTAACAAATACAATGAAACCCACTAACTATTGAGACCACCTCTGTTACTGGACAAAAGTGGTCTGAACAGAGTGGTGGGGTCTTTATTTTGGGTTGGAAAGTAGTGAAAAACTGTAAACAGGAATACTCAAGTTGTAGTCTTATAACTGAGGTGGTCCTTATTTCACGATAGTCTTAATGAGGGGTTTTACTGTAGTAGAATGATGAGAGATCAGCAGTTGGTGAGGTTAGTCTATTTGCACATTTCTTAAGTTTAATTAGTATTACCTGTACTACGAATACACACAGCTCTTCATTCGGATCTGAAACCTCCTCAAATGCAACACTGTTACTTTAAGTTTAGCACATATTGTGTTCTGACACTTTTGTTTTCCAGCAATCTGCATGTACGAAATATTCATGTCTGTCTTTATTCAATTAAATAAGCTTGTATCCTACTGAACAAAGCAATCACTGGATTTGAATTTTCTAGTATTAAAATAAAGTTTTGATGGCAAGTTAATTATGAACATACAGAAATAGTATCCCAGAATAAATTAGATATACTCACCACCACAAGCACACACTGAGATTCTAGTATTGCTCCACAACAACCACAAACGCCAAGGATAAAAATGATGGCTCCTGCACAGATGGTGAGGACTGTTGCCCCCAGGAAGGATGTGTCAGGTAGTAACATCGAGTAAGGTGCTCGGTTCACATGCATCCATATTCCAACAGAAAGCACACCAAAGCCCAGTAACTGGAGAGAAAATTATGTTAATGAGTCAGTTGTTTTCACAAGGTTTTGACAGGAATAGAATGCAAGGTTTCTGAACTGTTCTGTTTCTTTCTATCTCACCTTGCATTATCGAGGTTTAAAATAATTTTATTTGCTAGCATAACACAACTGATGTTTCTAAATGTTCACACTTTTCTAATTAATTAAAAATGTAACCTAGACTTGTTTTTATTTGTATTTATTTAATGGAAAATGTCATGCACCATAAACATCTCATGTTTCAGTCCCATGTCATATTTTCTCTGTCTTATCTGCCAGGATTGATGAAAGGACATTTCTTTTCTTTTTATCATTCTTTAGTCTTTTCCTTAATATCCCTTTATGTCATATATACACGTTTTTATGAATGTGCAACCAGTGTAGATCCAAATCAGCTGGCATATCCATGCTGTCTGATCAGGATATGCACTGGTCACACCTAGGTCAGAAAGAACCTAACACATCTAAAAGTGAACAGTTTAGATCCTGATCAGATAGCAGAGAGGTGCCAGCTGATCTGGATCTTAACTTTGAGCCCTTGCAATAAAGGTGTATCAAATTACATGTAGTAGATTGTTAAATGTTATTCCATTTCAATGAATATGGTCCTTAGAATCTCCACAAGATTTGTTCTAGCTGTGACAAGATGGTGAAGGAATTTATAGTGAAAGGAAGGAAAAGACTAAAAATAATTAACAACAGTAAACCATAAGTTCTACAAACATATTTAACCCTTTCCTCCATAGAAACACCTTTATTGCAAGGGCAAACAGTTTAGATCCAGTTCAGCCGGCACATTTATGCCCTCCGATCAGGATCTAAACTGTTTGCTTTTGGATTTGTTAGGTTATTTCTGACCAAAATGCGACCAGTGCAGATCCTGATCAGACGGCATGCATAAAAATGCGTATATATATGGAAGAAAGGGTTAACAAGGCATTTATAAGTAAAACAAGACATAATTTTTTTCACAATTATACATATATATAATAAAATAGCTCACCCATATCAGAATGTTGAAAGCAATAAAGCAATACTTGACACAACAGTAAGCTGAGCCTCTGCCCTTAAGTATGGATCCAGAACCCATCGTGCGGGCTAATACACCAATACCCTATGATAGACAACTTCGTAAAGCCTCTTCTTTCTTTCTTACATCTACAATGCAAAATCAAAATACTGTGACTTTTATCCAACATGTCAATTAACTTAAACTGTGTCACCTAATGCAAAAGATACTATTTAAAAGATGAAAAAAGTCTGATGGTGAACTAGTTTTTGTAGTAACATAGCCCTGCAATTAACACTTGAAAATTCAAAAGATATCATGGCTCTTGAAACTGGGAAATTCATGCCGATGTTCCCCTAGGAAACAGACTTTGTCTTCAAATTAACATTCTTGCTGAAATCATTCCTTCCATACTATGTGATTTAATCAATTTTATATTTGGCAGGGTTGGCTTATTGACTGGTCAATTGAGTATTGACCAGCTGGTGGCCATTACTGATCGATAGTGGTCATTACTGGTCAATTCAATTTTATTCACATCAAAACTGTCTAAAATGTTCGTTTAAAATCCTTTATGCCCTGACAAAAGCCTCTGTAAGGGCCTAAATGGTTCTTCATTTATGATTTCATATTGGCTAATCCTAATAACACAACACCTTAATTGATATGTTCTCCATGTTCAATAAACAATAGAAGTGCAATCTATTCTCCCTCAGTCTCCTGACCATCCATTGTCATACACAAGTGTTAATTTGCAAGTGAATAACACCTACTTTATGGTTTTTGGATAATCCTTAAATAAACACATTAGCATCTTAACTGACATGTTCCAAAGTTCAATAAACAATAGAAGTGTGACACAACACCCCTCCATCTGTGCAAACCAAACTCAGGAATAGAATAGGTATTCAGAGAGCACTGAATCTTACTGGTTATTACCACTTCCTTAGGGGTAGTAATGAGCTTAACTAGTAGAACAACATTCCCAAATCATGTCATGATCTGTGTAAAAGTGAAAACAGTGCACTTTGTATGAATTGAGTGAAATACATTTAAATGCAGCTGGTGATTATTCAGTATAATATATTGCTAAGTGAGCATGCATTTTTAATGTTTAAGCATGCAAAGATATGTACATGTATGGTGGTGGTGCTAAATGTTTCAATCATTTTGTTGGAAAACTGTTGTGTGTAACAAATGTCCATTCTTTATTTCATTATTTTAAATTTTCATACAAGCACATACTTTGTAACTTAAGTCGAAATAAAATAAAAGATTAATGTTTGTTTTCTTCCTTTCTTTTATAAAAATGTTGAAAAAAAGTTCAATTGACCAGTATTGACTACTTGGGGAGTACTGACCGGGACGTTTTAACTGGTTAAAACCACCCGTGTAAACCGGTGTAAACAAGGGCAGTCAATCAATGCCAACCCTGATATTTGGACAGCTTGGAAATAACCTATTACCGTAAATTGGGATATTTTGGCCTTGGTTAATAATTGGCCTAATTGGCCACCCTAATGAAAAGGCCAAAATTAAACACACCAAAATATATCACAGGTGAAAATTAAACACAGGTAGTGCAAAATCAACAATTATTTTTCACACTCCGCCAGTGTTGATCGCTATTTATCGCTTACCGTATTTTCCCGTTTATAAGGCGATCCGCTTATAAGACTGGACCACTTCTTTGCCGCCAAAATCTGAGTTTTTTGTATAGACCCGTTTATAAGACGGGGTCAAATTTCAGTGATTTCTGTCCCAAAATTTTTGAATTTTGCAAAAAAAAAAATCGGCGAAATTTTTGGCAGATGTAACATTTTCCAAGCTCCGTAACTGGTACATATACCAATAAGTGTGAATTTAGCCGAAAAAATCGGCAAATTTTTCGGTACACTTAATATTTCCGAAGGTCCGTAATTGGAATATTTACAAATAAGTGTGAATTTCGCAAAAAAAAATCGGAGAAAAATCGGCTTTTTTTCGGTAAATTTGATATTTTCGTAGCTTGATCATTAGAACATTTCAAAATAAGTGTGAATTTCGAAAAATATCGGCGAAAAATCGGCAAATTTTTCGGTAAATTTAATATTTTCGAAGCTACTTCGTTCACATATCCTAATTACTGCGAATTTCGCAAAAATAAATCGGCAATGTTTTCGGCAAGTGTCATATTTTCGAAGCTCCGTCATTGATACATATTCTAATAAGTGTTGATGTCGCAAATAAATCTGCAGATTTTTCGGTAAACTTGATATCTTTAACGCTCAGTCATTAGAACATATCCTTAAAAGTTTTAATAAATCTTTCTCTATCGTGATATCTCTAGGATTGTTAATGATTGTGTATCATCACTGCGCATTTAACGGTTATTTTCAGTCTTTGCCCGTATGCAAGCTTTTGACACTCGAATATTTATCTATTATTCGGATGTTAAATACAATTAAACTTTTTCAAAGGCGAAGAGCAAGAACAATCAAGCCTCGGGGAAAACAAACTGTATCCTGTCACTTCAATTCATGCAGTTTGTGTCACATAATCTGAATTATCGAGTTTGCAAGAGGTGTTGACAGTATGTCTGTTAATCAATTAACATTACCTGGTGACAGTTTCAAACAGCTTTAGGCAATTAAAACAGCTGTGACAATTTTCTACAAACTGAAAAGCATTTGGAAATTTTGAGATTATGCAAACTGGCTAAAATATTCAATTAGCCTTATTACTCTGGCAAACATGAAGAGTGATCTATACTAATTATATCATTATAAATAATAGACCTTACAACAAACATTGCTTACATCAACATCGAATACTGTCAATATTAATTTCCAAAGTATATCTTCAATATGAAAAAGATGAAAAAACAATTATTTATAAACCAAGAAAAAACGGACAAACTTATATTAAAAATGCTCGTCGAAAATTAGTTACCGAAAAATTACCGTTAGATAATCGCAAGATTTGAAAAAAATCATATGTTTTTATAAGAAACTTTTGAAAACATGCCCCAAAAATGAGGTTTTCTTGTAGATCGCGCTTATAAGACGGGTCCCAAACTTTTAAGGCTATTTTCCAAGGAAAAAACCCCGTCTTATAAGCGGGAAAATACGGTATAAAAACAAATCGATAAATATCAGGATTTTAAATGTCAATAAGTGTATTTAAGTTTGTTTGATTATTGTGTGTTGTAATAAATTAAATATAATTTTGTGAAATGGTGAGATTGGTTTTAGTGTTTTAAATATCATATCGTTATTTGTATTACACTTATATAACTTTTATGCACTTTAAATTTATATTTTTGCATGTGAAGTTTTATTTTTGTATTTAAAATAATAATTTGAATAATTTTACAGTCTTTTGTTGCTTTTTCCTATATTTATCGTTTATAAATATGTCTGAGATAAATGGCGACCAATCTGATTAACTAGCATAAATGACGTGACGAAATAACGTATTTGTGTTTATTTTTCGCCACACAATGATAAATGGCCAAAATTAAACTGGTCAAAATAAAACACAGGCACTTTGGGGCAAATTGGCCAAAATATGACGACGCCAAAATATCCCAATTTACGGTAACCCTTCCATGGATAGGACTTTTATCTCATGGTTGAACAATGTTGACCCAGATCAGCCCATACACCTACACTGTAGGATCTGGGTCTACATTGTTTGCTTCTTGTTCTAAACAATGTAAATTGCTTAATTTCTATATAAATTGTCTTGAAATTTCAGGAAAACTGATTTAGTGGAGGTGTATATTATTTTGGATGACAATATTTCGGATATAGCTTTGTAGTACAGTAGTGTAGCAGATTTCGATTTCCAGCAGTAGGTTCAAGTCATGGTTAAGGCTAAACGTTCAGACCCAAATCTATTCCAAGGGCACATTACCCTTGGAGCTTCTTTGGGTGAAACATTGGCTGGGTATTCAACCAGAACCTGGACAGACCCTAGCAGACATTTACCTAATAAATAGGAATCCTCGTATATGTTGTCACTTAGTGCAATAATGGTGTATCTTCTTTATATTTCAACAGTTCTTTTACTGTTTTTGCACTAAGGTGACAATGTGGGGAGGAATGGAGTAATATGTATTGTGGCTGATTTGAGTTGGAAAGAGTAGCCCCGACCAGGATTCGAAACTCAGACCTCCAGCTTATCGTGCCGTCCCTCTACCAATTGAGCTTCCGACGCCGCTGGTACGAAATCTACTTCATTTCCTCCCCACTTATATGAGACATTTCCAACTTACTTGGAAATGTCAGCAAGTTTCTGCCTAGGTTCGAATCGAATACCCCAGCCAAACATGCTTTACCCAAAAGAGCTCCAAAGGTAATTGCCCTGCTCGCAGCGCCAATGTGGCAGATTTGGGCTGGAAAGGGTAGCCTTGACCAGGATTGCAATATCGGACTTCAGGCTTAACGTGCCATTGCTCTACTAATTGAACTACCGAGGCCGCTGGTAGGAAATCTACTACAGTATGATACTGGTCAACAGAATTCCCGAAAGTTGGAAAGTGTTGGACATTTGGTCAGACAAGATGTGAAAATCTGTCTGACCAAAACGAATTCTGTCAGACCAAAACATGTGAAAAAAGAAATATCAGTTCAAATTTTCGTCTGACATTCGATCTAATAACATACAAAATCATGTTGGACCGGCCCAAATTTTACTTGTTAGGTCCTTAGGTCTGGCAACTTTCTGGAAGTCTGGTCAAGTCTCAATTAAGTAAAGCTAAATGTCCGAGTTCAAATCCTGGTAGAGGGTACTTTTTCCAACCTAACTCTGCCACAGTAGGCATCTGTATTTAATAAACTCAATACTTTGTTCCCCTTTCCCCATTATGGCAGCTACAGTTTTTTTTATTTTGACAACTGCTGAAATCACTGGCAATAATATCTAAACTGTGCAACAAAGACAGACAGCTTTGCATGCAAATTGATAATCATTATCGTATTTTTTAAAATGTAGATTCTCATTAAATAAGGTTAGTGAGAATCAATGGAAATGCTTTAAAACCTTTGGCCAGGTTGAACTGTCAGTCAGTCGACGCCATTTTGAGGTTGTGGATCCCTGACCAGACCCAGACCAGACCCCGGAAACTAACGATTGCGTCGGAAAACTTCGCTAGTTTCGTCCAATTGTCTTAAAGCGGCATTTTTTCAATTTAACCCGCTCTTGTATGAAATATTACATGTATTTGGAGCTATAGGCACAAATTTGCAGCATCATTTCGGGCTAATAAAATTTTTATTTACCAAAATAAATTTGGTCCCCGCGACTAAAAGCGAAAGTAGGATTTCCGAAACGTCACAGAAATCGAGATCGCGCATGAAGTGGTCTCTTCGTCTGTGCTAAATAAAGCTCCATTATATTTAGCTTCTTAAAAGTTCGTTAACGATAATTTAACAATATCATTGAAAATCCCGTTTATAAGAAAGAATTCGATCGGACCTTTTGTGTTCTGTTAGAGTTTTTATATATTGGAATCTATATGGACAAATATGATTTTTCAATAGTATATTCTTACTTAAGTTTAGGACTGGGGCTTTAAACAATAACTTGACTGTTTCACTGCGCGTGTCTCTACTTAACAGAAAAGCGACAGTAGTCCAATTTTGTCTGGCGATTATAGCCACCAGAGAATCATAGCAGGAATGACCACATCCAGCAGACACAGCGATAATAGCACTAATGCTTATACACTGACTTCTTCATCTGAGAGTGAACATTTTACTGCACATACTCTACAAATTACAAAATTTAGAATCAATGTTGAGCCGAAGCAAGACAAAGTACCTACTATGTATTAGCTGCCTAAAATGCACAAAACACCGTTCAAAGCAAGATTTATTGCAAATTCTTTTTCTTGTACAACACCTAAATTATCCATGCTCTTAACATCTTGTCTAACAGCTATAAAAGAACATGTAATTAGGTATTGCGAATAAGTTTTTGAAATAAACTCTTATAAGCTCTTCAGCTTGAACAAAAATATATCGTATACGTCAAACTGTAATTAAATTATTTGAAGCCTTATTAGCAGGTGTTAAAACAAATCTGTTGTGAATGTCTTGAATACCCTTTTTCAAATGACGAAAGTTAAAACGAGGTCGAGATGGTAATAAAGCTATGTTTCTTTTATAGAAGGACATACGAGTGTCAATTATTTTGAATATTTGGTTTACCCCGTTTCAAAGAGCATTAGGCTCAGCAAGTTCTCGTTTGCACCATTTATTGCAAAAATAGTTTAAAGACTGCGATTTCTGCAATACAGGTATTTAATTCGATGTCCGAAGGAATTCTATATTTCGGACCTTTTGAAATTAAATTGCAGATTCTAAAGTCTTTGATAACTTTTAGATCCCCTGTAATGATGTGACTGGCGGGTTGATAGCTAAATTTTGAATTTGAACAGTCTCGTGGTATTGGTATATTCTCAAAAATCGGTACATCCGAGGTAATTCTGTTCGCAATTGAAAATTGTGTTATAAATTGGCTTGTTGTATTTATAACAAACGATGGGTGTTTCATTATTCTTGAAATAATTAGGTGAAATATGCAGGAATTGCCATATTCAGAAACAACAGCCTTCCCACAGTTTTATCGTTGTGCTGTTATCAGTTACGTCCTTTGAAGGTCGTCGAGCACAATATTTATGTTCTATGTTAATAGTTCTTCTAAATTTACTTTTTTTTTAATATTTAGGCCAGTTTAAAGATGGGTGGTTTCAATATCCCAGCAAATTTAAATTTCGATATTGTTCAATCACCCCCAAGGATAAACTTCATGCCTTTTAAATTTTGCCATGGCGTTGTCTGTGATATGCAGGATTTATATTCTAAGATCCCCTCTCAAAATTCTATTCTGTTTAGTTCCGCCGATTGTTTTCTCGTTTAGGGCAAACCCATTCTTTTATCTGGGGACCATACGCCGCTGAACATGGAATGGTATTAATCTGAAAATACCGCATTGAAGGTTCCATTTTCACCGCCATATGCATACCATCGTTTGGGATGGATCAAAATTGTACTGTTTATTGGTGTAAATATTGAGTTGCGCTCAAACCGGGGCTAGGCGGCGTGGGTAGTAAAAAGCATTTCATTACTGCCCATGAACAGGCTCAATCAAACCGAGCCTGCAATATTTTCATATTTGTCGTGTTCGAGGGTCTTCAAAGTTTCCTTTTACATTTATCTTAAACCCCTGCCACCGTCGTGTAACCAAAGAGGTAAGCATAATGATCAACTGTAGATGGGTTAATCACCAGGCCTGCAGAGCGTTGTAAAATATCATGTTGGTAACCTTTCTTTTTAAATTTACAGATGGTTTTTACGAATAACTGGGAGAAATTAACATTGCCTTTTATCTTCTTAAGTTTGTAAATTAAATCACCATAAAAACCCGGTTGCGAAATACCTTGTTGCAATAGTGATTTTAAACTGCACCTGTATTTATGAATTAGATCTGCAACTGGGTATCGGCGATAAAACTTGCAAAAGGTTTTCCTTAATCTGTGATACCGATAACCCTGTTTTAAAACTTTTTCTGTTATGCACAGATTACGTTCATTGAAATCATTCACATCGTTGCAAGCCCTTGAAGAGCGTTCAAGCTGTGAGATATAAACCCCTTAAGATGTTGCACGAGGAATATCGCCGTCTGAAAACGGAAAATGTACTATATTAAAATTAAAATCATCTCTTTTATCATATATTTTTGTAGTGACGTAACCATTTTCAATGGACAGATTTAGATCAAAAAAGTTTGCTTGCTTTTCTGAAGTGTTGAAGCATTTCAAGTTTAAACATACATAATATTATCCGTTTGTCAATATCTGAATATTAAAGGCGTTTGAAGTTTCTGAATCCATTTATTCTCAGAACTAAGTCTAACCCTGATTTTTTTATTATGTTTTTTTTTTTGCTGTGCTATCAAATGTATTTTTATATAGGTTGAATAGAAACGTCTTGTGAACGGTGTTCTGAATGTTTGAAATGTTGATACAAAAATGTTTGATCTTGCTTTTATTTCCAGTGTAGAACAATATTGGTCAAAACGTGTTTTAAATGGCGAAATGCATATTCCTGACCACGTTGCCCAGTCCGGGTTGTGCGCAAGGTTAGAATTATCCACATTTACAAGGTTAATCATATTGTCTGAAAGATGAGGAGCAATATAGACATATATGACGGAGCTCATGAAATGTTCAAATGCATGCTATAGCGCGTCAATAGTGCGTTGTATGATACGTTATTAACACATTCACAGTTGATCACTTTGCTCTTCACGGGATCAAGAGGTTTCTATGGAAAGTTTGAAAAAGAAGGTAGACGCCCTCATCGATTGAGAAAGTTTTTGATGACCCGTGCTAGACGGTGTTTTTTCAAAGTTCAAGATTTTTTGCTCAAATAATTTAATCACTGGCATCCTTACGATCACAGTTTTACATCTTCTCCAATTATTGTCTTAGATTTGTACAAGTACGTACATTTTTTGTTGCAATCGGCATTTAAAAAATCTATAGAACATCTCATACATGTCTTGTGCCATTTATTCTAGATCTATTTTTTCAGATCTCAAACCAAGTTAGTGAGAATTTATGTAACGTATTAAGATGGGTCTGTTCATGGGGAATTGGAAATTAATATTCCTGCAAATTGCGTCTCGCATTGTATTAAGCCCAATTGTTAAAGTCCCTTCAAGGTTAGTCCGGCAAAAATCAATATGGGTTTTACACCCGAATTCCTTTTTTTCCGCCAAATGGAATGCAATACCTATTTCCAACGTGAGCTCTGATTGGCGAATTTTACAATTGGAACCAATCAGATTTCAGTTTAGGAACAACTTACTATCGTCCATTTTGCCCCTCGTGTTTTCGTCGAACAAGAAGGCAATTGTCATTCTTGGTGAGTTTTCTAATTAAAATATTCTAATATTAAGCCAAGTCCACATTTTCAATCCACGTTATTGAATTGTGGTTTATTCTCGAGTTAATTTGATGAGAAAATAGAAATCTGACCGTTTTACGACTATCTGATCGTCGGTAATCGGATCGCAATTCTCACCAAAAATTTACAGTGTTCAGTATTTGATGAGATCAGCGGTTTTGTGTGAACAAGAGTGATCCGAACCATGTGTCGAAATTTTTTATGAACTGCAGCTGATGGGAGCCTTATTTGCAGTGATGGTGACATTTGCCTGTTCATCGGTGATAGAGTAGACCCTTGATTTTGAGACGGAGTTCCTTATTAAAAATATTGTCTTTGGGCTGTGGTCCTAATCAGAAGCTAAAGCTGCTAATGTCATAATGTTAATAGCAATTTGCCGGGCCAGGCTGTTTCTTTCAGAAATTGGAGCACAGAGGTCTACACTTTTTTTGGACCCACTTGCCCTGCAGGTGAAGTGAATGGAAAAATTGCAATAACCCTTACTGTACAGAAAGTACAATCTCCCTTACATTTTAAAAAATATTTCCAAGTGTCTATTATAAAGGTTTAAACATGTGTTTTCCAAAAATGTCATATTAAATGGATCAAAAAGTAATTCATTTTGACATACTGGAAGATACATGCACTTGCAGCCTCATTCTGATTTGAAACACCGAGCGAGGATAAAAATAAACCGTCGATATTACCTTAACATCAGAAATGTTCTGAATTGATCGGAAATAGGCTGAATATACCGGAAATTGAATTGTATTTTAAAAACAAAGTGAAAATATTTCATTTTCCGAAGAAAATAGATGTCCAGTGCTGAAAAGTTACTCGCCCAGTCGGTCAAGCGTTTCGCCCGCTTCACCAAAGCCAACATCATTTATTTGTCATGAGAAGGGGGCAAGTGGAATTGCACACCTTTAGGGCAGTTGCTATGACAAAAACACTAGGAAAAAAGATGGAGAAGTGTACCCATTCTGTTTTTATGTTCCCTGACCTTGTTATCGGTGGTCTTATTTTCTAATCAAGAGAATGAAATAAAATAAACTGATTTACCTTCTAACCTGGTCTCAATCTTTACTTTGACATTTAAAAGAAATGCTTTACAGAGGAAATTGCTGAAATACAACTTTATTTCCTTGTATTTTACTAGAGATCAACCCAGCAGACACAAACACAGATTTACAGGTTTGTAAAGGAATTGGAGCTAAGGGAACAATTTATCACAAGACATTTCAGGGCTTTTCATCCTTATATAACAGAGGCCTATAAAAAGAGGCCTATAAAAGGCCTCTTCCCAATCCAAAAATAGAGCATTTTTTCCCAACTGCGGCTGAAATTCTTCCCAAAATGCTAGGTAAGATGTCCAAAACTGGTTAAAACTCCTCTGAGGGGTGCTTGAAAATTGAAGTATGAAAAATAAAGTGATTAAAATTAGATTTAAGTAAAAAATACCTATTACTATTCAAATAAATGAACTAGAACCCATATTTCAATTAATTTTGTTTTCCCAAAATAAACAATTATCGCGCATAAATTTCCCAACTGGAAAGGCCAGGGCCTCTTCCCAATTTACTGATGAAAAGCCCTGCATTTTACATAATTAGATGCAAAATGTTGACTTACCAGTAAAAGAACTCATGGTCTGCATATTTTACGAATTCGACTTTAACTTATGGCAGGATAATTTGACAGGAGGTACTGTAAACATCCGGTATGCAAATAAGATAATGTTAAAGATATTCCACGATCACAGATTGCACCGATCTTTTACTAGTTTCTAAGTATACACCGATAACTAGTTCAGGGAGCATATTTGTTTTTCTGGCCTCTCAGTTTGTCTGTATTTAAAAACTACATATACACCGCCAATTGCCTACTAGTTATTTATCAAAACAATAACTAGGTTGATAATTATGCTTGGTTGAGCGTTCAATTCTCCAAACTGACTTCATTTCGTATTGTTTGTCATTTATGTTGAAATATATAAGCCAGATCAGACTTACAAAGCCTGATCTAGCTTAAAAGATTGATCAAGCATAATTACCAGCCTAATAACTGTTCATATTGCAAAACAAAGATGTGTGTTCAGGTCCTAATTACGAGAGCTTACAGTACAGCTCGGGTGTTTCCAACCAAAGTCCGCGCAACTCCGCGGACCTCACCATCGCGGACCTGACTGTTTAAGTCTACGTCCAAACGCAGACCATGCTCAATCTCCATGTTTTTCCTGCGAGGACTGCCCGTAGCTAAAACTCCGCGTCCTGCTGAGTATAATTGTGGAGGAACGCGGAGAACTGGTCGATGCAAAAATCCATTAGTACGACATTTCAATACATAAAAATACTAAATTTTAATAAATCACTGAAGGCAGATAATTAATTTGTTTAAATAACACCTTTATAATTTTCGGTTCTGAAATTATCGCTCGGAAGTGTCAATAATCTCAGTCATCAATATTTGTAAACAATAGCTGAGTTACTTTTTGGCGAACATGTAATCACCAATTATCGCAGTTTGTCTACATGACAACTTTTCATCTCTTATGTTTTTTCACACCTTGGCATACTATGAAGTATTTAAAAAAATTACAGCTAGGAATTGTTTTGATATTTTATATAGTGCACTTTTAATGAGCGATTAGATGAATGAACATTTTGTAAATCAAATTTCAAGAAATGTTCGCTCACGTAAATGAGAGTTGTGCTTATGCATGGATTATTTTTATTCCCAGACACGTCCTTCAAAACAATTAACAAACAACACAAAACTTACAGAAGCGAATATATCCTTATCAATATCTTTAAAATTTCTTTCGTAGCTATTGCATCAGCAATCAAAATATAATGCTCACCTACAGATTAGAAATGAAGCCGAATACACACTTGTTTTACGAGCCAGTGTTTTTTTTCACTTGGGGGGAAGGGGGTCATAGCCCTTTGTGACACGAACAAAGGAAAGGGGGACTATTTGGAAGATACTTGCAGCTGTCAAACAAGAAAACAAAGTATTCACTGATCTTTCCCTTTTCTTTGCTAACACTATAGTTCAACCAAATAAATGTTGCCTTATACTTCCCAGAGTTGAATTTGCTTGCATCAGAAAAAATTAAGATTTATCATCTTCACATAAGCGGGACAAATCGAAATGTCCGTTACAGACTCCAGCAAAGGGGGAATTTTTTATTGAACATGGAGGAAAAAAATATACTATTTTGAGGGGGAATGGGGCCCTATTTCTCCAAATATTTAGCATAAAAAACACTGCGAGCCGACAAATGCCTTTGAAATTTAACTTGATTGACAGTCAGCATCAATGTTTACCTCGATACAGCACATTGTCGGAAACGCACCAAAGATTTGTCGGCATTTGTACATTAGAATATGTTGTCTAAAAATGAGTGTTTTCAATGCATGATCGAAACGGGCAAATTTTATAAAAATGATATGGTAACGCTTTTTTTTTTATTACAGAAATTCGACAGTAGTTAAATAATAATGAGAAAATCAATTAACACGGAAACAGTTTTAATTTACGTGTGTTGACACGCTCTCAGCATTTTTTTCCCATTCCCATGTGTACATGGATGCATAAGAAATCCATAGATACTTTGATTTAAAACAAAAACGCCTAAGGGATGTTTTAGCCTGAGATTGAAAGAAATGTAGTTTGAATTTTGATTTTGTTTCTGAAATTAGTATAAACGAATTTGGAAAGCTTACCTTTTACTGCACATAATTATTTCAGCATTCAGTTCAAACAACTAGGGTTCCCTTCACACTAGTAGCGTTCGAGAACCCCCCCCCCCCCCCAAAAAAAAAAAAACACGGAAGAAAAATTAACATTTTAACCATGTAAACAATGTTTAAAACAGGTGATATCACTTATTCAATACACCCTCGAAAAAATTTATTTAGAGGATAAAACATGAGTGAATCAATGAATTAAACTGCGCTGGAGTCTACTGCATGACGTCATTTGTGTAAACTTTCATTGCGGCATATGATTACATTGAAATTTGTTGGATGTTAAATCATGATTTGGATTGAAAATGTGTTTAGTGTTTTTATTTTGTTCTGTGTATGTTTTAAAATCAGACCGACGATGTTCTGAAAACGATTTCAGCGTTTGGGTCATTTTGTTTTCGATTTTAGCGAAATGAAAATGACTTTGATGCTATTGTTGAATTTTATCATTCAAAATGCTTCATAGACTATTGGCGTATTGCTATCTTACGAAATAACAAAGACAGGGGTTTTCCTGGCCATTTTGGGAAAAGGACCCTGGCCAGAATTGGGAAAATTTTAGCGTCTCAATTGGGAATTTTTATCGACAAAATAACAAGTTTTGGGAATTTTGAAATCATTGTTTTATGCATTTTCCCCCTTTTTTAAAACTTTTACAAGGAAGGATCAGTTAACTTTTTATTCACTCAGGGTGGTTTAGTGTTTAAAACCTATATACAGGCATTTTTTCCAGAAAAAAAAACTCAAGGTAAGGAATAATTTTAATTTGTTGAAGTCAACAAATGATTATTTTTCTTTGTTTTCTGTGCTTGAACGCATCGCATAGTTCCTCCAGGGTGGCATCATCTAATGAGGCCTGGCCCTCAATGCATACACTGCAACTCCATTATATCGCGGACATTGGGGTCCAAGCCCACCAACCGCGATATAAACGGAGCGCGATATAAGTAAATAGTCGCGCTAAAACAATGAGAATTTATTTGTTTCTGCCGTCAGATGCATGTTTATTGCGGTGTTGCCTAATTAACACGCCGTGAAATCTACGGGTAAATCAGAGTACGTTCCGTGCTGGACAAATGTTTTAAAACAACTGTATTATTTATTAAGATTTATTTTTAATTAAAAGAAATTAATTAATGTTCAAACAAAGATCGCCATCATCAATTTCCAACGGTGCCGTATTATTGTTTTCGGTACTTTCAACTGATCGACGATCTGTTAGTCGGTCATGTTCGGCGATGTTAGTTCGTTGTCGTCCGTCGTTTACCAGCTTGATATGTCAATGAGCAGGTAATGTCAAAACAACAAACTGTTTTGACGTTTCCTGCTCATGTCTATTATGGTTAGCAACTTGCATTTATTGTCGCTTATTTGCGGTTTGTCTTGTGAACGAAATTCTGCCAGTACCGTTATCAGCTTGGTGTTTTTGTTTTTCGCATTGTTCGTCATAAAGGGGGTTTCATGTCAAATCTGAAGCAACATAATTGTAAAAAAAACACCTTTCATTTATTTTCATACGTTTGATGTTAAATTGTATCCGTTTGTGAACGTGTACATCGCCTCTTAAATCCCTGCACACAAAATGTAATAAACAGCTGTCGCCGATAATGACGTACTAATACAACGCGAAAAAAGCGTGCGTTTCGTGAATTTGTCGCCAACGTTGATTGAATAATTTTGATCTTTTTTACCACCACGAAGAATGAACAAACATATACATTGTAAATGTACAAAAAATTGGAATCCACGGACCAAGTGCGATATATTGGATATCTTATGTTTTGAAAATTATTTGTGGATTCAATTGGGAAAAATGGAAGAAATTTCGGATTGGGAAAGGGTCCGTTTGCTTTGGGAAAGGGTCCGTTTTCCAGACCCTCAGAAAGGCTAGGAAAACCCCTGAAAGATGTCAGAAAGTAATATTTCCCGTGGATAATATCAAAGGAAGGTAGATCTATATGATAATTTATATATTTTATACCCAATTAATGATTTTAGCATAGAGCAGCGTTAATCCACAAAATTGATACAACTCGTCAGATTAATAATTCCGTATCGCACATTGTCCAATTTTCCGATTCTGTATTTTGCAGCTTCCGGTAGTTTTTAAAATGAACGATTTCAAACGGCGATATTTTCACAAATTTAGATTTGTTGACTCCAATGACACTTTAAAAAAAAAATCAACGATTTCACGTCCTTTACAAATAAAAATAAAATGAAATTGTCAAGTGTGAAAGAAAGTTAAATTAATAGATAGTCATTGCGGATATACGCCTTTCCAATAATTCGGTGAATTTTTAGGTTACCTCCCCTATTCAGTCACGTGACTACTATACAGGAAAAATTATTGCTCGCTGTATTAATGTAATAGGGAACATGTACCTACAACTTTCGTTTTTCATCGTGAAATTTCTTTTTTAAAATATATTTTCTCGTTTATCGTTGAATTAGTAATAATACATCAGCGTAATGAAATTTTTTTATCAAGAATAGTTTATAAAACAACACATCTAATTTGACTAAAAGTGTAAAGTCATTATTCCTCGCGCCAAGGTTTACTTTAAACGACTTAAACTAACAACCTGTGTTCTATCCACGGATAAATTGGGTGTCGTTTCCGGCTTAGCGTGTCTTATCAACTACTGACATGCCGGCTGCGATTGATTTTGAAAACCGCATGTCATAAAAATGCCAAATTGTCGCGCACAAGAGGTCCCCTGTCAATTACTAAGAAGAAGATATCACTGACCAATAGAGATCGATTTACTTTTTTATGTACAGTACAGGTCGGGTGTCATTTACATTTTTCGCCCATCACCGCGTTTCAGGGTCAACGCGACATCCAATTTTTTTCGGGTGATCACGGGTGATCGTCGATCTTGCCACCGCGATCACTTGACAAGAAAATCACGGTGATTTGCCGCGAGCGATCTATCAGCGCGAATCGCGGTGAAGATTAACCTGCGATTTAAAGACATTCTTCCGAATTTATTTATTTACAAATGTAAAAAGAAATATGTTGTTCGTATTTTCGTATCAAAGAAAAGACTTAAACTTGATCAATGCACAAATATATTGTCCATTATTTGAAACACTGGAGTTTTCACACCTTCCGTGTTGACATAAACACCTTTGTGCATGCCCCGTAAATTGCTGCCAATTATGCTTCTAAGTGGTATGTTGTCACGGTCATTGCAAAATAACTAGCTTGCAAACATTACAAAAAAATCTTTTAGAATGAGTAAACTCATTTAAGGAAGATTGCTGGCTTAAGTGCGCATGCGCCAATTGGCGTAAATTGGCAAGTTATCGCAAAAGTAAAAAAGTGATTATTTTGAACATTTTTATTTTGATAAGTACATATGGAGCAATAAAATCAGCAATAAAGTTTAACTGATGTCAAATTCTTATTTGTTTCGCCGAGACTTTTACATATTTTGTTCGCGACAATCACCGTTATCAAAAGTTGGAGAGCATTTATTTTACTTCCGTTGTGGCAAATTTTGACTTGCCGAATGCATTTTTCAAACAGTTCTTGAGTTAAGATGAGCATGGCTTGCGTAAACCGGTCTAGCTTTGTGGAAAGATAAATTCTTTCCTTCATTACTTGAACTTTCCGCAAAAATCGATTTTTCACAACAAGTTAAAGAAACAGTCACCCAGGTCAAGCTGTTGCCAAGGACGATGCAGAAAATTTTGACAACATTTTTTATTTCTCCTGGAAATTTTACAAACATCATGGATTTTGTACCGTTCTCTTGACTTGAAGAATTAATTAAGTGGATAGGTACTCTGCTAGTTGGATTGGAAATATGGAACAGACCAGCAGAAGATTGGAACAGACCAGCAGAAGAGTTCATATAAATCAGACCAACAGAACAGAAGAGTTCAGAGATCTGCAGATAGGCTAGTTGGTAATGAATTTAATGCGAAGTTAGGTTGTTGATTCATCAACAACATCTCTGAGTATTTGTCAATTATCACTGGTGAAATTCATCATTGATCTTGAACTCAATTTGCAATGGTAAAAGGTCCACTATTGCTATAAAAGAACAGGTAAGACATTTTAATTTGTAAAAATATGAGATATAACTAGAAAAAGTATGCAGCCCCATGTCAGGTCCTGAACAACTTTAACTATCTCCTTTTCTGCAATAATGCAGTTACAGCATACACCCCACATGTCAGAGGTTTGAGCATGACTATAAACTTGTTTTAAAATGGTCCATTGGTGAGCCACCTGTTTGTTTTAATATAACTACAAATTGTCAGGAGGGCAGACCATAGATTACAGGACAGAAAAATGATGCTAATGCAAAGTGTCGCACAAGTCTGAGAGACTGTTCAATATATGAAGAGATACTGTATATGTAAACACTGTTTGTTTTCAGTTACCAAAGAAAGATCTAATTTAAGTTTTGTTCATACCTTTTTGCAGAGGGTAGTCAAGTTAATATAAGGCCCAAGGCATAGTTGTCTTAGATTGGACTAATTCAATCATTAAGAAAATCACAATAAACATCATGCATTCTTTATTTACTTCTTACCAATACTTATAATTACATGTTATGGTCAGGATATAAAAAGTAACATTATTGCCAGTACAATCAAGACACGGATTTTAAGTTCTTGTTATTTACTGTACATCTTGGTTAGTTGTAATATTAAATGTAAATAATAATTTGAATATTAGTTACAGTATTTGAATTTGGAATGTATTAGTATATTTTGTACATGTATTTTACCAAAAGAAGGAACACAATTTTAAAACAACTACAAATCATTGAAATGTGATTTTTTTATTTCAGATGTTTCATTCAGTCTCAGAATAATTAATACAGAGAATTATCTTATCATGTTTTATCAATTTTAGTTTTATATAAAAGCAGTATTATTATCAGGTTATGTACAAAAGATATTTTTCAGTTAGGTATAAAGCCACTTACTGGCTATAAAACCACCAGATATCTGTATGTACATGTAACTGTGTTAGAAATGTAAATAATCTTTTATAACAAATTACATTCTGTTTTTTTACCATTTTATTTAAAATTATTGCAAGTGCTCTATAAGAAATTTGTTAATGAAACATTTTATTCATGTTTATCTGTACCTGCATTGTTAACAGAGATATATTTTATTAATCTCTCCTTACTACCCACTTGACAGTTTTTTTATATGATTGTTTAAATGTGTATCTATGACTTGAGAAAAGACTGATATTTTTAAAATAAAATTAATGTCAAAGAACAAATAGCTTGACATGTGTGTATAATTTGCAATTGCTGTACATGAACTTTCTTGGAGCAATGACTCATTGAAGTAAAATTTCTTGAATATCCAAATTTCAGATGCTGTATTTATTTGCCCTCTAGGTCAAGTTCATTTGGAGTCAAATAAAACACTTGTTAACTTTCCATATTGGAAAGGTGATTAAACATTACAAACAAAAATCATGCAGTAAAGGAACTATTAGGTTTCAATAGATAAAAGGTGCCAAACTGAAGAATGTTGAGTTGAAAATCACTGGTTTCTTACAAATAACCCCAGACCTCTAATTTGACATATTTTTAAGTTTGAAGAAGTGGGTGGGATAATTTAAATACTCCTTGTTCTTCAATACTTATGCCTTACTTGCTCATAACAATCTCCCTTCCAGATAACTACTCATACCACTTATAAAGATGTTAAGCAATCCATAATGTTGTTTATTTGGAACAATGAAAATGGAAACATGTCATCAATGTTAATTTATTTAAATGTAGCTTCTAACATGATGATGCTACATATAAAATGCAAATCTGGTAAAAAAAGCTCTATTTTCAAAGCAAATAATATCATTTGTTGGCATACATGTATCCTTACCTACAATGAAAATAAAATGTTATTTTAAAGTTCTGTGTTTTAATCATGTTTATAGCATTTGATAATGAACATCCAAAGTCAGTCATTATCTCTTCTTATTTTTCTGGAGTGGGTGGGGTAAATAAACATGCACATTTTTGTCTTAAATGAGAATCAATCAGTCGATGTTAACTTTACATACATTGATAATCTAACAATAAACATGTTAAATGGATATTTAAACTGATAGACTTTAGAACAAAGAAAACGCCAATATATCAAGCACGCAGGTACGTAATGATTAAGCTGCTTAAAACATAAATATGATCGGTTCAATTTACTAGCGCCCATCACATGAAAACACGTTCGGTGAAATATTTTTTCCATTTTCAGTATGTGTAAGACCTTCAGATTATGTACTGCAAGATTTAAACAAAATCATTGGTTGCTTTTTAAAAAAAATTAAACATTTAAAACTAGGGTGAAATTTTTGTTTTATGAAGTGGGTGGGGTAAATTTACATGTTGATTATTTCCTAATTGGGAGGATATATTTTATCTTTTCTAAATCAAATGATTAATTTAAATTACATTGTGTATAATCAACCTCAAATCTATTATTTCTTGAGAGACAGAAAGACGGGATTAAACAATACATGCCAATTTCTGTTAAATTGAAATCTAAAAAAAGAAGAAACATGATACATGTACGAATGCCTTTAGCGCGAAAACGAGGTCCGGGAGCTATCGTTTTCTTTACATTTTTTGGATGAGCATTGACTGAAGATAAAATTTGGCAATTTTGAAAAAAATCTGTCGGTTAGTTTTTATTTGGCAAACAATTTAAAATTGTCAAAATTTCATTGTATTTTTAAAGTGGGTGGGGTATTATTTAATCCTTTGCATTTCTCAGTTACGAGGATTAATCGGTCTTCGTTTCCCTTACCTCAAAGATACATCCCATCCAGCTATATTCTAATCTAGCAATTTAAAATATAATTGTTTGGAAAGTAGAAATAATCGAGAAACCCTCATGTCTGTCAATTTTATGATGTTTTACAAACCTTATAAACTTTGAAAATATACTACATTTACAAATCACTGTTGCGAAAAAACAAGGTCCGGGACCTATCTTTTTCTTTGCATTTTTGTAATACGAATTGAATGAGGATGAACTATGGCGAGTTTAAACAAAATCTGTCGGTTAGTTTTTTTCCAAGCGAACCACCTTAAAAAGTGAACAACGGTTATTAAATTGTTAATTATTTTACGGCAAATTATAAGAATTCATCGACAAGTAGAGTATTTATGCCTCAGATCGGAATTCAATGTCATTTAAAATACGAGTATAAATGCGGTTGAAACACACAGTAAACTGGAAATAATAGATCATTATCGAGAGAGAAAAGTGAATAAAAATTGTGGCGTTCTTACCTTATTGTTTCCTTACTTGTTATTTTGATGAAAGATAAATGTATAATATTCTTTTTAATAATTACTCCGAACATGCGGAGAAAATAAATAACGGTGAAATATAACAGCCAAGTACATTAGCTACATGTATAAAATCCATCTTGTCAGTATTTTTCCCCAATCCCTTCCTAAAACATCTTTATTTATGAGCAATCAACACCTGTTTGAACACCTGTGTGATCAGCATTGTATATTTCATCATCACTTCTGTTTATTAACTTCAAAAAGAACGCCGACGAGTAATACTGATTTTCCGAGATCAAAGGTGCCGTGGGGTAAAAAAACTATTGATCAAACGTCGGCGTTCTTTTTTCTTAACAGATTGACTCATTTGTCAACTCTCAACAAAAAATTAAGATTGCTCGAAACAAATTAGAGTTGTACATTGTATAATCAAAACATGCTGGAAATTAATAGCATATGCCTGTGACAAATGTTATTTAAATAAACAATGTTTGTGTTCACGACTTACTCATTGCATTCAAAATGTTCGTTGAAGAGTTGATTTGTCGTTGAGTAGTGTGTCACTTTTGTTTGGCAATCAACAAAGCTGTTGATAATTTGTGTTTTATATGGATTAATCAACCCCAAGCTTCTTACGTTGGCAGGTAAGCACTTTCAAAATAGTTATTGACTAATTTATGTCAGTTTGCAAAAATCGGGCGTCGGTGATAAAACCAAGCTCTGTTATATTAAAAAGTTATTACATTTATTAAGAAACTGGATATTTTCACAGAAGATATGCAAACAAACAAATTTTTTTTGTTTAATGCTGACGAATCGGCACGTCCGATTACGCGACTAAAATTTTTACATTATTTTGATACAATATTACGTTCAAATTGGTTAAAGAAAGAATGTTTTACATTAAAAAAAACTACATTTTAATTGTTAATTAACACTCGTTTCTCGAAAGATTTTTCACCGCGATCCCCCGCGATCGACCCTGAAGCTAAACTGCTGCCGATGAACACGAGAAGAGCGAGAATGACTGTTGAATTATCGCCGCGAATCACGGCAAATCACCCGGAAATCGCCGCGTCAGAAGGACATATTCGCGATGAATTTCCACCCGGACTGATTTATTAACGCGGTGGACGGGTGAAAAATGTAAAAGACACCCGAGCTGTACTGTACCTCCACCTCCCAATTAATAAGTATATCGAAATCCTTAATTTCTGAATCGGGTAGCAAAAGTATTTGATATAGCAGTTATATGAATTATTAATCCTTAATACAACAAGTAGAACCATAAGACATCAATTAGAAACTCATCTTAGCAGAACATTTTATAAATATTCAATCAAACGATTGAGCGTTTACGCCAAAATGACAGAATTTCAAACCTTAGCAGTCTTAATGTTAATATAAATGTTCCCATCATTATTTGAAGCCGGCATCTCCATCTTTATTAGAAGCCAGCATCAGAATCCTTGAATTTTTTATTCTATGAATGATACGAACAATCAGATAACCTTATTGATCCTTCTTAATTTCAAGACAAAATCAATCGTACCGTATTTTTGCTTGTGAAGTATACGTGACGTTTTCAAAAATTCAAAATTATTTTTCGTTGAACATTAACGGTACGATGAATTCAAGTAATAGATGAGTACAAGTATAACGTACAGATACTGTAACCGAATGTTGACATGTCACGATTTCTGGAGTATAGTACATTATCAGTCTTAGCAATTTGCGAATTTATATCAGTTAAATATAATTTTAAGTATAAAATACATAAAGATGAAAATGCTGTATAGAAATTCGTAACAGTAATACTAACGTTTATCCGAATCGCGTTTCATACTGCCAACTATCAACAAGAATGGTACATGTTCTTACAATATTAAAAATGCAAATATCTAACAAATATTGAAAATAAAAATGTCTGACTAGAATAACAGACCAGTAACTTATTTTCGACCGGCGGCGACGATTACACACCTGAAATTTAATGGATTATGTTAGGCCTTATGTGCTTAAGCCATAGTTCGATAGTTCAGCTTTCCTGTGAAGCCTCGTTTTGGGTTGATATCTGGTCACGGGAAGTAACTCGTACAGGACTGCGAAACTGTTTATTGGAAAGGCGTATAAATGGAACAAGCAAAAGACTACTGTTTTAGGAGCGAATCTGTTACATTCCTTGTGTTTATTATATATGTATATAGGGTCCAATGTCATATATGTGGGATCGGGGTGATTATTGAAAGAAATTCAGGTTCCTGTGGTCAGCTTGACTCGATTGGGCGAGGACTGACATTTTTAATTGTTTTAGACAAATTCCATTACGTAAACAAACATGTCCACCTCGAGCAAAGAATGAATAATAAAACTGCTTATCAGGGGTCCTAATTAACAAGATTATGACATGAATGTGGTAGAAAGTGTACCAGATTGTTTATCCGCGGCAGGGGGTACGTAATGATTGTTTAAACAGTGTAAGGTTGGTGACACATGGCGGGAAATTGATTCGTCTGCTGTGCTAAATTTTACGCCCGAATTTTTAGCTTGACTATTCGAAGAATAGGGGAGCTATCCTACTCGCCCCGGTGTCGGCGTCGGCGTCCGTTAAACAAAATATGCACTTTGGTCCATAACTTAAAAACTACTTATGATATCAACTTGAAACTTGGAATATATATTCACCATCAAATTCTACATCATTACCAACAAGACCCATAACTCTGCTACAAATATTTTTCAAGTTATGCCCCTTTTTCACTTAAATTTTGCATTAAGGAAAATATGCACTTTGGTCCATAACTTATAAACTACTTGAGATATCAGCTTGAAACTTGGAATATATATTCACTATCAAATTCTACATCATAACCAACAAGACCCATAACTCTGCTGTCAATATATTTCAAGTTATGCCCCTTTTTTCTAATTTTTTGTGTTAAGCAAAATATGCATTTTGCCCATAACTTTAAAACTACTTGAGATATTGCCTTGAAACTTGAAATATATTTTCACCATCAAAATCTACATCATAACCCACAAGACCTATAACCCTACTTCCAATATTTTTCAAATTATGCCCCTTTTTCACTTACATTTTGTGTTAAGTGAAATATACACTTGGTCCTTCACTGCATTATAAATGGAGGAATTTCAAAATAACTTGGCACAAATGTTCACCATGACAAGGTGGTGTGTCGCGTAAATTACCCATGCCTGTAGGTCCAAGGTCAAGGTCACTGTTACTAAAAATAGAATTTTCTTGCAAAATCATGTCCGCTCTTAACTTTGTTATTTCTTATTGGAGTTTTAAATAACTTGGTATAATTGTTCACCATATCAAGACGGTATGTCACGTACATGCCAAAGCCTGTAGGTCGATGGTCAAGGTCACTGTTACTAAAAATAGAATTTTCTTCACCAGGCTGTTACTTCGTTATGAATGGAGGGATTTCAAAATAACTTGGCACAAATGTTCCCTATGACAAGGCGGTGTGTCCGCACAATACCCATGCCTGTAGATCCAAGGTCAAGGTCACTCTTACTAAAAATAGTCTTTTCTTGTCCAGGCTGTAACTTCGTTATGAATGGAGGGATTTCAAAATACCTTGACACAAATGTTCATCATGACAGGGCGGTGTGTCGTGTACCATGCCCATGGCTTTAGGTCAAAGGTCAAGGTCACTGTTACTAAAAATAGAATTCTCTTGACGGGGCTGTTACTTTGTTATGAATGGAGGGATTTCAAAATAACTTTGCACAAATGTTCAGTATGACAAGGCAGTGTGTCCGCACAATACCCAAGCCTGAAGGTCCAAGGTCAAGGTCACTGTTACTAAAAATAGAATTTTCTTTTCTGGGCTGTAACTTCATTATAAATGGAGGGATTTCAAAATAACTTGACACAAATGTTCCTCATGACAGAGCGGTGTATCGCATACCATGCCCATGCCTGTAGGTCAAGGTCACTGTTACTAAAAAATAGAATTCTCTTGTCCGGGCTGTAACTTCGTTAGGAATATAGTGATTTCAAAATAACTTGACACAAATGTTCATCATGACAAGGTGGTGTATCCCGTACCATGCCCATGCCTGTAGGTCCAAGGTCTAGGTCACTGTTACTAGAATAGAATTTTCTTGTCAGGGTTGTAACTACGTAAGGAATAGAGTAATTTCAAAATAACTTGGCAGAAATGTTCACCATGACAAGATGGTGAGTAGGGTTGGATACCGAAACCCGGTACTAGTATTTGTATCGAAACTTATTCTAAAAAGTACCGGTAAATACCGTTTCAAAAAGTACCGGTACTCTTATCGATACGTACTTAATAAACCCGAAGAAGAATCCCTCGATTTTACTCGCGTCAAAATCAACAATCATCAAATAAAATCAGTCGCATTTTGTGTACAACGGGTGTCGCCATTTTGTCTAAAACGCTTACGAATCAGACGATCATTATCGGCTTTTTGTTTACTAGAGGTGTAGCTCCGCATGCGGTAAAAGTTTCGAATTTAATAAAACTGTGTTCAATGTGTTTTTGTTTATTTTAATATCTAATTCGACATAAAAATAACGATTAAATATTAAAAAAAGAAAACTCACATCTTAACTGACGTAGCAAATAGTTTAAATGATAATGCGAATTTTCGACTCTAGCTAGCTCTGTATTGGCTATTGCCAATGTAAACATGGTCGGGAGTAGATCGAAGCGTTCCCCGGTGTGGACTGAAAATATTTTAAATATGAAAACATACTAAGTCTGAATGTAACCATGCTTTATTGAAACTGTTAAAACATACATGCAAATATTTTATGTTTTACGTGAATGTGCTGAAGTACAGCATTTTTCAAATATTTACTCAAAGCATTTTACTCATTTAAATGTGCAAATGCACAGATTCTTGTTTGGAATGAATGTGCCAAACTTCAAGCAAGTGCGTCTAGTCATAGTCTATTGTGTAAATTTTGTTGTACGTTAGAAGTTAGGACTTCAGTGCTGTGTATTGGTATGAAAATGGTAAACCTATCATTTCAGTTTAAAGTTTTGATCTCATTTAATTGTGATTTATTTTAAGTTTTGTTCTTTCCAGACCCCAGTACGGGTTCAATGTTAATGTTTTAATGTTGCTGAAATAAAGCAAAACTAAACATAGAGGCTTAAACTCTGTTTTATTCAAAGCATGGATCATATAATTGTTTGTTTATTCTACCTCACAAAAATATATATAAAAATAAATATATTATGTCAAGATTGCAGCTAGCTAATTGCAGCAAAGTAGGATTTTATCTAATACCAGGTATCGTTAACAGTATCGTTAAAATACCGTATCGTTTCACGGATACCAGTATGGTATCGTATCGTTTCGTCGTTAACGGTATCCAACCCTAATGGTGAGTCGTGAACCATGTCCTTGCCTGTAGGTCCAAGGTCAAGGTCACTGTTATTAAAAATAGAATTTTCTTGTCGGGGCTATAACTTTGTTTTGAATGGTGGGTTTTTAAAATAACTT